>JAVDPK010001503.1:673720-693466 GCA_034780415.1 Cichlasoma orientale
CTCACCAGAGCAGTTTCTGTACTATGATGAGTTTTAAAACCAGACTGAAAAATCTCCATAAAACTGTTTTCCTCTAACACAGACATTGCAGGCAAATAGATGTGACACCTTTGCCTGAGCGCAGACAGCCTTACAGACATTTGTTCTGGTCGGTTGCTCGGCCCGTCACAGCCACAGCGAGTCTGATGAGATTCTTCACTTTCGCTGCTGTGTGACGTTACAGCGACGGAGAGGAACTGGTTGTGTGCACAGAAAACAGCTTCCTACACACCCTCATGACTCATGTTTATGGGGAAGCCAGATCGACGTCCCGATAGAGGAATTAAACAGCAGAAAACAGAACGATCAACACTTTTATGAGAGGCTGGAGCGCCGGCATTCACACTGCACATTTTCAGCTCAGCGACATTTCGCCTTAAGAAAACATGAAAGCTGTTTCATCATCCATGCTTTTCTTTTGAACGGAGAAATTAGATCCTGCAATAAACTCAGATCTGTTAGCCCGTTAGCTTAGCTTCATATCAGCGATAACAAACCCAAGGCTGTTTGCTTGATTTGGATAGAATCCAGATCTGAAGCCACTTTTATTATTATTTTTGGTTATTTGGGGGCAGGAAGACAAACGGATGGTTAACCAGAGGTGACTGTATTTTGTCGACAGGGCGGGACGCTACAGCTGCCTGTCACTCAAAGCAGCCAAGCCCTAATAATGCACAACATTACGCCTTAATCTAATTTGTCACATAAAAATTATTCAGCTGTCCGTACAGTTGCCATAAAGGAGGAAAATAGCTACAGGGGGAAATATTTTTATAGCAGGCTGTAAACATGTTTATTTCTCTGTAAAGTCGGGCTAACACGGAGTCTGTGGGGACGGGCTCACTGTCGGAGCCTAGGGGCCATTTGAGGAACTGCAGCTTTTGGCGCTTCCGTTTTGGCTTCTTTTTTCAGCCCTGGAGGGTGGAGCCGCTCGCTGCTACAATAAGCCTCAAATGCCTCCATGTTCAAGCAGTTAACTACAAACTAAATATATTCTCATGCCCAAACAGCGCTTCGTGTAGGTTTTATTTTTAGCCGAAGGATGAATTTTTGTTGGTTTTGGAAACGTGATCCTTAAAGGACTATGACAGGACATCTATTGCTTTTCTGCTGATTGGCCGCTTGCAGCAGCATGAGCATTAATTTGGGGTCGCCTGATAATGTGACCCGTGTGTGTGTGTGTGTGGAGCTTTATCTTTGTTTCACTTTGTTTTGCTGACTGTTTGCTTTCATTTTTACTTGATTGTTTCGATTTGAGCAGCGATGTTAGAGAAGCGGGAGAACTGAAATCTATGGGGAAATCATACAAGAGCAAATGCTTTGAGTGTTTTTTTATTGTGACGACCACTGAAATTAAAGTTATTTTAAACAGTGCTTTAAAAAAATCTGCACACCTAAAGGCTCTTTATCACTGCTGCCATGTTGAGAGAACTGCTCTAGTTTGGACCGTAAAAACCACCTGATGAACGCAGAAAATTATTATGATTTATGTTAAAATACACACATTCACAGTGACAAACTGTGTTTAAGGACATCCAGTGTGTGTTGCTGTGCGGCGGCAGTATTTGTGAGGATGAGAACGGCCTGAGAATGCTACATTCTTTAACCTCTTTAATCTGGCACTCATAATATTTGATGTTACACTGAATGATTTTCTGCTAAATACCATTTAACAAATGTCCTTTTTAAAGAGAAACAAAAAAACATCAATAATTGAGCAGAAAAGCAGCAACACGAACCATTATGGCCTTCACAAATCAGAAAATCAACAGCTGCATCCCCTCCAATGACGTATCAGTGTGACCGTAGTGCATGAAGACGGCGATAATTGAAGCACTGAGCTACCCGCTGCCTTCTCCTCTGAGTGCAGCTCGAGCTGCTGCCAACTCTCTGAATGTTTTCAGTCTGGCAACCTGCCCCTCCGTCTCCTAAATCATGCAATGCTCTGCAGTCCACTCAATCTGTCAAAGGCACTGAATCCTCTCAATTAGGAGAGCTACAAAGTGTAGCCAAAACACCCCGGTGTTTTCATACCAGTGAATCTGCCAAAGCAATTTATTTATAATACCAATTTATTAATATTGTCTCTTGGTTTCAAAGGGGAACCACACGAGCTAAGGAGTGAATCCCCAAAGGCCCGTGCTTCTACCGAGAGCTGCAAACATTCCAGCCTGAAAGATGTAAAAGTCATTCATTGACTTTGCTCGCGATGGAAACGGCAGCAACGACATTCATCCTGATTATAATGTGCTGGGTATGAAAATAGAAAAAGCTGCAGGAAAATTAATGGCAGTCTGAAAACTGGGATGCAAAACAGCTGGTGTGTATATCTGTGCGTCCTTCCCCTTAAAGTATTCATTTAAGCCAGTGTTTCTCAAACTGTGGGGCGCGCCCCACCAATGGGCCGCAGGGTCGTGACAGGTGGGCCGCGAACGACCTGGGAGAAAGGTCACGTGGAACCACGCCCCTCATGCACATCTGTTCTTGTCTTTTCCTCTTTGTTGGAGTGTCTCTTCACCCTCCTGCGTGTTCCCGTGTTGTCCCTGCAGTCTCCGGTGTCCGGTCCCTTCTTCTGGAGTCGGAATATCCTGCAGTCTACCTGCAGCTCCTTTAGTGCTTTTCACCAAACAAGTGCACTAAAATATCACTTGTCTTCCTTTGTGATGGCCAGCGTTTGTGTCCATAAGTGAATCGTTATTTTGTGGCGCCTCAGACGACATTAGAAAGTGTCTGTAAGACACAAACAGTTCTCACTTCCTACCCGAGCGCTCAGTCTGCTCCCTCCTGATTTATGGAAAACGGTCTGCAGCAGCACAATGACCGGTGTTGTATTACTCTTACAGAGACGTGTGTGTGTGTGTGTGTGTGTGTCAGGAATCAGCTGTTCTGTGTTGTCTTTGTTAATGTAAATGTTTGAGGGTTTGCAGCTAACGTGATGCAGCCTCTGGCAGCCATATTGGATGTTGTCAGTCTTTGCTGATGACGCCGAACAGCAGCTGATTGTTTACTCTGCATTATTATTGCTCTGTATTTCTGACAATGCCAGTTTGGACCGGCTGTTTTGTTTCCATCTCCTCCGGGCTGCACACTGACGTGTCCGGCGCATCCATCGCAGTGTGTGTGTGTGTGTGTGTGTGTGTTAGGCAAGGTGCTCAGCTTTAGAAATAAAGCACTTGTATGAATGTGTGTGTGTGATCGGGTGAACGAGGCTTTCAGTGCTCAGAGTACCAGGTACCAGTCTATTCACCAAATATGAGGGTGGGGTCGAGGAACATTGTTACTTTTGGAGAGAGTTTTAATTTGGTTCCTCTGAGCAGGTCCGTATCTGAAGAATTTAAAGGAGACTTGTTCTGGTTCCCTTTAATGTCTGACAGGTTTTTCTACTCTTGGATCAATATAATATTAATGGGAAGGGATATCCCTGATATAATTATGTCAGTCACGCAACAGGTGAGCTCAGAAGCTCCATCACCTGCAGTTAAAATATTCTGCTCACAAGGGGCACCCAATCAGAGGAAAGTTTGCTTAAAGGCGGGGGGGGGGGGGCTACTCCGGTCGAGTCTGCTTTAATTTATACTGACTTAATGTGGAATGATTGCCCCTGGTTAGCAGTCTAGACGTAACGTGAAGCAGCGCCTGATTCGGTGACAGCATCGGGAAGCTGGGCGGGTCGATTGAAGCCGGTCGGTATCGGCAGGCAAACAGAAAGCAGCTCCGCTCTGACCTTGTGTCACAGCATCACAGAGCAGCTACAAGGGCACGAGGATATGAATTAATGAGCGAATGTGTTGGAGGAATATTAACATCTGAACTCATTCATCTCCATAAACATAGTCCGTTCTCTCCTGGGTTTGTCCTGGAGAAGTGTGCTCTTTTAATTATCGAGGCTCCGGGTTCACGAGCGGAATGTCAACGACTTTATCCGAACTTTGTTTCTCGTTTTTAGCTGAGCTGAGATTCGCTAACAAAACAGCTCATTGCTGGGTTTTATTTCCTTTTCCTTTGTGATGGTCAGAGTATTCTAGTTGTTGCACTGTCCTGCACTGAGGGCCGTCCATCCTCTGACAGCCCAAATGGCGGCCATTTTAAGCAGGCGTGCACATTGTACACGTTCAACAAGCTGCAAAGTGCACGTCATAAACCACCAAACCAAAATGGACCCTTAGCGGGGCCGGAGACGGCGCGGGGTGGATGTGTTAGTCCTCTCTGTCATTTCAAAAGCACTCTTCCCAAACTGTTGTGACAGCCGGCTCTATCTTCCACTCCATCACAGGCTCCTGCCAATCATTGTTTAAAAACTCGTTTAAATACGTCCATGAACGCGAGTCATAACTGCTGTTTGTGACGTTTCATAATCACAAAGTGAGGAGTAATAAAAGCGTTGTGTCCTCAGCTGTGTTTGCACTTCATCCTTCATATACTGCAGCTTTGTTCCGGGCATTATTTGAATACCTTCCTCTTTCTGTATTTTATTAAGCACACACAGATAACAAGAGAATACCTGAAAATCCTGAACAGGTGTTCAGGATTACTGGAAGAACTGTTCTATAGTAGCTGACCCCACACACACACACACACACACACACACGTAAGGAATCCCGGTGATCTCAGAATAAATTGTGAGGTTTTTTTGGAGCGGGCTGATTGTTAGCATGACGCTATTTTACATGTGATGTGTCATCTGTGTCCTTTGATTATTGTTCTCAGTGATTTCTGACATTTCATATCTCTTATTATTAAACGAATTGATTAAATTAGTCATCAGACTTTTAGTGTTGTAAATACTAATAATTACAAGACGTATTTGATCATATTTGAACTTGTATGCACTTGGCTGCTCTAGAGGCAATTAGAGACCCATTAATGTTCCCGCTGATGTTGTGTCTCTGGCCAGAACTGGTAGTGGACTGTTGGCCTCCTGGTAATAAGGCAGATGGCCAGAGGTTCCAATGGAAAAATACTCATTATATTATTGCAATAAATCACTGTAAAACAGCTGCACGTGTCCACTCTACATCATAGACCTGTTGCTTTCTGCTGCTTTGGTTCACACTGTGTTGGTTCTTTTACCCAGATGTGACCGTATTTGGATGAGACAGGGCAGTACTAAGATTTATACACATAAAGAATATATTCATATCTAATAATCTGCATAGGCACAGATACCTGCTGATTAGCGTTAAGTAAAGAAGGCATGATGGATTTGTCCAGTTTAGTCAGTGGAATTAGCTGAGGTGAGGTCGAGCAGGCACCAGCTAGCTACAGCTGCTCGTGTCAGCATCCACCTGTCAGTCAAAATTCAATAACAAATTCAAACAGGCGAGTGTTTCTGGAGCCTCGTCAGAACAACTGCAACATTTAGCACCAAAACTCCTGCAATCAAGATCTGCATCACAAGAACATCAGCGTGCCCGTGGAGGACAATCAGCAGTTGATGACATCATGGACACTGGCACACGATTGGCTTCAGAATTATTATTCAAGCATAACATCAGAATGTTTGCATGATTGAAAACCCGAATCACTGAGTGTTAAGTATTTTAAGGTTGTGAATAACCCAAAAATGTGAACATGTTTAATGTGTTTGCATACAGTTAGGCTGGGGACTGTTTCTTACCACACCCACAGGTCATTACACACCGTCACACAGCGACAGTCCTGCAGACCAATGCAGCCAAACTAAATATGAAAGCTTGGATCTGCTTCGGCTTCACAGACACAGCCAATCAGGACGAGGCTGCAGAGGTACAGCTACAGGTTCACGATGTCAGAACTGCTCCTGATTGGTTTGAGATTTGTGGCGTTTGTAATTACATTCACAAGTCTATCTGACACTGTTACCCCAAGCAACCAGCAGTGACTGTAACATCTGAACATTTCCTTCCTTTTATTGTTCCCCATTTTATTCATGTTTTATTTTCTTGATTGCTTTCCTCCCTCGTTGCTAAATGGCACGACTGCAGCTCTGAACTTCATTTCCCATGAGCGCTTGCACGACGGAGCTCAGGTGGGCTTTATTTGATCTCATTAGGAGCTCTGGGACAAACATTTGCAAGGATCAAGATTCATTTGCTGAAAGCTTGGATTTGGCATTTCCCTGGATTCAAACAACAGTGAGCAGCAACCCGCTAACAATGTAACCATTTGAAGGAGCAGAATATTCTAAGAAAATCCACACACGCAGCTAGATTACGGTGCTGTTCTGTAAAGAGGTAAGATGCTGGTTAAGGCTAATTGCTGCTTATCTGTTTCCTGTGACACTTCCAGCTCCAGACAGACTACTGCAAACACTCTGCACATATCACATCTGCACAGAGGCTCCATCTGGCTACCCGGGGATTGTTTCACAGCAGAATATTTCTTTTCTCTCTGTCTCGCTTTCAGCTCAGCATTAGAGGGGTCTATCTCTGGTGTCAATCAATACAACTGCAGCTCCAAGCCCACCACTAGCAGCTCCGCTGTCCCTGTGTCCCACGCCATCCTCCTTTCCATCTGTCTGCACAGATCCCGGAGGCCCCTCCCGGCTTCCAGACGGAGCCAGACATGGTCCAACATCAATCAATATTTCTGCGGGGCTGTGCTGATGAGCAGAGCGTATTTTTTTTCTCTTCGCATCGGATCAGAGCCAGGTGACATTTCTGAGAAATTTCTGGGAATGGAAAGAAAAATCCTAATGGGAAATGGCTTTTAAAATAGTATCAGTTGTTTTGCATGTTTCGGCTCATTAACTGCTAATTGGAGACACTCTCTTACATGACTGACTATTAGATATACCATAGTTTATCTTTTAAGCACTAATTGTTTCCCATCTATTGAAGCAGGATACACTTCAGGTTTCAAGGATTGCAAAGGTGCCTGAGAGCGTTCATTTGGTGCAGTAAATAACATTTTATCCACTCTGAAAAATGATCGTACATCTTAACAAATATATGAAGAAATGATGATGCTCGTGTTTAGAAATATTATCCCCGCTCGAGTCAAAAGGGCGACACACCAGCATCTGTTTCTGGGTTTCAGGGCCTACCTTGACCTAAAAGCCTCTATCCGCTGAGCGTGCAGCGTTCCTCGGCTTAACGGCCTGATCCACCTGCACGCCACACGTCTGATGTCACATGTTTTGTGCAAACCTAGCAAATCAAACATGGCTTTCAGGTGGAGTGAGGAGAGTTGTATTTGTGTGTTTAAAACCAATCTAAAGAGAATTTACTGATGGATTCTTAAATCGGTGCCTTCTGGGTTTTTGTGCTTCTTCTTGAGTCATGTTACAAGACTTAAAGTGGGGCTCAGTCCATCAGAAGTGAGGACAGAAGCTGTCTTATATAAAAATCCTTCCCCTGCTTTACCCCCCGCCCCCCCCCCCCCTCTGAGCCCAGAAACGAGGGTAATAACTCCTCGCTGCTTTCTGGAGATTTTCCTGTGATGTTTATGATCCCCTTTACCAGCTCGACCTGCGCGAACGGCAGAAGCATAAAGCGAACCTTCCCTAGAATTAGCTTTAATATGTTGCTGTAAATATGACGCATGAAGAGAGAGGAAGGTTCCCTGAGACATTTAAAGGAGGCAGTGAGTTCACAAGCAAGAGATGAACATAAAAACAGCTTTTATCGAGTGCTGCTGCCGCTGCCCACGCACACCAAGCATGAAGCGGGCTCGCTGCATTTTGCACTTCACTCCGTCAGAATATCTGTCCTTTACTTGCTGCGCGTCCAATGCTCTTCACGCTGTAATCCATACGTCCAGCTGCGTGAAAGCAGCGAGCGCAGGTTGATGTTACGTGGCAAATTCTGTTTGCAAAATGATGAAAAATACTAATAAAATGTGCACGCACCCCCATTCCCCCTCCTCCCTCTCCATCACACAGTCCACCTGTGCTATGTACAGTGGCTACAGTATAGTATGAAGCTAAAATGTTGCTTGGTGATATTAAATTTCCACTCCTACAGCAATCCGTTGAATTGCTTCCCCAGATACTGTAGCAGTTCCTG
This sequence comes from Cichlasoma orientale, assembly GCA_034780415.1. Classification (NCBI taxonomy): domain Eukaryota; kingdom Metazoa; phylum Chordata; class Actinopteri; order Cichliformes; family Cichlidae; genus Cichlasoma; species Cichlasoma orientale. The sequence goes on from JAVDPK010001503.1 coordinate 681,745, forward strand.
TAATATCTGATGTCCTTCCATCTGCTATACGTGGATCAGGTGGAAACGGTGTGCTCTGAACAGCAGCTACAGCGCACTAGTTCAACAATTCTTCTGCAATTCAGTTCAGGTTTATTTATATAGCACCAAATCACAACAGTCGCCTCAAGGTGCTTTATATTGTAGGGTCTTACCTTACAATAATGCAGAGAAAACCCAACAGTCAAAACGACCCCCTGTGAGCAGCACTTGGTGACAGTGGGGAGGAAAAACTCCCTTTTTAACAGGAAGAAACCTCCAGCAGAACCAGGCTCAGGGAGGGGCAGCCATCTGCTGAGACCGGTGTTGTCTCGGTTACAATAAAGCAGTATTAGGTAATCAGAGTAATGCAATCTGATATTATGAGGCAACAAAAACTTCCTGTAGTTTGAGCCCGGCATTAATGCCTCTACAAAACCAGCCAGCATCTCGCCAGGTTAGAGACCCAAATGTGAGAAACAGTTACACGGTGAAAGTTAGACTAACTTCATGGTGCTCACTTCCAGTCATCAGCCCATTTCTTTTAGTAGCCCCTCCCATCGCCACAATGTCAGTGATCTTCTGGGTTCAAGAAATTCTGTGGTGCTATATTTTATTTTATTTTTTCTTTATTGCCACTGGAAATGCTTTCACCTAATATTAGATTAGGTGCTGACATCACATCTATTAAACAAAAAAAAAAAACTGTCACAAGAAGTGTCTGGTGAAGGACCTGCATGTGGGTCATGTGACTTTTGTGAACAACTTCCTGCTTGGCTTCCAACAGAAAAAAGGAAGCTGTGGTTGTGACCTTAAAATGGCACCAGAAGCAGGACTCTCTGAGGAGCCGTAAAAAGCAGCTTCAGGCTGATATCAAACAGCAACTGCATCCATTTCGAGCACTCCTATCAGAGCTGCAGACTCAGACATCCACCCCAGTCTTGTTTTCCTCCGTCCGTCTGTCTGTCTGTCTGGTTCAGCTAAACTGGCCCGCTCAGCTTTGGATCTAAGTGACCCCTGTCACCAGCGTGTCTGCGGCTCGGGGCCAAACGCCGGTGGAGTGAAATTGGACGTGGCGGGCATTCGCTGTCTTCAGCCACAACAGTGAGACAGTGAGAGAGGAGGAGAGGGCAACCCTGGAGTGAGCGGCGCTGGATGCCAGGACAAAGTTTCCTCTCAACTTCAGCTAACCCCGTAAAGAGCCACGGGGGGGCAAGCCACACATTATCAAGCACCATGCAGGCAGACTGGACTCAGCGAGGACACGGGGGGGCGCCCATTTTCTACATGGGGTCTGCTTTGTCTTCCCGGAACAAGTGGCAAAGTTATTTAAATGCCACTAAGCTCGTTATAGGCAATAATGAATTAAAGACACAATCAATCAATATCATTATAAATATATTTAATGAAATTAATTATATTCAGGGTGTTTTTTTGTTAAAGCTGATTCAATTATGATTAAATTACTGTATTCAATTATTTTGAATGAAAATATCAATATCATGCTGTCGCTCTTCCACAGTCTGTCTTCTGTCCTCTCTCTCTCCCCTCAGCCCCAACCGGTCCCGGCAGATGACTGCCCCTCCCTGAGCCTGGTTCTGCTGGAGGGTTCTTCCTGTTAAAAGGGAGTTTTTCCTTCCCACTGTCGCCAAGTGCTGCTCATAGGGGGTCGTTTTGACTGTTGGGTTTTCTCTGTATTATTGTAGGGTCTTTATCTTACAATATAAAGCACCTTGAGGCGACTGTTTGTTGTGATTTGGTGCTATATAAATTTTCATAAATGAGGAAAAACACAATAAAATACTTTGTTTAAAAATGGAAAATATTTATCTAATACTTAATTGAATCCTTTTAATTTAAATAATTAACTATAATCACAAACAATAGCCAGTGCATTATTTGTAAGCAATGATTTCAAGAAAATATTATAAATATTATTTTAAGAATGTAAATTGTGAATAAGCAGTATTTCTGCTGTAAAGGCATCAGATTATGGTCAGAGAACCCACAAACGTGTCCAGTGTTGTAAAACTGGTTACATGCATTAAAAACACACACACACACACACCCCCACCAACCTTACCAACGTCTCACACGTCCCACACATTGCTGAGAATTTCAGACAGGCCTTTGATTACGTCTCGCACTTGAGGAAAAAAAAAAAATCCGGCGAGAGATATTCTTGTAATTTTCTTCTTGTCGTCAGTTTCTGTCTCGCTGATGGGAGCTGACAGAACTGGGACCGCAACACAAGCGCGAGGAGGCCGAACACCTCCGAGTCTAAACTCTGTTGTACCATCTCATTATTTTCAGACTCCGTCCCTAGACTGTTTAAGATTCACGCAAGGAACGGCGTTTGGTACAGTTTCCAAGACTCGCCGGTCCTTAAAGGTTTAAAGGGAAAAGAGAGGCAGGGAGGAAGGCAGAAGATGCTGATGGCTGCTGACGGCTGCTTGTCATCCCGAGTCCTGAATAAAACTGGTATTTCTGTCTGTTTCCTCATGAATGTCAGTGAATTACTCACTCTGTGTGCTTCCTTTATTTTTCTTTTGCCTCTCTAATAACTATTATTTAAATGCATCACATACTATTTGTGAATGCTAATTTTAACAGAAATATCAATTCCAACAGGCTGCGTGTTAACATCGGTTTGCTAACATGCCTTAAAATTAATGCGCCAGCATGCCACTGCTCACTGTGTTCAGCATCATCGATAAGGAGGAGGATGCATTTCATTTTGCTGCAGAAACTGTAAGACACACCAAAAACATCAGCAGTGAGGATGTGCTGGGGGCCGAGCACTGAATAATCGAAGTTTTGGTCCCGGGGGCTTCCTGCTTTCGGTGAGATAAAAACAGCTCGGACTGGTGTTCGAGCCAGTCGTGGATCCATCGCAGCAAACGATCTCGGCTATTAGCTGATGTCAGATGCTAACAGTCATGAGCTCGTGTTAGTGAGCCACGTGGCGCCAATGGCTGCTCAAAGTACGCTAATCTGGTGAGAGCATAAACATCATCAGAATACTAAAGCTTATTTTTAGTTAAAGATACACGGGGTTCTAGCTAGCGCCCGATGGCCTGGCGCTGCGCCTTGATTTTGCTACCGGAACAGCTCTCCATCGTTACGGTTAGCTAGCAGCGCGGCAAATTTAAATTTTAATTATTTTGTCTTTTTAGAAAGTGGCTGTTTTTAGTAGATGGCTTTTTTTACTGGGTTATAATGCTTTAGCCATTAGAGCGGAGGGATTACTTAAAAACAGCTGTTTTTCTGAAGAGCCGCAGTTGAATGTAAACGTTTCTAGAGCTAGGGCTGCTACTGGGCCACGGGCCACACTTTGAGAACCTTTGTTTGTAAAGCTTCACATGGATTACATTAGATAATAAATTTCCAATTTTGTCTTGTGTTTGGGTTTAAACTATGTTTTTCCAGTTCTGTACGTGTAAACCAACTGAAAATGTATATTTTTGATCCCAAAACTTTGTTTTTGTGGTTCAGACAATGGTTTTATAGCTACTGGAGGTTTTTTATTTAGGTTTCTCTTCTCTTCCACTAAGATATAATCTAAGATATAATCTAAGATATAATCTAAGATATATCTGAACACAGATATCAGGGATCCTTCAATGATAACATGATGGGAGACCACATTTGGGGACTACGTGAAAAAAATTTGTTTGTTTTGTTGAAAGTTTCAAAAATAAATCTGTGTCTCTTTTGAATTCATGTTTGCTGTTTTGTGTCCAAAAATGGTAACAAAAAATGGTGAAATGTAGCCATTTTGGGGCAAAAAAAATCACTCTAAAATCCCCCAAAGCAAAGTTTGACGGGAATAATTTCTATTGTTTTCCAATAAGAAGAGTTAGAAAGTAACCGTTGCTGTGTTGCATTGTTACGCTCACCGTTCAGCAGCTACAGTGCTGCACAGCAGATTGTGCTCAGTTGCACGTGTGGGCTAAAACAAGATGGCCGGTGCCCACCTCACAGCAGATATAGCCGTGGACTTCTCTCTAATTCACACTGAATACCTGCATCAGGAATTCCTGCAGTTTAATAACGGACTCGTGCACACAATGTAAGACGTGCCTCTGCTATCATCCACACCGCTGAAGTCAGGAATGTCACATTTTTTAGTTTTGATAGGATTTAGTGTTCTGTGCCTGCTGTTTACAGACCTGAAGCCAGGGAGAAAAAATACCTTCACCCGGTGCCAGAGTTATTATTTAACAAAGTGATATGGCTATAAAAATGTGCCCATTCGGCTGATACAGGTGTTAATAGAGCTGAAAGTACCTCCACAATATGCAGTTCCTCTTTCATAGCAATTACTTAACAGTAGCAGGTGCCACTTTTCTATCCGGGCCTGAAGTGAAATTGTTTAGCTGTTAAAATCTCATAGCTATGAAAACGTTATCGCCGTCTGCTGCACTTTCAGAATGAACTCAGTCTGCTCTGCAGATAAGAGGACAGGTCGTTGGAAGAAATGTGGTCGGATTGGTCCTTTATCTGCCCTCGCCCAGTGATTTTACATCCACAAGGACACCCGAGTGAGCGAGAGAGTGGATTTGGGATTCGGCAGAGAGCGAGCCGAGATGGCCGAGTTCATTCCTGCCCCGTCGGGGTACATATCAGATAACGTTGTCGCTTTCGGTTTGAGCCGTAATTTCCTGGAAGACGAGGCGCGATGTGACAGATGGCGCTCACGGTGAAAGAGCTGCCGAGGACGAGGACATGTTGCTGCGCCGCCAAACCTCCAGCGAGACTGGAGAGCGGGGCAGGGGCACGAGGAGGGGCCGGCCATCACTTCTACTTCGATTTTCCTGCACTTTTACTGCAAAAAAAAAAAACCTGAATGCAAGACAAAAAGACCCCGGGTCAAAGAGTTTAGCATTTGTAGAATCGCATTAACGTATATGCTGGAGCCTGGCTCCTGTCAGCTCACATCAAGCTGTTGTTTCTGCAGCTTTCCTTCATTAATTAAAGGAACATGCAGATTTTGTAAGAACTCACCGAAAATCACAAATGTATTCCAGCTTTCTGTTGATACTCTTAAAGCAACCTGGCAGCACTTTATATTAAAGCATACATATTCCCCATTAACTCTTTGTTTGTTTTGCATATCAGTCACATATTATTAGCTTTTCATTTGTGATGCATTATTGCCTTCTTTGCAGAACCCTGTTCTGCAACAAGCGGGTCATTAACTAAGCGTTTCCCCTCGAGTATCTTATAATTGCTGTGTATTGTTAGCAAGTGGGGAAGCTGCTGAACATGAGTCACAATCCTAATGTGTTACATGCTATGGGGTTTATAAGGTCAGGGTCGCGAGGGGCGGGGGTGTCACCAGGGTACACCCCGGACAGGCTGCCAATCTTTCGACTCACCAGCATCCACAGTCGCACTCACGCCTGCAGCTAACTGAGAATCACCAGTTAACCTGAATTTTAAAAGTACTGCAACTTTTATTCTTTTTTATTCCATTTTATTCTAAAGTATCTGATGAATGCAGCGCATACAGAATCCTTCACGGAGATTTCATCTGCAGCTGACCCTGGTAATATCTAATGTTTCTGCTGAAACTGCACCGACCTTATAAAGTACAGGTATGCAGTATATTTTAAGGGCCGGTGTTCCTGTGATTCTGCAATGTTAAGTGTGATACTTTTATTAAACAGTAATGCAAAGAAAAATTAACTGCGAGAAGAGTCTAAGAGCACAGAGATGAATTAGCCTCACAATATTCTCATTTTCATCTGCAATCATGATGATTTATCCCCCAAACAAGCACACGGAGCAGCCATCACATCATCTGTTTCCAAACGCCTGCCGCTAACCTCTCCGTAAGCCTCGCTGCACCACAGCAGCATAAATAAATGGCACCAAAAATAAAGTTTATGGTCATTTGATACGTAGTCATGCTTCCTTTAACAGGAAATTGAAACATCTGACTTCCTCATTCCTGACAGGCCGGAGGGCCGCGGTGACGGACACTGGATGCGAAACGGGCCACACGCAGAGTCTGAAAGTCTCCTCGAGCTCAGGAGCTCCCCGCTGCGAGGAAGCAGCCGTTTCTGCCTTCACTGCAGCTCACGGCCTCTCCGTGGAGCTCCACTCTCAGCTGACACTTAGTGCTTATACCTTCACACTGCTGTGAGCTGCTCTGTCAAACAACATAAAACAAGTGGCTGCTGACCGTGGCTGCTGTTCAAGAAATTCATTTCCCTCTTTCACGGAAGAAAAACTGGGAGCTGTCAGCTGCAGCAGCTGCTCCACTCTTATAAATAGAAAACACAACATTTCTGTTGTAATTATGACACAGTAGCATTAAACCGAGGGTTCGCAGACACTAATGAAGTCCACAGCAGTGGTGCAACAAATGCTACCTCTGTGCCATTTCGCCTTTTTCAATTTATTTATAGGCTTGAATAGAGAATTGGGCAGGAAATGCATGGGCAGGCAGGGAGAGGCATTTAAACAAGCGGGCTAAAATATGCACTGGTGACACTGCAGTTATATTCTGTCAATGTCAAGCTCCTTTTATGGTGATTTTTGAGGCTATAATTGGTGGTATTGCATTGTATGGTTGCCGATATTCTTTCTCTGCAGATGAAAGAAACCACAAATGAATGCTTCAATGGAAAAGATTAGCAGTGGTGAGGCTAGCAGCAGAAATAGTGGCAGTCAGGGTGTGATCTCATCACGGCCCAACAGGAAACACTCGATATAGCATTGAGTGGGAGTGATTAGGGTTAACGGGCTGGTGGGTGAAGGTGGATGCTTGAAACGCTGCATGTGCTGCAGCAGGTGTCAGCTTAGCTTTCACGCGCGCTGCGTGGCAGCAAGGCAGAACCTCGACGGCTTTGGTGCACCGCCGCGATCAGAAGGGGGCGGGACACAGCAGAGGATGCACATGTAAAACATGCCAGTTGCCGTGTGAGAGAAGCAGCTCGCTCGAACGCGTCACAAAACTATCTGGGAACTGCAGAAATACTGACGCGGGCTTTCAAATCAGATGCTACGCTGGAAGTGCACCACACCGCTAAATTAGACTGAACGTGGCTGTTAAACAGACCAGGAAATGCACTAACCAGCCACTTCATTAGGTACAGCTCCCTCACACTGGGTTGGACCTTCCTTCTGTGTGCCATAGATTCAACAAGGTGCTGGAAACATTCCTCAGAGATTTCGGTCCATACTGACACGAAAGCTTCGTGCAGTTGCTGCAGATTTGCTGGCTGCACATGCACGATGCAAATCTGTCTGATAACCCTATCAGTTCAAAGTAGCGTGGCCATTCTCCTCTGACCTCTGACATCAGCGAGGCTTTTTCACCAAGAGACCTCCTGCTCACTTTTTCAGACCCTACAGATGGTTTACAGTGGCAGTCAGGGTGTGTTCTCATCACGGCCCAACAGCTGTGTGTATATTTCTGCTTTAAAGTTGGAAATTTAACATGTGGATGAACTTTCTTTAAGAGCCAGCCTCAAGTGGACATTAGAGGAATTGCAGTTTTCCACGTTGGCTTCATTTCTCAGGCCTCAGGTTGCTGAGGATCAGCCTCGAATCCCACCACATTAATGCAATTAAATGCAAACGATATCACACACAATTAGAGATATTTTTCTGGTTTTGGATCAGTGCAGCTGCAGCACCTCATTAAATATTCTTCCAACTTGCCACTTAGCTTTGTACTTGCTTATAAGCTGGAACCCAACCTGCTGTGTTTAAACATGCTGTGTTGTGCACTGCCATGTTTGTCTCAGCACATGACCGAACATCATCAGCTCAGTTTGTTTCTTTCCTAAATCAGATTTTATTTCACCGTTTTGGTGCATTTCTGCAGTGCGGCCGCTGTTTAAAGCCCCTCCAGTTTAGAGACGCTGAGAGCGCGACGCTGGCCCAGTGTGCGTGTTCTCGCTCTCAGACTCAGCTGTGCTCGAATGTTTTTTCTTTCTTTCTTTGCAGTAGCAGCAGTAGTGACTCAACCTGCAGCTGTACTCATTACACACCTTCTTCTGCACACACATTCACACACACACAGATGTGTGTGTGTGTGAATGTGTGTTACACAGCAGCTGCAGCCTCCCATTGTTCTGCCTTATCTCCTGTTTTAAGTTAACCAGCCTGTTTCTCTATTACACACAGCGTGATGGCTTAATTAAGACTGATGCAGCATTGTGTGAAAGTGATCCTGTTGATCGTATGACTCACTGCCCAAACAATGCATTCGTTTTTTAATCTTGACATCTCAGCAGGGGGCGTGCTACAAAGACCCTCGCCTCTAAGATCTTCAAGTTCACTAAGGCAACACCTCCCCCACCCCCCTCATTGCTGTTGGTCTCTCTGTCCATCAGGCACACTGTCCAGACCTATTTTCTAGCTGCACGCTTACATGCCAAAAAAATGTGGACAGATATTTTTGAGCACTTCTGATTCACCGTCCACTTACTTTTGCGTTCTTGCTTATCTTTGCGTGAGTCATTTGTGCGATGTGTGTAACACAGACGGCGATGGGGCGGGTGAGGTATCATTGCTGTGTGTCTGCTCGCCTCTCTGTAACGTATTCACACTCACACACTAAAGAGCAGACAGCAGCAGTAACGGATGAGTCACCATCGTAACTTCTCATCAGGTTGCTGTTTGTCTCCGTCCGGAGAGATGAATGAACGCAGTCGGGGACGAATTTATGTCAGCCAATCGGCAGCCAGACAGAGAGGACACGTTACTACAAGACCCCCATTACCACGGTGATCTTACAGCACGGCTCACGGGGGGGCCACGGCTGCAGATTTAGGGGGGAGCTGCTAGCATCCATGGACTAAAGCATTCATAATGTTTTTATTAGTGGAATCACCTGTAGCTACAAATCTTTGTCTTTTAATTAGCGCAGAACGAGACCTTCTTAAACGTGCTCCAGGTCTAGAGTGGGTTTGTTTTATGGTACAGTGACGACCACCGAAGGTGTCTCGTACAGTCTTGCAAAGGTGGCGTAAAGGACGAGTATTCAGTCAATCAATCGACTGGACGTATCCCCAGTCACATGGCCACACATAAGCCAATCAAAATGCTCCATATGTTCACGGTTTAATGAATTCTTCTATTTAAATATCTTCAATTGTTTTCTTTTATCTGCTTCAAATTGTTTTGCTACATTGCAGTTGCAGCATTAGAAACACCCGAGAACAAACTGCTGTCAGGGCCACTGTATCGGACTGTACAGCTGCAGCGCACATCTGCATTAACGTGGCCAGTTTCTCCTTTAGTTTGGAGCACATGTGCAACACGAGCGAATGCCGTCACAGTTTCATAGAATGTGAAAAATATTATTCGCTCCTCTGGTTTAAGTGCAGCTTTCATGTAGAAGCTGTTGTGGTTTCAAAGTGCCTCTTTAGCTTCCTGAGCACCGTGTTAGCATTAGCACTCTGGCTGAGGGCCGTGAGCTCTCCTGCTGCAACAATTTATGTTTGTTTGTCTGGATTTTAGCGACCCGTCTGCTTCGGTTTGTTTCACAAAAAAGTGACTGAGAGGGACCTAGCTGACCCCCCCCCCGACTGGCAGTCAGGGACTTTATTATGTCCTTCTGTAATAATTCCCACCATCTGCATGGATCGGATTCCTTTTGACAAAAGCATATTTAAGCATTTTCTTTCTTTTTTAGGAAAATGATCAGAGCAGAAAGACCAGGAAGCGATTATCCATCCCCCCCCCCTCACACATCTTATTATTATTATTATCTGTCTGAATTTATAATGAGACCGGGTTTACTGTCATGCAGAAATAATCGCTCAAGATGCAGATGAATAGTATAAAATCCAGATATATTAATTATGCAATATCTCTCGATATCAAGGAGAACGAGTGAACACAGCACAGCATGCTCATCCAATTTTTACATTCTAATCTCACACAGAGGTTCATAAAGCCACTCTGTGATGAGGAAACACAACACGTCTCTGCAATAACACACACACACACACACACACTGAGACATACATTCACTATCTGCTGCTGCTTCTGAAGCCTCGTCCTGTAAATCTTCCCATCATCTGACAGCAGTGCAGACAGACTGACTGCCTTTACAATTGGAATGGCCTCTGAATTTGTCTCTGATTTCCTGCAAACTGCTGCTACACTGATTGGCTGAGATCGTAGTTAAGACGACTGCTTGTGGACTGACTGGGTTTATTCAGTGTGTCTCTTTAACCATGCCTCTTGTTCCCTCTCACTTAACTGTAATTCATCTAAAAATAAATTAAAAAAAAAAACAAAAGACAGAAATGTGAAATGGAGTAAACATGCCACAGCCTGGCAGGAAGCAACGGGGGCAGCAAGACAAAATGAGCGCGTGGTCATGAAACAGAATGCAGCACAGTAAGAATTCGATCTGCGTTATCTTGTTTTAAAAATCGTTAGCGGAGAAAAATGTAACCGAATTCCCAGCCCCAGCTGTGACCCCCCCCCCCCCCCCAATGCACACCTTTCCTTACTGTGTCAGGTAAAAGGTTGTTTTTCAGCAATAAGTCAACAGAAGAATTTCTGCATCTGCAGGATTACTGTGGGCTCAGTGCTGTTACACTGTAACTGAGTATTTTCTCCTACAATGGCTGAACTGTGCAGGCGACAGTCTGCCAGAAAATGGTTGCAATTCTCCATTAAAACCCTCTTTAAAGCACGTGATGCTGTTTTCTGCTGTTTGTCATTTCTGCTTGAGTCTATAATGATAATAGGTGAAGCAATTATCATAACTAATCATCATTAAAGCACTCGATTAATCAGTTATTTCAGCGCCGGTGCAGCACCGACGGTCCAATTCTGATACAGCACCACCAAAACTGAGGCGGCATTCACACACAAGCTGCCGTCCACACACACACACACACACACACATACACACACACACACACACATACACAATGCCCACCGTCACAGTACCGAGAAACGGAGACAAAAACAACCTACACACGCACACGCGCACACAAAATCCCTACAAAATGTATCACATTTTAATTCTACAATCCATTTTTTCACGGGAATAAACAATTAAACCAAGAACCGAAAGGCAGTTCTCCTCCTCCTCTCCATCCTATTGATACGCAAGGTGGCATGTCTCCCATCCACACCCTACACCCACTGCGCATGCGTGCCGCGGCAAACAAAGAACCAGTCAATTAACGGACGGAGTACGGCTAATAAAGTTTGACTCGCCGCAGAGATAAACATGTAAAATCGACGCTGCAGCGGAAACAAGGAGAGAAGTGAAAAGACGGACTTCATGTTTGTGTGGGAGAGAATTCAGCTTAAATCCTCCATCAACCCTCCTCCTCCTCATCCCCATCCTCCTCACCATCATCATCCCACAGAGGCGCCCCAAACCCCCTCCCCTGTCTCCCCCTTCCTCCTCCATCCTCCTCCTCTCTCTTCTCAGTGCAATAAAACGGGATTATGAGATCAATAATTCATCTGAATCATAACACGGCCTTATGTGGTTAGAGTTTGTGTGATAGGAGTCACTGTGCGCGCGCGCGCGCGTGTGTGTTGCATTCAGGCAAACGGTGTCACACCTCCACACAGACAAAGAGGTGGGGCGAACAGAAGAGGGCTTCTTTTTTCTAGATGCTCCAACTGTTTACTGGCTGCAAATTATAAGGGGAGCGGCGGGGGGGGGGGGGGGGGGGGGGGGGGGGGGGGGGGGGGGGGGGGGGGGGGGGGGGGGGGGGGGGGGGGGGGG
>JAVDPK010001503.1:700521-712604 GCA_034780415.1 Cichlasoma orientale
ATTTCAGTTAACGACAATGTTTTTTCAATTTCAGTTTTCGTTATTTCGTTCGTTTTCGTTAACTATAATAACCCTGGTTTAGACTCGAAGTGAATATTTTTAAGCTCCTAGCAGCGCTCTGGTGCTCTGGGATTGAATATTTCTTACTGAAAAGCTCTTTCGGAGCAGCGCTCGGCTCTTTTGTTTCCATTGTTCCATCTGCAGTTTTACACGTTCAACGTTTTGTTTGTGAATTTCTCAGCGAAGTTCGTTTTTATTCATTTATGAGGAGAATTTCATTCACGTCCAAATGGTGGAAATAAACCGGTGCTTGGATGGAAGCAGCACCCAGAATGGCCGTTCCAGCTCTGGAATTATTTCACAGAAAGAAGGTCGTGGAATTGCAGAGCAATCCGAGGCTGCAGTATTTCTGCTGTTTACGATCAGATGCAGGAAAAGTGAAGCTCGTGTAGCTGAGATGCATTTAAATGGAAAAATGGAAAAATAAGCAGGTTTACAGTCTGATACAGAGAGTGCTCCATCACCTGTGCCCGCTGATGGAGCACAGGTGAAGGGTCGCTGGTTAAAAAAAAAACGGTTCAGTGCTTTTTTAGGCAATGCAGCCCCCAACCCCCCCAAAAAAGCCTGACTATAAATGGCACACAGAGCTCGGCTGGCTCTTTCTGTGGATGCTGCATGTTTGACTCATTGAGGAGAAAACAAGGAAGCTGCCCAGCAAGCATAACTGAGATTACAGCCTGGGTTTGTGGGATCCACACTCGCTTTGTTCTGCAAACCAGAAACGGCCTGAAAGTGCCTCCTCATTCAAAAAACATGAAAAGAGAATTTATTTTTACTCTGAGGCATGCGGGGTTTTTAACTTTAAGGCTGCCTCCACTTACCGTTTCACACCTGCTCTCGCAGACCTGCCGCTGGCAGTAATGTAGACCGCAGTTTAGTTTATCAGTCTTTTTCTTTACATGGATCGTTCCACGTGGGCTGGGAACCACACTGACCACCTTATGATCATCTCAAACACTGGAGGCAGAGGCCTCTGGGCAAACGGGTACAAACAGAGACGAGAACAGGGTCAACAAAGGCATGATGGGAAAGGAAGTTAGACTTTCTTCACTTCAAAGCTGTTTGCATTCAGAGGGCTTCTTCAGATCTCCGCTGAGCACGTTCAGCTTCCCTGTTAAGTGTCTCAGAGCCAAAGTCGTCTTTAGCCATTGTGTTGTTTCATGTGGCTGCCGTGAAACGGGAAACCAGAACCATCTTTTCAGTCGTCTGTATCGGGGCCAGCGACCAGGTGCAGGCACTAAATAACGAGCCAGTTCGAAGAAAGTCGGGAGCCGTTTAGCCAAAGGGTGAAAGGTCGCGGTGTGCAGGTGGCTTTGCTGCGCTGTGAGTTTTGGCTCAGCAGAAACCTAAACGTGAAACTGTTTTTGCAGTCTAACATGCACAGCTTGGTGGAAGCTTTCAAGAGGAAACTGATAGAACCTCAGTGGCCAACAGATGCATGAATACCTACAGTGTATATTCTTGTTGCTCTCATGGCGCCAGCATCGTACATCAACACTGGGTGGCCTCATGGAAGAATCTGCAGGATGCAGTCAAAAAAGTGCCGTATGCATTATGAGATAGGCAATATTAGACGTGTTCAGAGCAGGATGTGGGTTGCGGATCAGCTTGCAGATGAGAACCAATTGTAGGAAACCAGCTTTAAACTGCACGCTGTGAGGTCTGTGATTAGATGTGGAGAAAGGGATCAGCTGATTATTGTATCCTCACTTTGATTCAAGGATACAAGGTCTCCAGGATCTTTACTGGCATTCGCATCACAGTCACATGCGGTGGAGCAAAGTTCAGTCCTCAGGTCCCAGTGCTAGTTATAAAACAGTATCTAAGTGCACTAAAAAGAAGAATAAATATAAAATAAACAACTTTAAAATATGGGATAGAAATGGTGCCACAGCAGTGTGAGTCTGTGACAGCATGAAGACGGGCGGAGGGAGAGCAGCACAGCTCTTCCCTGTTTTCTTCAGATTCCCTCCGTCTCCTTCGTGTTGGGGCGATCTGTGCCGGAGCTGCGAGAAAGCTGCAGCTGAGCTTGACCTGCACGTCTCCTGTGGTGCATGAAGGTTCACTGCACATTAAAACTCAGCTTTCAGTGAAAACACCTGTTTTCCTCATCAGCTGAAACTGCAGTCTTCCAGCCTTCCCACATCTGATCCTTAAAGGCATATTTTCATGTTTGTTTTCTCTTCATGAACTGATTCATCGCACATTGTTTTTTTTTATATATGTATTTTGTGTCTGTAATTACAGTGTGGTTCTCTGAGTGTTCATGCTCCACGTTCATATATTTATTCTCGTGCTCAGAACGTCCCAGTGCAGCTCCGCTTTTAGCAGTCGGTGCCTGGGCTGCTTCCTCTCTGTGGCAGCTGATTGCATGATTTAAGATGATGTGTTTGGAGCATTGGAGATGATAACTGTAATGTTGCCTGGATCCTGTTTTAGTTGACCTGCTTCTGAGCTGTGGAATCGCGCTCACATGATTGTTTATCTGAGTACTCTGAACTGGATACATTCCACGTTTGCACCCAGTCATGTGTGTCTTTGTTTGCAGTTTATTTAACATGAATACACGACTGAGTCATTAACGGAGCCTCACGAATGTCACCTTCGTACAGCGCGACTCAAGAGTTACCAGAATAATGCAAAGAGAGCTGCTGAATAGTTAATGAGACGCGGTGAGTGAGACCGTCATGTGCAGCAGACAGGAAGTGCAAGGACACAAATGCTGTTGTCACCGGGAATTCATCAGAAAGCTCAGAGAAATAAATAAATATCAGAGTCTGTGGATGGGACGCTGAAGGTGGGCGGATGTTTGCTGACTCTGTGTCGTGCATGAGAGACATATTCTCATGGCAGCCCTGAAGCCAAAAGCAGTCATTGTGGTGTAAAGTCTGGAGGGCGTCACACTCATTGTTACATTATTTTTATTTTAATATTGGCTTTGTTATATAAATAAACTTCCACTTTATCATCACTCATTGTGGTCACAGCGGGGTGCGTCACCTGGAAAGAGGGACTCATGTGCGTCATGTGAGGTTACCAAGAAAAATGAAGGGGTGGTTCAGGGTCACCTGAAAGGACGAGAGCCCCTCTGTCTCCCAGATCCAAACTGGGAGCTGCTTCCACAGTAGGAGGAGCCTGATGGCTGAAGCCTCCCACTCTACTCTCACAGTGAGGTTGTGTAGTAAAATAGAAACTGCAGGGTCCCAGAATCTCGTTGTAACTGTTTAACTGGCAGCTCCAATTGGCTGTGACATTACAGTTTTACTTCAAAGGGCGGTTGTACAGGCTGTGGCACGTTTTTGGCACATCACACGTCTCGATCTTAAATTTATTTTCCCAAGTTTCAGTTACAGAAGAATTTAGTAACAAAAGTAGAGTCCCATGTGGTGTCGCGGAGGAAATTTCCTCATTTTGACGTAACGAGATAAAAATAATGGAGCCTTACACACCCTGATGACTCAGCCAGGTTTGATTACCAAATCATACAAATTCATCCAGAAAGACTCCCGTCAAACGTGTTCAGACAGCCTCAGGGAACTTTTATTGAGCAACGACACTTATTTGGAAAAAAGGGAGTAAGTACACAGTTTACAGTTGAAGGCTGTCTGGGAATGACAGTAAATCATCCTCAGATGTTCAGTCACTGTGAAATTCCTTCATGCTTCCCTCGCTTTGGCTTCAGTTGATGATGTCACTGCGCTGGCGCGTGGTGAAAGCTGCAGGTGAGACAGTAAAGGTTCTGTCAGGTGATGGTGACGGTGCTGGAGCCGGGACACGGTGCAGGGATCAGCGCGGCGTTCAGAGGGATGTTTCCCGGGCCTCTGGCTGGCTTCTAATGCTGATTCATTCATCTCTGAATTATCTATTATAATGGAGAATATTTCTGAATATTTTCAAATCTTTTAGTGAATCTGATGAAAATGTGACATTATTTACACAGCTTGCAGCATTACACCCGTTCAGCCTGGTTCTGCATTGGATCTGTGCAGAACCCACGGCCGACGTAAGCGACTGATGCTGAACTGCCACCTGCTATTAAATACTGAGCAATAATTTATGTTACCGACGCACTAAGAGAGAGCAGACCTTTATTCTTGGACTGGAGTAGCTTTGCAAGGTTGACATTTTAAAATAATCCTGATTGGCCTTTGTGAAGCTCCTCTCCTTTTAAGTCAACTTTCTGCTCATTGGCTGCTCCTTGCAAACAAAAGGTTTGAACAGCAGGTGGGTGGAGCTTCGGTTGAGGATGTCCCCTCTTGCTGACAGCATGCAGCTCCAGCAGTGGAAAAACTGTCTGAGCTTTGGGCTTACATGGATTACTTGTACATACGTTGACCTCATTATTTGAACCTTTGGTCCCGTTTAATATGAGCGTCCACCTTTGGAACATGTTTACCACCACAGGTCCAGTTTGACACAGGCATCATCCATGTGCAACGCAAACGAATCAGACCAACCGCAGCGGCTCCCGTCTGCATCGCTGGAACATTTAGTTACTGTGGTGGAAAAGGTGCATGTCGGGCTGCAGCGTGGGTGATTTAACACGGAGCTATAAATTAAGCTTTACTGTGCTCATTTGTTAGCAATAACGCACTCGAGACAGCCCAGATAAATGCTGTTCTAACTACAGATTAGCTTCAGCCGGGTGTCTGACCCACAGCACTGCAGGACTTTTCTTCTCCCACGTAAGCTAACTGTTTCCTGAGTGGCCTGAGTGGGGCTGGTCTGTGTGTCAGGCCTCCTGTTAAAAGCTAGAGGTAAACTGTGTAGTCTTTGGACATGCTTCTTAATAGGGATTAGTAGAGAATTGTATTTTTAATGTTCTGGCACCCCTCCACCCCATGCAGTGTCTTACGATTACACAGTTTGGTTCATTTTATTGGTGTCTGTGCTGCAAACCCGGCGACCTTTTCAGTGTCCCCCATCTCTCTCCCCATAGGAGGTGGGATAGACTCCGCCCCCTTGTGACCCCAGTTGGATAAGAGGATAAAAAATGGATGGATTATAGTTTGAATACTGTGAATATTGCGCATTGAGTGAGGAGGTTTAGGATCAACTGTAATATTAGCTGTAATATTTTTTGATTGTGTTACAGATATTGGCAGTAAGTACAGTTAAAGAGCAGCGGTCTGGACAGCAGTAGGTCTTCAGAGTCAATAAGAGAAACAAACATGGGAACAAATTAGCATCAAAGCCGTGGATGTGTGTGTGCTTGCTGAGGCGTTTCACCACAGTGACAGCACCTCTCTGTGGCTCTGCCTTCTGTCCTATTTCCAGTGCCCGGCCCAGTGCTGTTCCTTGTTCTCAGCTCATGAAACGGTGTACTTGTGTTTTCCCCCTGGCGGTTTGATTGTCGTCCAACCAGAAGAGGTTCCAAGTCTCTCCCGAGTCAGCTGCAGACTCACATGTATCCACCCTACAGCTGCTCTCCAGATCCACAGCGACATGCCTTTTAATTATCCGCCGAGCAGCTGAAGGAGGATACTGAGAGCTTCGTCTCCCAGACCTACATGTCTCTGAAGCTTTGAGAATTTAGTGTGGGAAAGTGTTATTCGTGCATTTGTTTAAGGCCCAGAGGCTTCCAGAAAATATGCCTATTTGTAATTTGGATGAGCCAAACTTTTAATTAATCGGCTGTCCCTCGAAACGTGCCGTCGCCTTTAGCGAGTATCACGTTCACCAGTCCGGGGATTCCTTTTCCTCTCGTCTCTTTGTACCAATTGTTTTTGATCAGTGACAGCAGGAAGACGATCTGCTGATGAACAGCTGCTTCCTGTGGAGCCTCTAGTCAACACCTCTGCTCTCACCCACTCCCTGACATCAGAGTGTGCTGCGTGACGGGACCTCTGACCCCTGATGACAACTGCTTTGTTAATAATTCAGGTCTAGCAGGTGTTACGTGCCGTCCGCTGGGTTCTGAGTTTATGTTTTCGATCTTATCACAGTTTACGATCACTCTGGTTGAAAGTTTGAACCATAAAATTTGTGCCAAAGCTGCGCTTATGTTCCTCGTATTTAAATAAACGTCTTTCTTGAATATGTATCTAAAGTCAGTCGCTGGTTGGGTTTCTGATTTTTAGTTTGAAATTCTTCAAACGTTAAATTTATGAACTGCTTCATAGTTGACAGCACGCAGCTCAGGTGTCAGCGTGAGACAAAGGGGTGCATTTGAATCACACGTGGCAATAAGCTGATTCTGTGTGTTTTAAAAGCAGCTCGGTTCTGGCTGAGAAGATTCCCTCTGAGCAATCCGGTCCTGGCTGAACGTCTACTCCCACTCGCCTGAAGGGGGAAAAAAAAAGAAGAAAAAAACCCACACACTTGCTCTCTAAATGTTTACCATCTCTAAGTTGAGTCTGGACTCCCAGTATATTCCGACCACGAAGCCTCTGAGCTGATGGTGACGTCACAAACCATAAAGTGAGGCGCATGAGCGAAAGGCGAGTTGGTGCTGTGGTCGGTGAAAGCTGGAAGCTCTGAATGGATGTAATAAAGCAGATTTCCTCTGGTTCATTTTTACAGTTGTGCTTCCTTTTCCATAACCGTGTGTGCAGAGTTCACTGATATTTATTAGTGGAACTGGCCCGAGTCATTTATGTAACATCGTCATCATCGAGATGAAATGGTACTGCCGAGCCTCTGGCAGGCAGCTTTAACTGTTCACACTGGTTTTTGTTTTATTGGCTGAAATGTGCCCACCGTCGTTCTTCGTCTCCAGCAGTTTAGCAAATCTGCCCCTGTGAGCAAGCGCTTGGCAACAGTGGGGAGGAAAAACTCCCTTTAAACAGGAAGAAATCTCAGCAAGCTCAGGGAGGGGCGGCCAGAACCTGAGGAGTAACGAGGACTGAACAAAAACACATTGGAGCCTTATTTTTTAGTAAATATTGAACCCTTTTCACATAAGGAGAGGTTGAGGAGGTGATTTGAGCTTGAGCAGGGAAGTGATATTGCTGTATACGTACAAAGCGCCTTAACTCTACTTCAAAAAGAAAACCCCAACAAACCTTTATTTAACTTTTCCAGTCTGCGCTTCAAGGTCATCTCCTTGTGCACCACGGCACCACTTCCTGTTACTTTTGGATCGATCTGTGGAAGTGATGCGCTGACCACTCGCAAAACTTCAGAAATGGTAACCCTGCATTTTGAAGCTCATTTTGTGGATGGCGAGAGTCCAGGTGATGAGCGATGATCGTGTTGATATTTGTGCATATTGTGCCTCATATCAGAAAGCGATGAGCAGGCACATCTGTCTGCCTTTGATGCTGTGGACCGTCTGCACTGAAGGCTGCAGCTCTCATCTCCATCACTGATCCTCGACGTGAAGGCCGGCTCATTTTGACACAGTGATGTTTGTTCTGGGTTGACATCCGTGGTGAAATTGCACGGGAATGTGGAGGTGGTCAGAATGGGCCTCCCACAAACTGATCCAAACATAGCAGCAATTAATAAGACACAATCAAACAATAGCTCTTTAGGAAATGTTTAAAGGGCTCATTTAAATAGTGAAAATGGAATGGAAACAATAATAAAGAGATCAAGCTTTCAGCTGCTGGAGGGAAACACGAGCGACTAAAACATCTACAGTGATTTCTCAGCGTCCTGTAAACAGGAATACAGTGTGCAGTAGTTCTATAAACACCCCGTAAAAGCAGCTTTGTCCAGAGATCATCAGAGGCAGGATAAAGGCAGCGCTCTGATTACCGCAGCGCATGAAAAAATAATCAGAAAAATCATTTAAACTCAGTCAAGTCAGCAGCTCCTCGCAGCATCCGATTGGCTGCCGTGCACCGAGCTGCGTGTGTGTTTTATGGCTGCTGTGTAATTGGTCACAGATCATATACAAGCAGAGCATGTGTGTGCAGACTTTTTTGCATTTCTGTGTTTCCGGTGTGTTTTCGAGTGTGATGATCACAGTTCTCCTTCATCCATCATCATTATCATCATCATTAGTTGTCCCAGAAAAAAAAAAAGCCCTCTGCAACCACCGGTTTCCTTCCTTCCACAGTACATGCGCTCCTCTGTTTGTCCCTGTAAACACTGAGAGCCTGAGGAATGTCGGCAGAGGCCTTCACTGGTCTTGACCCAGAACTGATTTTACCGAGAGGAAGTTTCTGCATCATAGTTGACCCACAATAGATCTACAGCATGTTTGAATAAAGACGAGGGGAAAAAAAAAACACCTTTAAGTGGATTATGGGAAAAAATTCAGACTATTCAGAATGAGCCAGATGTGTCTGCAGAGCCACACACATGGTTTCGTTTACCCCCGTGGAAAACGGGAATTTAGCTTTTCAGCGTCGGCCTCACAAGCTGAGTGGGTGTGATCGGGCTGTGAGGGGACTCTGTTGTTCTGCTGCCACATCAAGGCGCTGCAGACAGGAGGGATAGTGGCTTCTGGTGCGTTCAATTCTTCTTTGCTGTCACTGTGAAGGCTGCATTTGTGTAGTTTTTCCTCAGGCCAACATCCTGTAATCTTTTTGATGTCTTTATGGGAACTTGGATGACTTAAAAGTTAATATCAGCAGCCTCAAGTATCTCAGACAACAGAAAACATCTTTTGTCTTAAACGTCACCCGTCTGGCTCTCCAAACCACCGGCGATAAGTCCTCATAAATAATTGTAAAGGGTAAACTTTTTCCTGGCGCTACAGTTTTAGACTTCATCCCAACACGCACATCTTTGGATAAAACGTCTCTGCTCTGAAGAAATTACATGTCATGTATCATGACTCCCGGGCCTCAGCAGACGCTCTCGGCTTAGGGCAGAGTAATACGTGGCACTGCTCGCCGAGCCTGGTGGTTAAGTGGTATGTAACATCTAATTAAGGTGCTTTAAGGCCTGGAAATTCAATAAGAAGGAGCTCATGTAAAGGCAGCAGTTATTATGACAGATGAAGTGTATTCAGCGCTGATCGAGCTGCCGCCTGGGACGTCATTTACCGAAGCAGTTCCAAGACTTGCTCCACGCAGAGGCTTCAAAGAAGATGCATTTGATCGCAATTACATTTTCCCAGGGCAGCGTCATACTTCCTGCGACTGCAGCGAAACTGTTTTCCTTAAAGCGGGAAAAAAAAAGTGTGTCGGGCTGAGAAGTAGTTTTGTAACTGTGATCATGTAAACGTCCGTCCTCGGTGAGTTAAACAGTGAGCAGAGATAAGGCTGCTTTTTATAGACAGATGGAGGAACATCAAAGCACATTAAAGGAGAATTGGTTTCGCATGCCTCCAATCAACGTAATGAAAAACAAACCAGAGCTTTTAAAATGCTGAATATGTGAAGTAAAATATTATTTTTAGCCGTGCTAACGGCTCCAGGGGTGATGACGGCTAATTTGAATTTTGGATGAATCGGCAATCTCCGCGGGGGGAAAATGATGCCACTGAGTGCCGAGTGACTCAATCCCCAGAGAAACCACATCAGCACCGGCTTCTGCCCAGGTTCTTATCCCCGCCGTCCACAGACGTGTTGGGTTCACTGGTGACTCTAAATTGGCTGCAGGTATAAAAGTGAGCGTGAATGATAGATAGACTGGCGACTTGTCCAGGGTGAACCTGCATTTTAACATCAAATTGCTAACATGCTAAATTGCTGTGTTTGGCATATAGCAATGTAACATTAAGCCTAAACATGGAGAATATATTGTAGCTGACCGGTGCTTCCCATAAACTGGATATAAAAGACGGGGGAAGCCGCTGTGATGTCACTACAGGGTCGTGAAATCCTGTTGTGAAACCTCAAGCTTTGATCTGAGACAGGAAAGCAACAATCACTGAAACACACTGTGCTTCTCGTCCTTTTTAATCAGGACCATCATCTACAAAGTGAAGCTCATTTTTTTTATTCAGTAAGATTTAAAACTAGCGACTGAAACCACAAAGTTATTAGAAAACCTTTTACACGGGTTATAAATCAGCTGAGCAGCAGGGTCATTTCCCCACAGACATGTTTTTGCTACCAGAATGTCGCCCCCTGCTGGCCATTAGAAAGAATGCAGAGCTCATCTTTTATATACAGTCTATGATATTTTGTCTTTTTTTTTTAAAAATATAATTCTGGGAGTAAAGATATCATTAAAAAGTGGAATATCTTCTTTCTTTTTTATCTACTGTCGTGTGTTTAACCTGTGAAGCCTTTGGTGACTGCGTCGTCTCAGACACTCCTACTTTAGCTTTAGCCACATCGTTATCAGCGAGCGTGTGCGCCGCCTTTCAGTGTGTGTATTCTTCTCAGTAACGTTGGCTGATCTTGTGTTTGTGTGCGTTTGGATTTGTTGGTGTGAGAGTGTGTTTGTGTGCATGCAGTCAGTGCGTTTGTGCGTCTGTGGTTTGTGTGATTTGCTTGTTTGCATATGTGAGCTAATGCACGACTTTGCAAGTTTATGTCATGTGTTTTGCGTTAGAACAAGTTTGTGCACTGATGTTAGTGTGTATGCAGTTGTGCGTCGGCGTGGTGTGAGTAAAAAGTGTGCATCAGATGAATGAGTTCACACTGTGTGTGTGTGTGCGCGCGCGCTTCTGTCAGTGCACTTGAGTTTAATCGTGTATGATTTGCCTTTGTGTGTTTGTTTTGGTGTGTGTGACAAATTGTGAGGCTTTCCCAGAGAAGTCAATACAGCAGGCTGATCGGTTCCCACAATCCCCTGCTCTCACTCTGTGTGTTCAGCCTTTCAAATCTAAATAACTTCTTCCACTGAACTTGTGTTGATTGGCTCTCCACGAGGGCTTTGTGCGGTGATTGGTCCGCGCCACATGCTGGCAAAGGTTCAGGGTCAATTTGTGGACTTCCTCCTGGCGGCATTCCCCAGAGAGCAGTTTCCCACTAAACCGCAGTGTGTAGGTGTGCACTGTTTCTGTTGTTTTGTCACTCACCGTCATCACAGGGGAGCACATGGTTTGCAGAAGCTCTACGAAAAATACATTTTGTCCTGTAGAGGCTTAAAAACTGTGACACTTTCACCTTTATAGATTCTGGAAAGCATAAATTTCCTGTGTGTGGTGAAAATGAGCTGCCCCCAGTGTCACCTCCAAGAGGGAAACTTTCAGACAAACTCTCACATGAAGGTGATGGAAAAAAATCTGAGAATTCCCATCAGAGGTCTTACGTGTCACATCTTGATAAAAGGCAGACAGATTCAAAACTGCATGAAGTGTGACAGTTACTCACTTTAACCTCATCATAAAAAGCATTTCCCACTAACAGTTAATAATTAATTCATCCAGTCAGGCTGCTCACACGTAACGCCCAACGGCCAAACAAAACAAAAGGCCTGATGCCGCCATCCACGACACACAAAGCCGAGGCGATAGAAAGCATCTGGGCGCCCTGCAGCTGTTCTGATCTCCTGCTCTCATGGTGGGCGTAATGCAGGGTGCACCATCAGCTCCAGCGTTTACGTGAATGATCGTCATGTATGATTATTGCTTTCAGTGGATGGAAAGTTCAAATTCAGGGTTTTCAGCACTGGAGAGAGAATCGTTTTATTTAGTAAGCTTTAGAGATCGAAGCACGCCGGTTTTTAAAGAGGTTTCAACTATCATGAATTGAATTGAATTGAATGATACTTTATTGATCCCACAATGGGGAAATTACAAATCATGAAATGTAGAGAAACACGAAGCACGCCTGCACTGAAACGGTCGAGATCAAAAACGGGTCCGTGAGCTTTTCAGACGCTGCACTTCTGCTCCGTCGTTCACCTTCGTTCCTCCTGATTACAGAACTTTAAAAATTACCCAGGTCAGGTTCTCTTCTCTTTGCTTTAAGCCGTCCATCGTTTCTTTTCTGCCTGAAGTTTGGGGGTGGGGCATGAGGGGCATGTGGGGCTTGTGTAAACAAGGAGCAGATAATCTGGGAACCGATATCTGGAGACGTGGAACGTGATTAAAGTACCATTTGGCACACAATATCACAGAGTGACAATCAGAACTAGTATCATTTGAAATATTTCAGCATTACTGTGTGGCTGCTGGATTGGCATATAAAAAATATTTGCTATAAATGCGGGGGGGGGGGGGGGGGGGGGGG
>JAVDPK010001503.1:721927-734391 GCA_034780415.1 Cichlasoma orientale
CAGGGGGCTCAGTTTTCCCTCCTAACGATACATAATGAAGAGTTTCATTTCCCCTCGTCTGACAACCTGATTACTGGCACGAAAAGTCAGAGCGATTATTAGATGTTACTGAAGTAATTAGCTGCCTGCAGCCTTCGGGTGTCTGTTAGCACACAGTCGGCTCGGGTTTCACATATTATAGGTCTTAATGCTGTTTTGTTAAGGCTACAAGTATACAATAAAGTTACGCACAAGGTGTGTGTGTGTGTGTGCAAAAATAATATAAAATCAGCCCATTCTGATTGTTACTGGCAAACTGAGGAACCTAAAAACTGCAATCAGATGAAGGCAGCCAATGCAGCCTCTGAACAAACAGGGATTATCGGGCCATACAAAAAGGGCTCTGGGCTAGCTTGTTATCTCAGAAGTTTGATGGACACAGATTAAATACATCCACACTAATGATCGTACAGTAACTATCATCGATCACACAATACTCAGGGGGGCTCTGATGGACTTGGCTATTCACCAGTCCTAGAGTACAATATGATGCGACTTTCTGGTGTGAGAGCCTGGTGCATTATGGTAGTCAAATATCGCCTGAACCTGTTCGGCCTCAGGAAGAGATAAGGTGCAGTTTACAGAGGTCAGAGAACCTCGTTCCTTTCTAACTCCACTCCTCCGATTTTCAGACTTGAAGCTTTCACCTCCAGCTGATTCAAGTGAAATCACCTTTGTCAGACTCCCTGTGGAGACACATAAATGATGCAGAAACCCTCTTGTTTCATGAAGAAATACTTGGGATACCGTTTAAAGAAAACTTGAAAAGAGCTGAAATTAGAGAAGGCTGTGATTTGGGGAAGAAAAGGAAAATCTTGGGAGGAATGCTTTTTTTAAAGATAGATAGCACAGTACTGAAACAAGAGCAGCAACACAAGAGGACACTTCTCCCAAAGCCAGCACCCTATTTTGTAATTTTTAAAAGATACCGGCTAGATATAGTTGGGCTCACCTCAACGCATGGCCTGCACTCTGGAACCAGTCTCCTGGAGAGGGGCTGGACTCTATTCCAGTCTTGAGTTGCCCTCAGTGAGAGGCAGCGAGCTGGGGTGGGTATTCTTGTATCCCCTTCATCTTGCTGCAAGAAGGAGTCCTATCGGCCTTGGTTAGCCTGTGGGACTCAGCTCAGCTCGAACGCAGCTCGGGCGGTGGCTGAGTCAAAAAAACTCGGGTGTGGGAGGAGTTTGGTGAGGCCATGGAAAAAGAGTTTCGGACGGCCTCGAAGCGCCTCATGCGTTAGTGGACTTTGAGAAGGCATTCAACCTCATCCCTTGGGGTATCCTGTGGGAGATATGTCTGAGATCGCGAATACAAGCAGGAGAAATGAGTTTCCTCCGAAGGGTGGCTGGCCTCTCCCTTAGAGATAGTGAGGAGTGCAGTCATTCGGGAAGGGCTCAGAGTAGAGCCGCTGATCCTCCACATCGAGAGGAGCCAGTTGGGGTGGTTCGGGCATCTGACTAGGATGCCTTCTGGGCGCCTCTTGGGTGAAGTGTTCCGGGCACGTCCTACTGGGAGGAGGCCCCGGGGCAGACCCAGGACACGCTGGAGAGATTATATCTCTCGGCTGGCCTGTGAACGCCTTGGGGTCCCCCCGGATGTGCTGGTGGAAGTGGCTGGGGAGAGGGAGGCCTGGGCTAGCCTGCTGCCCCCGCGACCCGGCCCCGGATAAGCAGAAGAAAGTGGATGGCTCTATGGATATTTGGCAGTGTAGTTTGTGATTACTATTGCTGACAAATAACACTGTAAGCTAAATCTAAATGTCGTTATTTAATAAAATAATTTGGATCATTGAAGACCCTCAGAACCATTTAACTGCAAGCTGATCATCTGAGAAAAAGAAAACGGCCCGATTCACTGAATAAATCATATATCACTATCAGGAAATATTCGTGATGGGCCAGTGGAGGGGAAAATCCTCTGCCACTAATTTTACATTTCTCTCTAATTGCCTGAACGTAAAGCAAAATCACTTTCCAGACCCATATAAGTAAAAACAACAGAGTTTATCCGGTTTGATCCGGGAACAGAGCCTGTGGATCTGAGAGTACAGCAGTGGCACCCCCCCCCCCCTGCATCCTCCTCATGTGCAATGATGCTGTCTAATGGCTTTGTTTCACTGAGATTTACTCCTGTTAGCATCTGTCACTATAGGCTTAGCGCCTGGGCCCCCGTGGCTTTGTTTTCGAGGCGTGGACCCTCTTCATCGCCACAAAGACAACTGAACCAATTAGAAATCTAATTGGGTCAATGTCCACGGACAATCTGTGCTGTACTGAAGGCCTGCTGGGAAAGGCCTGTAACACTGTGGATACCGTCCATGACTAAGAGGTTGAAACATCTTACGTCCAATAAAACTAATAAGAAATAAAGAGTGCTTTGTTTTTTCCCCACAAAGTCAGACTCATAGCCTCAACAGTCCCGTCTAACACACATATACATTTGGGATGGACTATAATGCATAGTGTGTGTGTGTGTGTGTGTGTGTGTGTGTGTGTGTGTGTGTGTGTGTGTGTGTGTGTTGTTTAAATACAGCTAATTTTTTCCACCTGGATTGTGCAACATGCTAGTTGAACTAAGTACAAAGTGAAAAGATGAAGGTGAATTCATCAGCTGACAGGTAAAGGTTAGTAAATAATAAATACCTACCTTTAAGGCTCAGGCTTTGCATTTTGACTGTTTCCTATAAACAGTGTTTACACTGGACTAGTCTAACAGGTCTGTTCACGGTACAGTGGTTTTCCTCACAGGGAACCAAATGGCTCGAAGCAGCATGTGTATACGTGCCCGTACTTCAGGGGTTTCCCAGTTCCTTCAGTCTGGGATAACTGTGCCTTTTATTGTAAAAGTTAAAAAGGCCAAAGTCCAAAGCAAACTGAGTTATTACGGCTAATTATGGCTAGTTTGGCTCATCCTCAAACAAACTTTAAGCAGCGCCTTCAGCTAATGCAGTCAGTTCCCTCGCAGTCTGCTTTCATGTACTGAATCTAATCGTCTGAGTAACTCACGTCACATCTTCTCCTGTTGCCACGAGTCTTTGCAAACTCGACACAGAGTTGATGTCTTTATCATTTTTAAAGGGTTAGCATGGTTTGTAGCTAATGTGGCTAACATTAGCATCTGTTTGTTCCTTTTCTAGTCTCTGTGCTCACATAAACTGCATTTCAATATGGCCCAAATAAAGAACGTCTCCTTTACGTACGTTCACTGTTTTTTGTTGTCAGACAACAGAAAAACTATGAAGAAGTGAAATAAATCACCTCAAACAAATGTCCCACAGAGTTTATGATCTGCAATAATCTGATTTTCCATTCCTGCAGACAAATCAGAGCAGGCTAAGCTTTTGGGATGAGGGACCTCAAAGACAGCAGAGCTAAAACTGTGTCTTCAGAGAAGTTCGTGGAGGTTATAGTAACAGAATTTGTGAAAACCAAAAGTGATGGTGACTCTGGAAACGTGAACCTCTTTTCAGTTTAGCTTTCGTTAGCAGGCATCAAAGTATTTTGACTTATGCGGCGTTACGACCTGCAGCGATGAACCCGCCCGAACAGGCCGGCAGCTCGTGAGCGCCTCTCGGACTCGATCACATTTCGTCCGCCTAAAGAAGAACACGTTTCTGAGATGTGCCGAATCCCCTGAAGCGTCACTGAGGGAAGAATGTGAGAAATGAAGCCTGAAGGGCATTTCTGGTGTTAATGTGCGTGTGGGGGTGTGATGTCAGATGTGATCGACTCCTCACACACAGACTTGCTTTCTTCTGGAAGAGTCCCCCGAGTCCCTCGGCCTCAGCGGGTCAACAGACGGCTTCGGGCCCCCCGTGCTGTGTGTTTGAATGCACTGAGCTCGTTGGTTTGTAATGGTCTTATTTTTATTCTTGGTAACTATGTGGCTAATGGATTATTAATTACACAGAGAAGAGGCAAAATTTAAAATGAACTGCAACAAAGGCTCCACCAACTCCTGTCCTGATATCTTTAACTGCTAAATGTCTCATTATGTTCACCAGCCTGCCTGCAGTGGAGGCTGTCTGCAGAAAGCTGCCTGCTGTGGCTGGAAATGATGCAGCGCACTCTAAAGCACTGCATCCCGAAGTTCTGCAGTAACTGAAATAATGCAGTTTGTGACATCACTTCACCTAAAATGTCGCTGTGAAAGGTTGCTTTGTGGTTACTTTGTGGTGTGGTTGTTTGCAGAAAAGGCTGAGACAGCAGAGGGTTTGGCTGCTCTGCCTTTTCCATCCAAAAGCCAACTAGACCCAAAGTCAGATGGAGCAATACCTCACTTCTCGATTTATGGCGCTGAAATGAAAGCTGCTGCCAGCAGAGTCCAACAATGGGAGCAGTTTTCTTCTTCAGCATCAGATATTTGATGCGTCTTCTGGAAGATTCGGCCTTCTTCTGTCAAACTGCTGTAATGTCTGTCCAGACCCCCCTGCGGTGATGGATCATTATTTTGAGCAGATCCCCCCCTCCCCCCCTCAGTGATCCTGCAGGCTGCAGACTCCCTGCAGAGCGCTGATAATTTGAGGTCTGCTCTAAATTAACCTCTCTGGCTCTTCACAACTGGACCGTCCCGTGGCTTTAAACAGTTGGCGCTGCTGTAGGAAGTTTGAAGAATGGTCTCTTTGTCTGAGCGCTGAAGTGATTCGAGTCGGGACTGTTGCATTTTTGAGGCTTTTCAGGGCCTTTTCATTTGGATTTCATTTTCATTACAGATAATTGCAGAAGACTTATTTGGAGGTGAAACACGTTAATACATTTAATCCTTTAATACAGAAATGGTCAAAAGTATAAGATGTTTCATAGGAGACCCTTTTAATGAGCTTGTTCCAAAGACGTCGGTGTCTGCAGGACTAATAAATCAGATGTCTAAAAACCCTGAGACTCTCCCATGTTTAATCCAGGAAGAATTTTCAAGCTTCCTCTAACTATTTGACACATTTCATAAGACAAAATATCCTTCCTATGCGATACCGCTGTTACATTCTGTATAATGTTTAGACTGACGTTTGATCTCAGAGGCTCAAAGGCCGGGTCAGCGTTTCGATAAGACACTGTAGCAAAGAACGAAAATGAGAATGTCATGAAGTTCCATCCAGACGTTTGAGTTTCAGCACTCAAATATCTGCTGAGCCTTCGTTTCCCTGCGATAGACGGGTGCCTCTCATCTGCATGCATAAAATTCCCGTTTAGAGCAACACATCTCCATGAGAAGCACTCACAGTGGTGAGGACACAACGTGAAGCTGTGATTGTCATTGAACTGATCACAGATCCATTTACAGCAGTCAAAAGCTTTACCGAGTGTCCTTAACTCTCAGGATCAGGGCCAGATTAACATCTCCACCCACCATTCACCTGTATACCTGTAAACATGTCAGAGCTGCAAATGTTTCTAAATTTGTCAGCCGTTCATCAGAAAATTCAGTGTCAATCTTTGAAATTATTTTTAAAAAAGCAGAAAAAAAAATTGTGCCAGTCTCTTGAAACTGATTTTTTTTTTTTTTTTTTTTTGAGCCCCTTCATGGCAGCTCGAATCTGTTTGGACAGTTGGTATAATAAAAATAAAGCGATGGCACAGACTGAGATTTATCAGTGAGAGATGTAACAGTTATCACTAGTTTTGACTTGTCGCTGTGGGACAAACGCTGCCCACGGAGTTCAGTGTTGAAAGGCTGCTCGGCCTTGTCCTCAGACACGCGATGATGAGATGCGTCCTCGTCCAGCTCCAGACTTCGTGTACTCTGCGGCTCAGGGCCAGGCTTATCACAGTAAGCCTTGAATTATAAACTGGGAGGAATTGCTATAGATAGTGTTTTTATATAAAACCCTCCAGTTAACTGGTGGCTACCTGACAAATAAAAGCAACCTTCAGCCAACAAGGTGACGTAACTACACAGGAGTTTTAGCCACTGTGGTACAGGGAAACATGCTTACAGCTAGAGGCCTGAAACGAGTTTCAGCTTTCCCTTTGTTTCTTTGTAGCTTTTCAGCAAAACTAAACATTAATCTCTTCAATATTTTCTCTTTTTACAAAGTAAAAGGAGCTGTTTGCATTAATAAACATGTAACAAACGTGTAATAGAGTATTTGCTGTAAAACCTTTCTAGAAGAAAGTCTTGACTTGGCGGTCATCTCAAAACCCCTCGAGGTATTTATTTGGGGAGCTATTTTGAAACATTATCTAAATTAACTTTTCAGTGGAGCGTAGAGACTGCGTGTACACACTCAGCCGTCAGTGCTGATAAATGGCCTGCTGGCTTTGTCCCTAAATAAGATTTATCACCCCCCCCCCCCCCCGGGAGGCGCGTCGTCTGAGAGCTGTTATGGAATTCTCCCGTAGATTTTGAGAGGGTTGTGTCTCTCTCATAATCGATGTTTCTGCTGTTGCTACTTGTTCACTACTTCCTGAAGTCGTATCTCGCCTGTATTGTCTTCTATCTTGAGTAGATTTCATAACCAGTAGGGTTTTTGACCCTTTACCTTTAACATGTACAAGTTCCTGCATCAAATACATCCTGTACTTGTCAGATGTCACATGTCTGTGTTTCAGATGGTATACTCAAGTATAATTCAACAATATCACTGGTTTCAAAGGCTTTTATTGACAATTACATGATGTTTATGCAGAGAGTCAATGTTTACAATGTTGGCCCTATCTTTCCAAGACCTCTGCAGATCGACTCGGCATGCTATCAATCAACTTCCGGGCC
Source organism: Cichlasoma orientale (assembly GCA_034780415.1). NCBI lineage: Eukaryota > Metazoa > Chordata > Actinopteri > Cichliformes > Cichlidae > Cichlasoma > Cichlasoma orientale. The sequence goes on from JAVDPK010001503.1 coordinate 728,675, forward strand.
AAATCCTGACTGATGGCATCGCCCAGTGTTTGGAGCTCGTCAGGATTCGTGTCCACTTCCCTCTGGAGGATTGACCACTTAGTTATCACTTTTGCCTCATGGTGCGGCGCTTCATCATGCTGGAAAAAGCATTTTCCTTCACCGAACTCTTCTCGGATTGTTGGGAGAAATTCCTCTCGGAGGATTTGGTGCCATTCTTTATTCACGGCTGTGTTCTTACGCAAAACTGTGAGCCAGCCCACTCCATCGGATGAGAAAGAACCCCACACATGAGTGGTCTCAGGATGCTGTACTGCTGGCATGACGCAGGACTGACGGTAGCACTCACCTTTTCTTCTCTGGACAATCATTTTTCTGGATGGCCCAAACAATGGGAAATAGAAAATGACTGTACCCCAGTCCTCAGCAGCTCAGTCTGGCTTTGCTGCCCTTCTTGTCACTGGGCCATCCTCAGAAAGTCTTGGCCTCACTGTGTGTGCAGATGCACTCACACTGCACTGGTGGAGCCCCGATCCCGCAGCTGAATCACCTTTAAAGACGGTCCTGGACTTTCTTGGGCACCCTGAAGCCTTCTACTGAACCTCTTTCCTTGAGTTCTTGATGATCCAATGAATGGTCCACTTAGGTGCAGTCTCACCGGCGCTGCTTGCCCATGAAGCCCTTTTCATGGAACATGAACATTTCCTGTCGTGGTTCTGCCTCTTTTTCCAGCTGTTTTCTGTTATGCTTCATGTGTGACATGAAAGTATGCACCACAGCAATGTTTGCTGTGTGTTCTTGGAATTTAATAGTTTTACTCGCAGCATTTCATCACTGATGAGTGTATGTGAAGGTGAATCAGTACTGGAATGTTAATAAAGGTGCATTTTAAAGAAGGAGGGGAAGTGTCGTGGATTAGTTCGGTATCTCGGGGCTTTCAGAGCTTTTTAACATTTCTCTAAAGCTGCTGCGGTCGGGTGGTCTTGCCTTTATCTGTTCTAGTCTGGCTCATTCGGTAATAAACGAGTCAAACGGAGGGAAATTTAAATCTAAAAATACACTTGTAAAAGTGGTGGTAGAAAACTGGCAGCCCGATGTCCACATCTGGCCTTAAACCAGTGCATAAATGACCTGTGACCGGATCAGAGTCAAAGAGGAAGCTGCCATGGGCCAACTGTGCCGTAAAACAGCACCTCAGGAAGCTGCTCTGCTGTAGGGAGGAATGAGTTCCTCTGATTCTTAGCGTGATCGCCTCTGAGGGGATACATCGACCCTAAACTGGAGAAATAAAGTCTGAGTAAGACGACAGGTGATTTTTATGAATTCTACTTTAAAGGTTTGCTATTGTCAAAGTAGAAGAAGCAAATTGTTTGATCCTCTTCTTTTGGAGTCTATTTTTACTATTTTTTACATAGTTTGCACTTTTTCCATTTTCTGATCCAGGTCTACACCTACAAGCAGAACACGCTCACCAGGCAGAAGGTGCAGCCCATGCACCACAGCAGCATCAGAGGGGTGGAGGACATGGCGAGCCTCGAGGACCTTCACGATGGCGCCATCATGCACAACCTCTACCTGCGCTACAAGCAGAGACACATCTATGTAAGTTTCCCACGAGCAGTACACGATGAGAGTAATGCACTGAAAGCACCTCAGAATCCACTGGGTCCACTGACGCCCTGCAGCACATCCAGTTCATCATATGGGAAATGCTAAGTTTCGTTTATTTGCTGAATTTGCAGCATAAATCCCTGAAATTTGATTCAGCAGGAGTAATGCAGTGTGTGTGAGGCAGGTAAAAAAAAAAAAAAGATACATATATGAGCCGGTGACACCAAAAAGGTCTCAGGTCTGTCTGCACTATCAGTGCTCCCGTTGACAGCTTGGTTTGTTCAGGGTACGTTACCTTCATCCATCAGCTCTGTGCAGCATTCTCCCATGAATGTCTTGAGTTGCTCAAACATTGCACAACAGCGGGGATAATCATCTCGAAACAGGCAGATAGGGGAAAGAGGTGGATGGGTCAGAAAGCGAGGACGTGAGCGGCGTCGTGTCTTTCTGCAGCCGAGCCTGTGCAGGACTCTAGGATTCATCCCTGCATGCTCCCTCTGTCAGAGGAAGTTCGGCTTTCTGCTTCAGATTTATCACAAAAGGGACTCAGTGAATTTTGAGCTTCACATTCACTGATTTATTCTGCAGCCTTGAGTCTTTGCAGGCCGACAGCGTGACCTACGTACTGTAAGTGACCGGCAATGCCCCAGTATTCGCTCCGCGGGTTTAATTAGCCCTGCACCGGAGCCTGATTCGACCACATGATTATCATTTTTTCCATAATCGAGCGGCCCCAGGTTATACGCAGACTTTTTGAAAACATTTTTATATCCAAATGTATAAACTTCCGTTCTTTCGAGTCATAATTTGGGGGTTGATTCTGATTTTCTTCTGTGCGTGTCAGTTATAGTCAGTGGAAGCTGGTGGATCTGCTAGTTTGTGCATTTGCTAAACTTCAGCTGCTGTGTTTGTTTCCCTAAAACATATTTAGGAAAAAGCATTTAAAGAATGGTAAATCATAGTAGTGGCAGTGCTGATTATTTCAGTGTGGCTAAAAAAACTAAAATAGTTCCATAAATGTAACCATTAACAAACAGCAGGTACTTAAAACAGTCTATTTTTTAGCCTGCTTTGTAATACCACATGAACACCTGCCATTGTTCCCTGTGTAAGCCCACACATGTCCCATTTCCCAGCACAGACACACACCAGTGCCCTAAAAAAAGCTGACATTGTCTCACATTCCCTCAGACACTGGCTCATCCCTGCTGGCACCTCAGCCGCGCCCTAACCGCTGCCTCCGGTGCAGAGCGAGCTCAGGGAGGGTTCCTGAGCTTCGGGCGGTTTGCACAGGGAATGGCTGCTTTTTGTCCTCCGCAGATTTACACTCCGGGTCAGTGTTAGAAGGAAAGGCTGGCTCGGTTCTATGGCACTTTGAAATGGTCTTTCACAGCTTCAAGTTGCATTTTTTCCCCTTTTCTTAGTAAAACATTCGTGCCTCTGTCTGTTTAACGTTGTGTGTGAGATTACCCTCAACGTGTTTGATCTCAGTAAAAATGTGAGCTGAGCGCTGCTGCCTGCAGGGTTAGGGTTACACAGTTGGACAGCTTTGACTCCGTTCTGTTTAAACTCTCAAAGTTTGCTCTTTTGCTTGGATGACTTTGTTCTTCCAGAAAAAGCACCCTCGTGACTCCCTTGCAGAGTATTTATGGAGGTGGTTGAACATTGCTGTCTCCGTGACCGAAGAGTTTCAGATAAACTTAGCCTGGTTATTTGGTCAGCGGTCATTTGCATAAACTCTTTCTGTGCGACTGTGTTTTCGAGGGCTTTACAGTGCTGTTGGAGGACAGCTTGTTTCTGCTGTTTCCATGTCTGCACTGCTGAGCAGGCAATGAAAAGCACAGGTGACCAAACCAAGAAAGTCTAAAGGACTCAAAGTCCTTTGAATCAGAGACTTGTTAGAACCTGGACGCCGCTTAATGGTGCTCATTGTTCGGCAGCCAAGATCTGGGCGCCAAGTGAGAGGAAGCACAGTTCGAGTTGGGTTTATTTGGTCTGATGCTGGTTTGAGAGGCTGGCGTTGTAGCTCTGGGTTCGGTAGGAGCCTGCGGGTGCTGGCAGTACCCCCCCACAGTGTGAGACAGGACAGTTGAGGAAAGAGAAGCAGCTGATTTGCTCGGTTAATCCATCGAGTAATGTCAAGGATTGCGGTGCGTAAAGTGTTTGTCTCCTCCAGAACACACTCAAAGCCAGAGGAGACGTGTTCACTGGTTTTCAGTAATTTTGGACCCACTGAGATTATAATTATCAACAGAACCCGATCAGCTCTGAAATCTGAAGATCTCAGGTGCTCTGATTTATTCTGTCAGCTCTGAGCGAGCTGGCAGGAACGGCAGCAGCTGGGATTGTTTAAGCAGGGGTATTTATTAGTAACCATGACAGCAGGATGTTACCTTAATGCTGATTGTTCCTCTTTGTACTGCATTGCTATCCTAACAAGTTTGTTGGTGGCTCATCTCAGGCTGTCCTGCCCCGCACGGCGAGCTCGCACACAAACAAAGCCGCTCTGTTGCTGCTGATCACAGTCAATGTAAAGGAACCTTTGACGCCCTCCTGCTGTGGAGAAACACAAAGGAATATGTAGGACAAATGGCTCTCGACCATTACTGTCTCATTTTCGTGCTCGCGGATTAATGAGCAAACCTGAGCCGGCACTTTCTCCAAACTGTCAACAAAGGCGTCATTGTGCTCTCTGCACGCATCGGCCGCGCTAACCTTTGACAAATGCCATCTCGCTGCTTTAATCACATCTGAACGCTCCCGTATGGTCCAAATTATCCAATCAATTCATCACAGCCACCCAATCTCTGACCTGACATTTTTTTTCTTCGGGCCAGGAGCTGCAAAGAGGGGAAAATTAGAGGGAATGTTTTAATGGAGAGGGTTCTGGTGAACCAGAGGGAAGTGCTGTAAACACAATACTTGAAGGCAGAGAGCCAGTTACAGTCTCTGATGCATCAAGGATCAAATGTGAAACCGGTCAAACCCTGGTTTAAATGCTTCTGCTGCTACCACCACTGCCCGTCTACTCATCATCTTCTTCACCCTCCTCCTCGTTCTTCTTTTCTTTCTTCACTGAGACTTGTTGTAATAAAGTTTCTCCGTTGCAAAGGAGCTCATGTAGAGTTTATATTTTAGGTGAAAAATGGTCCTTTTATTCCAGGAAACGTGAAAAAGAACAGGAAAAATGTGATGCACGAAGTCTGCATATGAATAAAGAGCCTGCTGGTATATTTTCTCAGAGGCCCTGAAATCCCCAACCAGTCAGATTTGCTGCCAAAATATCTCTGCAAGCCCAACTGCATATTTTGAATTACATATACAGGATAATGAAGCTGTTCCTAATGTGAGGATTTTAGTGACGATGCTTTAAGAACAAAACAACACCCTTTTTTTCCCAGTGAGTTTGAGGAGATTAAAATTACCAGCACCAAAACCTGAAAGTAACATTTCAAAAAAAATAAAATAATAATAAGAGTGTTTAATAAAAACAGGACAATAGATCTGAAAACATTCCCTTTGGACACGTCTTACAGTCAAACATCCATTAAAAAGCCGAGCTTGGGTTTGATCCATGTTCACGAGTTTAAATATCAGAAAATTAAACATCTGACCTTAGAGACTGAATGTGGTCTGATGATGATGATGAAGAGGTGGAAGTATTTCCAACTCTTTTAATATGTTTCTTTATATTTACCTGGTCAGAGGTGCACTCAAAGCAAAGCAAACCCTCAGCTCTGCTTTATATTGTAAACATAAAGTGTAAAAACCCAGAAGTGAAGTTTGGACTCTTTCTGCTTGTTTGGCTAGAAAAATGTTTCTGTTTCAGAGCTGCGAGCGTTGGCATTACGTAGCCTAGAGGGGAATTCATCCCAGAGGCCACCAGACCTGTGTGTGTGTGTGTGTGTGTGTGTGTGTGTGTGTGTGTGTGAGTGTGTGAGTGTGTGAGTGAGTGAGTGTGTGTGTGCGTACTGTTTAGCTGCTGTGATTGTAACCAGCTGTGCTGTCGACTGGTGGCCTCACTCGTCTCCTTTACAGATTCCACTGCAAGCATACAAACACACACACACACACACACACACACACACACACACACACACACACACACACACACACACACACACACA
>JAVDPK010001503.1:734635-746864 GCA_034780415.1 Cichlasoma orientale
ACACACACACACACACACACACACACACACACACACACACACACACACACACACACACACACACACACACTCCAAGCATTTCAGTGTCAGCACCTCTTTTCCCCAACAGGGGGTCCATCCGATCAAGAGCTCTTCGTTCCAAGCAGGAATATTTTTGCGTCCCGTGTGTCATAAACATAGAAAGGATGAAGAACGTCATGTGATGGCAGAAAACGCCTCATCACATATTTGTGTCTGTTTACATATAGAACGCTCTGATTGTTGATTGATCGTGACATCCAGTGTGCACAAATAAAACAGAGCGCGTATTTTAGCAGCATTTGAAAAAGCGCCTGCACACTTACCGGCCGTTAGACGTTCCGGACTTCGAGACTGGAAGCTCGTCTTCAGCGCCCGATCACATGGTCGTGGCAAAGCAGACGCAAAGATGAAAGCTTGGATGGCGTTTCTGTTCGTTTGGTAAAAGGCCTCCTTGCGTCAAAGCTTGCCATACTTTTACAATACAGCTCATCGTGGATCCAAAGGGCTGATTACTGAGCGGCGTGCCGGGCGCGGGCCCAGAGGCTCATTGGATCAGCCGCCACTTTTTAAAGTAAGCAGTAGGATTTCTTCTTGGAAAGCAAATGGCTACAAAGACGTGTTAAAAATCAGCCAGCGACAGAAAACCTTGAAACCTTCTTTGAAACACTTTAACCTGAACAACCTGCCTCAGGTTAAAGTGGCCCTAATCTGCTGTTCCTTATTTTCTGTCTTAGAAATACTTTTACGATGCTTATCTTAAAGAGTTTCAGATAACTGGGTCAGTATGTGAGCAAACCCTGTGAGCTGAGAGCTCAGGATTCACACTGCTGTAAAGTCTTACACAGCCATGCTGTGTAACATCAGCCCCACCCACCTGCTGTCTGAAACCCTGAGTTTGTGAGGGGCATCCAATCGGATAAAAGCTTAACAAGAGGGTGACTTTAAAGGGAGCAGAGCCAAACTGGTTTGTTTCAGCCTGTGGATGAACTGAGGGGTGGCACGGAGGCCCAGTGCAAGATAAAGATTATTTTGAATTGTAATTGATGGAGAGCAATGCTACAGATAAGGCTGCACATGAGCATAATGGGCCCAATTCAAACACTCAGCCTTAGTCACCGCTCCCGCGCAGCTTATTTGTCAGGCATGTTAATGTCGTCATGGGCTGCGGAGCCAAGCATCCATGAGCTGCGTGTTCTCAATGTGCTGCTTGTTTTGCAGTGGACATTTTGAGCCCTTTGGAGGCGTTTTCAGTGTTTCAGCTGTTCTGATGGCAGCGATGATGCTGATGAGCAGCGCGTGCACACGGTACCAAACAGAGCAGATCAGAGGGCTGTCTGTGCCGGCAGACCCCGAGGACCCTTCATAACGTGAGAATCTGAGAAATCTAAAGTATGCTCGTCTGTTAGAGTCCTTTCTTCCTTTGGATTAAAAAAAAAAGTTGTTTTCGACATGCAGGCAAAAACAGTCCCTGCAGTGCAGAGATCTGAGCACAGCTGAGCTGCATCAAATTCAGCTCAGACGTCTCAGTGATGACGCTGAAGCTAAGCTACAGCACTTTCACATGGGAGCAAGCACTTTATGCCCCAACCATGACCCCCCCCCCTCCCCCCAACCCCACCTACAGAACGATTAACTGTAACCACAGGGGTGGGAGCAAATGGCCTACCTGATCAATCAGAATAAAGGTGACAGCAGAGGGATTAGCAGGTAGAGTGGCATGAAAACTCTTCTTTGTGTTTCACGGAGGATACCTGAGAAGCAGCTACTAAATCACCCTTCTTCCCCCTAACAGGTCGGATCAAAGCCTCCGCCGGCTCGGGCCGTTTCAGCGCACAGACCAGAATCGGTCTCGTTACTCGCTGCGCTTATTTTAACAAGTCTGCGCGTCTGCAGCCGGCACGCTGACAGACTGCAACAGGCAGCTGCTGCTCCGCTTTCACGAGCTCTCAGCTCCGAACTGAGAGGACCGAGTTTGGACTGATAATGAGCTCAGCTGCTTACAACGTAGAAACACGGCAGCTTCTAATCGTCTCATTTGATTGCTTACAAAAGCTACAGTATGGGCACAATGTGGATTTATAGCAGGGGAAAAACTGCTTCGGTGTTATGAAATTCCGCTTTGGGTTTCAGGTCGTTATGTCGGGACAAAATACAGATGATGCAACCTCAGAGGCGGAGAAACCTAAAGTGGCTTTTTTATATGGAATTTCACTTTCATATCAAAATGCGAGTTGGTTTGGATCCTGTTTCACTTGTTTTCCCACTCGACATATTTGGTGGGTTTGGGCTGAAGCCACACACACAAACTGCTTCAGAGACCCTGAAATAAAAACCCGCTTCAGTCCTTTTACATTTTTTAGCTGTCGACCAGCTCACGGTCCTGATTGCTGTCAGATGTGAAGAAGCGGTGCTCCAACCAGTGCAGCTTCATACATGTATACACGTGTGTGAATAGCCTGTGCTGATGTCACTTCCTCTAACACCTGAGGGTTTGTTTTGTACTTTAAAACTGTTGAGTAAAGACGGGCATTAGAGTCTGTGTGCTTTTTGGATGTGCTTTGCTCCATTTTTGTCATTTTTGGTTTGCTAATTACTTTCTGGCAGACGTCCGTCCACCCGTCTGTTATTTGTTGAGTTATCTTGAAGGACGAGAAACAGATTTGTCTGGAATCTGGTGTACAGATTGCTCTTGGCTCGGCTGATTAGATTTTCTTTGAGGCTCGAATCATTAAGGTGTGGTTTTTGACCAATTCTAAGCACTTCTTCTGTAGTTTGATTTAAACTGCAGAAGCCCATTTACGCTAAATTAGGCAAAGTGTTTAATTGCTAGTTAGAAAGCCTAATCAGCAGTGCACAGGCATGGCTTATTTTCCATTTCAAGAACATTAATGCTTAAAGGAACTAATAAACACTTATAGAGTACAAACTTGGTGGTATGACTTGGTGCCTTTGAGCAGTCATGAGACCGCCGTACAGAAAAGAGCAGGCCACGAGCTGGGGGTGCAGGCGGGTTGCAAAGCAGCTTGCAGATGTGCAGCAGGCTAAGCTGATGTGAGGTGGCACTGAGGTCAGCTTATCTGCAGGGTTTGCATGATTTGCACAGTGTCAAAATGCGGACGAACTCAGCTGGCACCGCCCTCAGAGCTGGTTTTGTGGCTCTGTGTGATGATCCGCGGTTTGGTCATTTTGAAGATGCTCGGCTCTTAAACCTGTTTCGCTTTCAGAAAATGTCACACCTTCACAGACCAGGCAGGTCCCACATGAACGCTGGCAAATGTGAAGGAATACGATGTAATGGCAGTAACTCTGTGAAATTTCGGATGACCATCTCACAATCTGATTTTCAAACGATGTGCTGGTTAGCACGAAGACAAAACAAACGGGGAGCGTATAGATGGGAGTAAAATACTTGGGATTCCAAAATCTATTTGAGTTGTGGCGGCAGAAGCTTGTTTTTCATGATGGATCCTCCAGCTGTTACCCTGACCGTGCCAAAGAAGGCACGGAGACAAATAATGGAGTAACGCCAGCAGAGTGTCCGAGCACCGATTATCATCGTACAGTCGACATGCATCCAACCTCCGGCCCGAGTTCATTAAAGCACAGTGTGGCGCTGTCCATGCAACGTAATAATGAACAGCACATTTTCTTATTTGTAAGACAACCGTGTGCTACAGTTGGAAAACAAGAACCACATTTTGACAGTTTTGTGTCTGCAGGAAGCGGCAAAACCGCATCCCATCAAAAAGAAAAGCATCTCCTCTCCTGAACGCGCGTCCATCAACAGCAACGTTAAACCTAAAGAGCCGATCGAGATGCCTTCAAACGCCAAGTATAACAAATGTGAAGGAATTTGTGTCTGTGACTCTACAGATATTCCCTCCTCGCTCTCCTCTCTCTTACATTTCCTGCCATCAGTCAGGCAGGTTGGCCGATGCTTTTCCTCCCTGATCCTGCAGGGTTTTTGTCTCCATCTGGTCTTCATTTCCCTCTCAGTGAATTTATCTGGCTCTGTCTTAGAGGGATCTCTTTTTTTTTTTTTGGACGGTTCTGGCTGCCTGCATGCCTCCCTCTGCTCTACAGTTACACCATCAGCAGCCACTGACGCCTTTCTGTAAACAGCTTCTATTACTGCTATCTGTCAGGGAAGAGAGGACTAAGCTGAGGTCAGTTTGAGCAGATATCTGCCATTTGTCAGCTGTTTTTAGCCCTTCAATAGAAGGAACACAATGTTAAAATGTAAAGTGAGTCTTTTATTCATAATCTATATTTTGATTATTTGGAGCATTTTTAATGGAATTATCTGACAGTTAATATGTTCTGCAGGGAGGTGCAGCCCATCCGAGAGGTTTATGCTGTAGTTTTAGTGACTATTTCATTAGTCTGTTAATTAGCACCGATTAACAGACATGTGTTCTGTGCAGTGGACCCATACAGTTAATGCAACCTGCCGGTCTAGCTTGCTTTTAACTTGTTTGTTCTGGTCTAAACGAGGCTGCAGGAAAAGAAAGAAAGAAAGAAAAGCAGCGGGCAAAACTCAGATCAGTGAAAACGAAATATTAATCTTTTGTAGTCCAAGCGTGGGGCTGCTTTTGCTGCTTCCTCTGAGATTTTAGGAAAGCCATGTTCCAGAACAGAAGCTGCTGATTTGATCATATTTTCAAAGAAGTGATTATTTTTGTGGAACAAAGTGAATATAGAGCAGATTTTGCTGCAGCTGCAGTTTAAGATGTTTCCGTGAAATTTTAGTGTTTGTGTAGCTGAAAACGTTTCACTGGAATCCTCATAGAATAAATTCAAGAGAAGTCCAGTCGGTTTTATTTATATAGGCCAATATTCCAAATAACAGATCTTCCTCTGGGGTTTTAACACACACACACGCGCGCACGCACGCACGCGCACACACACACACACGCGCGCGCTGTAGAAGAAATGGAAGAAACCTCAGAAAGAGCAACAGAGGAATTCCTGACATGCAGCAGATGTAAGAATATCTGGAACGAGCAGCGAGTGCACAGACGTGGATCTTTGCGTACCTGCAGTTCTTTCTTCTTCTTTAAAGGAATTCCTGAAAGGAGGATGAATTTTCTGGGAGTGCGACCGCTGAGCTGTTTGAAATCATTTCTGTGCGCGGGCAGCAGAATAAACAGGCCCAGATGATCATCAGCATTAACCGGAGCCTCGTTTACACTGCTCACTGTGCTGTTAGCCTTTGTTGGGTCTCTGCCGACTCACCATTAAAGCGTTTGGCTTTCTTTATTGGAAAGCCTCGAACTTTGACCGCGTGCTGTTCAGCGCAGAGCAGTTTGTGTGCAGCAGGTTTATCAGAAAACGTCTGCCTGCGGCTGCTGTGAGGCTGATGACAGAGCTGAAAATGAACCGAACCGGCGAATGAGCCAAAAAATGCTAAAATATTTAATAAAGCTGCGGGAAACTATGAATGCGGGACATGATTCTATGGACGATTGACTCATTTTACAGCTGTAATGATGATGAGTCCAGCCCAAACACTAAAGGAACCGAACCAGCCATCACAGTGTTAAAACTCTCCTCCCTCCCTCATAAATGCCACAGGTTAAGCACTTCAAACAAACACAATAAAAAGTGGCTATCGCATTTCTCGGGTCACCTCTGTGGGATGGCTGCGAGTATTTGACACCACACATGCGGGATGAGGGGCCGCAGTTAATCTCATCAGCCGGAGGGGCGGGCGGCTGAGGAGAGTCGCCGCCGGGGAAACTGTTACCATGACGGACCAACGGGGGGGTGTAACTGAGTCCAAATGTTTGTAATTCATCGAGTTGAGGCCAGGTACTATTTATGTATTTATTTTGCACTCAGACCAGTGCTGAAATACTTCTTTCCTTCTGGTGTTTCAAAGGAAAGCAGGTTCACTTCTTTGATCTCTGACCGTTTTACCTTTCTGAGTAATTGTAGTTTACAATAATCCCAGCTATGAAAACATGCTGGAGTAAGACCAGAAATGTATAAAGCACATCAGTATCAGTCCTAATGTAAGAGATCTGCAGGCTTTTAGGCTCAGACTGCCTTTGGACTGGAAGGTTCCAGCATGGTAAATGGACTGTTCTTATACGGCGCTGTTCTACTCTAGCTGTGCACTCAGAGCACTTCATACAACATGCTCGCATTCACGTCCATTCATACTCCGACGGCTGCATCGGAGGGCGACTCGGGGTTCGGTATCTTGGCACGCAAACCTGAGCTGCCAGGAATCGAACCGCCAACCTTCCGATTATTAGATGGCCTGCTCTACACCCCCCCCCCCCCCCCACCATAGATGGTGTATGGTAGCACCGTGCCAGTCACATGATAGCCCTCCCCTAAAACACACAGTGTTTTATTTTCCATGAATGAGGGCCTCAGGAGAGCTGGGGGCTGGTGTTTCCATAGAGGTTTATGCTTTTTGCACTTACAGGAGACACTCCTGAGATTGATGGAGTCTGATTGCGTGCACAGCTGGGGCTGTTTCACTGACAAAAGAAACAGAAATATTTGGCTCACTGTCATTGGGGTCATGCTCACCTGACTGTAACACAAATGCAGGCTCACTGAACCGTAAAGTATACGTGTGATGTGTGTGTGATGTGTGTGTGATGTGCTGGACTGCTGCGGCTGTCAGAGGGTGTAAAGAGCGTTTCTCTGTGAATACAGGCTCACATAAAAATCCCAAACAGTACATGACACTACATAAGCATCTGCAGCGAGGTTTACAGGACGGTCTGATCGACGCGCGTGAAGATCAGAGCCAGACATCAGCCGCACTGTAAACTGTTTACACTGCTGGCAGAAGACGGACCTCTCTCTGCTTTTGCGTGTATAAATGGACTCCTTCACCTGAGCCGCCGCGCTGTGAGCAGGAACACCTGTTGATTTATGATCCACTGTATGTTATTATGTGACGCACCACCTCTGTCCTGTGCTGATTTGCACAGCTAGGATAGCCTGGGCCTGGCATTTGTCATGTAAATAGTGTCACCTCAACGGCCATTCAAATGTTTTTGCATGCGGGGTAAATGTAGGTCAGTCAGTCAGTGGGACGTTTGAATGGGGAGATTAATGGGAGGAGCCTAATGAGCGGCGCGGTGCGGGTGATAAAGAGGAGGAGGAGTGAATGTGGACTCCAAGCAGACCTCCTCATCAGCAGCTCTTCTGTTCTTGTTTATGTGGTACAGTTACTGTGAAGCAGTGTTTTAGGAACTTTGTAACTTTCTGCATGTCGTCTGTGTAACCAGGAGGGAGCGAAAGGTCCAAAAGTGTAAACTCGGTATGAGGAGGAAAGGGCTGATTTATGGTTTGGATAGCTGGATTTTTGTAATATGCATCGATTTGTTGGAATAATTTAATCAATCAATCCAGTTCAGTTCACGTTTATTTATAGAACACCAAATCACAGCAAAAGTTGCTTTAAGGTGTTTTATACTGGAAGCTGCAGTGAAACCCAACACTCAGGTGATCCTGTGAGACACACCGTTAACACACACACCGTCTGTAAAAGCTCAGCTTCAGGGAGTGTTAGTTTTTCACGCAGTACCAATCAAAGTGTTTAGTAGGCGGGTTTATTAAAAATCCCTTTTATTGGTCATGTTTGTACGTGTCAGATGCTGCGTGGATAAAATGGGATGAATGAGCTGCTGAATGGATGGATTTACACACACTATCAAACACAAAGGTACTATTTAAAACACAGCTGCTAATCTCAAAGCTGGCCCTGCAGCTCTGAGATTATAAACCTTCACTTCAGGGCTTTAGCGCACATTATTTTTTGCAGCTATTGATACGTGATTGTCCAACGTGGTGCCAGCAGACACACTGGTAGGTTTGACCTGTCAGCAGTGCTGATCCCATTCAAATGAATGAAAAGGCTGCAGAGTTTTGCACAGCGCTGAATGCCACATGTATCCACAGCATTACCACCACAACTATCAGCTACTATTACTATTACTACTGAAGCCCGAATGATTTGATTTCTGCAAAAATCTAAATATGTGCCGTGAATCGAATGACTGGATTTAGTGCCTGAAATGCGTCTCTGAGCTGCAGCCAGTGGTTTGGTGTTTTGGTGTTTGTGTTATTAACTGCTGGTTGAGATTAGTCACGAACTGGTCTGTGGGAACTCTAAAAAGTGGAGGAGAGAAGCTGTTTTCTTCATTCCTGAGAAACCCCCTGTAAATATTTCCGTTCAGCTTTGATGCTCACGGACATCGGTCTCCACGGCAGACTGCTCGGCAGCAGCTCTGCATTTCCACTCTCATCTTATTGTTGCTGTTCTTTCCATGCTCTATACATCGGCATGCCTATTAACATAATTGTTGCTATTATGGCTGTAATTTGAGTCCTCTACATGGTTTCACCTCGGGCACGGCGGGCTGTGTTACAGAGCCGGTTTTTTCAGAGCCAGCAGTATTTGGAGGCTTTTCCCTCCTGATTGACCCGTGTACTGAGGAGAGGGAGTCTCCTGTTTTTAATTTGTGTGCGCTCGCTTTAGCAAGAGTCCTCTTTGGTGCTCTTGTGTAATCTAATAGACCTGAATAACAGTTTGACTAACTGTATTACAGTTAATGAAAGAAAAATACACAGCGAGCAAACAGGCTTTAATAAATCAAGCTGGAGGAGCAGAAGAAATGTCAGGACGGCATGAAGACCGTGACTGACAGAAACCCGCCGGCCCCGTTTGTTTTCACATGCTGTCGTCTGTCGGCGGGGGCCGGCTGAGACGGGGTGGGAGACGCTGAGGAGGGAGATGCTCTGCAGAGAAAAATGTCCCCCTCTCTTTCTTCCTAATGCATTTCTCCTTCTCCTCCTCCAGGCAACACTCTCAGAAGCTAATGTGTGTTTTATGGGAACACTGTGCGCCGCTCTAATGAGATTTTCACTTTCCAGCCGAGTTGCGCGGGCAGAAGTGTTCTCATTGTTTTCGATAACGTGATCAGAAGTGTTATCTGTGCCCGTATTTACAGAGATTACAGTGAAAAGTGTGAGGTTTATGATTACTGTGCCCTTTAAGTAGAAGATTAGTGGGAATTCCTCCTGTGAAACCTGAGCAGCTCACTGCTGCATTCACTCCACTGCAGAGTTACTGTGTGCTTGTTTCTGTGCTTTTCTTGGTGCTTGTTGAGTCACAGCAGGTGATTTACCTGCAGCTCGTCTGCTTCTTCTTCATTATTTTTTTATTATTGACCAGTCTTTTGATATTTTGCTCCCTCCGATGATCCGGTTTTGTTGTTCGACTGTTCAAAGTCAATTTAGCAAATAAAACTAAGAGTTCATTGAGACAAAAAGAGAGATAAAAATGTAACGAGTCGAGAGTGATGAGGTAAACACGAGCGTGATTATAAATGATGTCAGTTTTAAAGCAGATTGAGTGTCTGTGCTTACAAATATAGTTTATTGCCAGGTTAAAAGAAGTGTGCATGCATATTGCATTTAGAGTGTGGGTTGATGACTGATTGTGACACAAATATCCGTGTTGGAAATTGCACAGCAGCGCGTCCTTTATACGCTGGAAAGATCAGACTGTATATAAAAGATGGATGCAGCCACTGTGATGTCACCCACTCGTTTGTGAAGTCCTGATTTGAATCCATGAGTTTAGCGTTTTTGCTGTTGCCCTGTGAGTTTAGCTACAGTTGGCCTGTCTCCACCTCTCAGTCAAGGTGACTACACCTCTAACGATGGAGCTTTAATCATTTTAACGTGGGAGCGAGTCGTGGCCAATAGAGGAACTCCGCTTTTTGGCATTTGCCTTCATTGTTGAGCTCCAGATCAGCATTTGTGTTTCTGAATTCTGACTTAATAAAGCAGCGACTGTTAGCTCTCAGAGGAGACCAGAACATCACCGCTGTACTTCAGCTTGTTTTGGTTTGGACGCGCCTGTTTGGGGGTTGCACAAAAGAAGAAGCTTGTTTGGGGTAAACCCACAATGCTCAGGCGAACGACCTTTACTTTTCCCGTATTCCTGTTTTAGTGGAAAGACCCGCTTTCCTGGAACGTAAGCATATTTGAGAGATGGAAAAGTTCCCTCTCTGTTTACTGGACCTCCTAGAATTTACAAGTTATGACAGCGTCACTGTTTTTATGCTGAAGTGGATGTGAAAAATCGGCTTCATGCCTCTCTAACCTTTGCAACTGCTCAGAGCGTCACGGCTGATGGCGAGCGTTTCTGACAGCGTTACCTTCTTTGTTCTGCCCGGTCTGAGGAACTGTGAGAACCCGGATAATTCTGCTGTAACCTTTACAACAAACGGAGGCCAGCTGTAGGAATATCCAGATGTTTTCTCACAGATACACGTTAATGCGCTGCCTCCCCCCCCCCTTCCAACGCCTGCCTATTTATCCATCAGTCACCACCACAGCACTGAAGCTTCAGCCAACATTTCTTCTGCTTCTATTTCAGCAGTTTGGTTTGTTTTGCTTTGAAATCTGAAGCCAGGTTGGAAAATCTTCAGCAGTGAAAATAAAAGCAAAAGGTCACACGTGTTGAACGCTGTGCTGCTGGGCTTCCCTCACGGGCTCAGTGGAACCTGTAAAAGAGGCTGTTCGTCCCTAAGGTCACATGTTTGGCCGCTGGATGTTTGCTGCTGTCCACCTTCCTGGGAACTTAATAAGGGTTTTATGATTCCGTGTTTCCATCTGAGGAATTGAATTAAAGTGCAGCCTTTGGCCCCTCGATGCTTCAACCTGAGCACTGAGAGGCAGCAGAGAGGATTCACTCTGATCTTTGCTCAGTAAATGATGGATAATAGCATATAGGTGCAGAGAAGAATGGATGTTGTGAAAGCGTTTATACTTTGAAATGGCAATGAGGGGAAATAAATATTGCTTTGGCAATACATTGCATTGCTTTCTCTGTCAACATGGTTTCGATAACTGGTGTCAAATATCAGAATTTTTAGTTAAACGTACAGATATAGTTTGACTTACCAGACTCACTGTTTCATGACTCCTCATGGTGGTGCATGCTATACAAATGAAGGTAAAGTGAACTTAGCTAATGCAAGCTAATGCTATCAAGCTTGCTAATGCTAAGCTCTTTATGCCACGCCCCTTTGCTAATTGCAGTGACGGTGAACAGTTAGATTGACAGAGCGATGATTCTTTTTGCGTATAAACCTGAAGAGTTGCATTTACATATGCAGCGTGTCCCAGAGCGCAACAACAACAACATCATAATCCAGCTGTTCTATCGGTCCGATCAGCTGCTAACGGCGCTTCCTACGTTGGAATGACACTTTTTAGAAGTTTATTTTCTTCTTCTCACACAGATATCTGAGTATATATTGTAGATGTTTGTCCACAGTGTATCGAGTACTGCAGAATCGCTGTATCACATTATTGTGTACTGCGTTGTGATCGTATTGTATCATGTGTTTCTCTGTGGTTCACACCCCTACCTAAAACCTGCAGGCGATAACAACCATGAACACCGAGCACAGTTTCCCATCAGTGCATTGCTGTTTATTTGTGTATCTTATGGTTGCACACACGATACTATCATAACTGCTTTCCTGTTCCAGGCTTTATGCACTCTGATAATTCACTTAATACTCTTTGTTTGGATCCTCAGACATACATCGGCTCCATCCTGGCAGCAGTGAACCCGTACCAGCCGCTCCCCGGCCTGTATGATCGACCCGCCGTGGAGACGTACAGCCAGCACCACCTCGGCGAAATCTCGCCGCACATCTTTGCCGTCGCCAACGAGTGCTACCGGTCGCTGTGGAAGAGGCTGCAGAACCAGTGTGTCCTCATCAGGTGTGCAATCCTCTTTCTGATCTTAATATTTTTAGTGTATTTTGATTGTTTTTGAATCTCCAGGATGTTTTTTTTTTATTATTATTATTTTATGGAGTTCGGTTTGTGGGCACTAGAGGGCAGAATGTTGAGTGAAAGTAGTAATATTTAAATATTTCCTTATTGCTTTGCACCTTTTGCAGACCTAATGGTTCCCACTCAGGATATCAGCACTGTGTTTGTCTGAGCTTTTATCAAGTGTTCTTATTTCCCCTTTCAATAAACCTTTGTGGTCTTTAGCTTGTTTAATCGCTCCCCCTCAGTGCACCCAGCTCTTTGATCGGGTTTCAAGTCTCCTCGGCTCTTTGGCTGCACCTCTGAGGATCACACACACACACACACACACACACACACACACACACACACACACACACACACACACACACACACACACACA
>JAVDPK010001503.1:759038-771991 GCA_034780415.1 Cichlasoma orientale
GTGTGTGTGTGTGTGTGTGTGTGTGTGTGTGTGTGTGTGTGTGTGTGTGTGTGTGTGTGTGTGTGTGTGTTTGGAGGTTACCATGAAATGTAGCTACTGAGTGACCATCCATGAATTCTTCTGATGCTTCTCCTGGATTTATAGAATAAAACATATTAATGGTTGTACGTGTCACTGCGTGCTGCCACACTGTTCCACGGCCTTGTTACATTTCAGACAGTTGTGTCTACTGTTCACTGATGTCGGTGCGAGCAGACGTCCCTGATGTGGTCGTGTGAAGCTCACAGCTCTGCCTCAGACAATTCAAACCCACCTCTTCTGTTTGAGGGTCATGCAAAGCTAGTCTAGTCTAAGTGCATGAATAAAATAGGGGGCTAGAAAAACCAGGAAGTGCGTGTCGTTTGCTGTTGATCGTTCCCTTTCTCAGCCTTTCATGCTTCATGCCTCCAGTGGCTTCATATGCTGTTTATTCACCTCTTATTTTCATTCTGTTGAATCTCATGTGTAATTTTTAAAGGTCTGGATTTCATTCAGTAGATGAGCCAGTAGATTAGTTAGCAGTGGCCAGTGCTCCATCTAGTGGTCGTGGATGGGAACATTTCCCCTGAACATCTCTTGTGAGCCCATCAGCTGCATGTCTCACTGGTATCTGTGTAACATGTAACCCAGGGTGGGGTAAAAGCTGCTGCAGGCAGCCTTGCTTAATTTCTGCCACCTCATCGTGATTGTGTGTGTTTTTCTTTTCCGTCCCTCAGTGGAGAGAGCGGAGCCGGTAAAACGGAAAGCACCAAGCTGATCCTGAAGTTCCTGTCTGCCATGAGCCAACACTCGCTGGAAGTATCGTCCCGAGACAAGACGTCGCACGTGGAAGAGGCGCTGCTGGAGAGCAGGTAATTACATCATCATCACGAGTTAACTAGGTGATACTGTGTGGTAATGGTTAATTGCTTGCCTGGTTAATGATCACGTCCCTTCTTCGCTCCGCAGTCCCATCATGGAGGCCTTCGGGAACGCCAAGACTGTGTACAACAACAACTCCAGCCGCTTTGGGAAATTTGTCCAGCTGCATTTCAGCCAGAAAGGCAACATCCAGGGAGGCAAAATTGTCGACTGTATCCTTTAAAACCCACTCAGTGTTAAGTGGCCCACACTTCCTTTGCCTGCTTATTTCCAACCCGGGCTTAGCATGCAGGAAGGACCTGCTTTAAGGGTTAGCAAAAATGCTGCATGGGTAAAAAAACATGCAGAACACTGCAAGCGAGTTATAACCACAGCTTCCTCTTCATTAATCTGCACAAAGCCTTCATCAGGATCCTTCATTAGGATTGCAGTGCAGATGACAACAAATATGTAAATTAGTCACAATAGCTGCTTTTTAAACCCCTAATTTAGAATTACATTAAATTTGACACCTTTTGAAGCTCTTTATTATTTCGCCATCTTTATTTGTTCACATTAAAAAAAAAAGAATCATAAACCTGTTTTTATGTTCACAAGCGGTCACCTGGTTAGATAACTTTATATTTCTGATGTTTGTTTAGCTGAATGAAGGTCCAGCTACACTTTAGGACACATGGTCGCTAAATACAATAATAGAATAAATAAATGCACAATAAATACAGTAATAGAATTTTAATGCTGGTCTTCAGCTTTAGAACCTTTGCTTGAGTTGTTCTGTTTGAGCGTTTTTGCAGAGTTTTGCTTTGTGCCTTGACACTTTTGTGACCACAGACCTCTTAGAAAAGGTGAGTCTTCTTCCTCCCACCGAGCCTCTCATTGCATTGACTCTTAAAGCATCCTGTTGGCTTGAAAGGCAGCCTCTGTTTCTGCCAGCAGCACTGGATGCCTTTGATGTCCAGCGTGTTTGTAAAAAAGGGAAGATTCAGATTTGTGCTGCAAGAAGTTTTTGATATATATTGTAGTAAAAACGTGCCATCTTTGGCATCCGATTCAGACGTCTACACCTCAAACAAGCCAACAGATGCCCAGGGTTTGGTGTATAAAATCTGAATATGTCCATCTGTGTTGATGTGACGATGTGTATTTACTGTTCCCTCCTCTGTCTCTGCAGAACCGAGTGGTCAGGCAGAACCCGGGCGAGAGAAACTACCACATTTTCTACGCCATACTAGCAGGAACCAACAACCAGCACAGAGGTGAATATGGGGAAAAACTAACTTCCTCATATGGAAATCATAAACCTTGCATCATAATTTGTCAGTTGCAAAAATCTTAAATAAGCACTAAGTAGTCAAGGTAATGCAGGCGACTCCACACACAGGCTGCAGGCACAGAAAGAGCAGAAAGCCTGCGTGGTCAAAATTGTGTTCCATATGTTGTAATGTGTGTGTGTGTGTGTGTGTGTGTGTGTGTGTGTGTGTGTGTGTCTGCAGAGGCGTTCGGGTTGACGCATCCTGACAGCTATCACTACCTGAGACAGTCCGACTGCCACGCCGACAACACAATCAACGACAAGGGCACCTTTCAGGATGTTCAGGTACGCAGGACGCTGAACGTGATGCTGCACGGACATTTGCACATGAATATGATGCATTTACTGATTTAAGACTAAAATTAACAATTGTTTTTAATATTTTGAGCTTTTAAATGCTTTTAAAAGATTAGCACTTTATGTATTCCAAAAACTTTTGCTTTCACTTAAATTTCAAATGTGGCAAAAATGATTTTTCCGTTTCCCCACATAGTTTTACATACATTATGTTTCTGTGTGGTATCATCATTCATAATCACGAGTCAGAGTAAGAAGCCTTTGATCCTGGTGAGACTGCCAAACCAAAGCAACAGACTTACGGCTTTAAATCAGTCCAAACCTCAAAAAAAGGCGCAGCAAAGGCAGTTTTCTCCCAAAAGAAACATCAGCCGGTCAGAATCTCAACATGAGGCGTCCTGAGGTTTTCATCCAAGCTTTTCTCTTTGTTTGCGGTTCCCAGAATGCAATGCGGACGATGCAGTTCACAGAGCAGAACATCACCGAGATCCTGCGCCTCCTGGCCGGGATCCTTCACGCGGGGAACATCGAGTTCGTGACGGCCGGAGGAGCTCAGATTTCCTCCAAATCAGGTGCAGTTCACCCTCACCGTGCACACTTTCCTCCGCTCCTCATTTCTTTCTCTGCAGTGAACTTTGGTGAGTTAATCACCGTCCTGCAAACTCGTAAATAAGTTGTCAGCAAAGTAGTTCTCTTTCATCTGCCTTCAAGGTAAGTTTATCTCTAGGTTAAACCGGTGTTAATGTGTGTGATGTCCGATAGCCAAAGGTCAAGCTTGAAAAGGTGGCGGCAGAAGTACCTGTGGTGTGAATGAGGACTGGGATGATGCTAAAAAAAAAAAGTTTTCTGTGCTTTAAAATTACATTTGAAGTCCAAATTTGTCTCAAGTCTTTAATGGCGTGTGTTTCATATGTTGGCAGCTCTCAACTGGACATCTGAACTCTTGGGGCTGAACTCAGATCAGCTGGCTGAGGTCCTGACGCACCGGTCCATGATCCTCAGGGGCGAGGAGATCTCCACGCCGCTAACTGTGGAACAGGTCAGGTTTTACTGTCATATGTATCAGATTGATGACTAACTGAACTCGGCATTACGCTTCTGCACATCTAACTGTCAAATTTATTTAGGGTAAGATGTTTAAGCTGCTTTAACCTGCTTACAGTGCTGTGAGGCTGCAAGCTGCTTTGCAACCCACCTCCACCTCAGCTCCACCTGCTGCTTTCTGCGCTGGGCTCTTGCTGCTGCTTTCGTTGATGAACCAGTCACAGTGTTTGTCAGTCAGTTTTTGCTTAGGAACAGCAACAAATGCAGTAGCACTGAGTTTCTATGGGCTGAAAGAATACTCCATCAATTTAATATTCATCTAACTTGCAAAAGAGATGGATTAAAATAATAATAATAATAATACATTTTATTTATAGGCGCCTTTCAAAACTGCCAAGGTCACCTTACAGAAATCAGATAAATACAATAAAACCAATCGAATCAATCAACAGGAGAGAAACCATGGCGACACCATGGGGACTGAAAGAAGATAAAAATGTGCAGTAGAGGTAAAGAGATGCATCCTACACTTTCCACAATGCATCTCCACATGAACTACTGCTGGGCTAGGAAATACCCACGTCATTCATTTACACCGCCCAAAATAACCTTCAGCCTCACAGAGAACAATTCATCACTAATTTTAGCCTGGAGAAGGTTCCGACTGTATGAAGTGAAGGCAAAACAAAACACACCCGAAACCCAAACGTGTTCCAGCTTTCCGGCCATTCTCTGCTTCTTGTTGTCATTTGTGCTGACAGAGGTCTGAGCTCAGTTTGCGTCTGTGGGGATTCAAATCGAAAGCAGGTCGTTCTTTATTTGTTTTTGTTTTTTTTCCTCCGATTCTTTGGTGACTTTCAATTTTAAACATTCAAACGGGGCTGCAACTAACCAAAGAAATATTTTGTACGATGGATATAATCTTGCTTTTTATGAAGATGTATATCAAACATTAGAAAACTGAAAAATATCCACCACAAATCCACGCTGATGTCATCAAATATCTTCTTTTGTTGCAACGGCTCCAAAGCCAGAAAACTGTGTGTGAATGTTTTATTTCTAGTGCACACGGCTGATTAACAAAACACACTTCTGTCACTTATTGATTAATTGACTAATTGCTGCATAATTAAAAATTACAATAAGAGATTAAATCAGAAAAATAGGGCTGCCCACTGATAAACGCGTGATTGGTAATTTCCCAAATAGTTTCAATTCATTAATTCATAACTTTCAAATAACTTTGAAGTTACTAATTAAAGAGTTTTTTTTGGCTGTACACCAACAGTGTTTGTCCTGCTCCGTTGCAGGCGGTGGACTCCCGGGACTCCATGGCCATGGCACTTTATTCTCAGTGTTTCAACTGGATCATCCGCAGACTCAACGGCCGCATCAAGGGCAAAGAAGACTTCAAGTCCATCAGCATCCTGGACATCTTTGGATTTGAGAACTTTGAGGTATGTTGGGGAAAACCCACCATGAACACTGCTGGCACTGTCACAGAGCCATCGAGCCACTGACCAAACAACATGTAAACTAATATAAAGGAAGAGCGATCAGTAAAGTCAGGAGGAAATAAAAAGCCTTCAGCAGGTCAGCTGTTGTAATATTCCTGAGTATAATATTCCCTCAGGGTCAAATAAAGTTTATTAAATGTAACTGAGTTAAATTAAATTCCGGTCGCTCTCACAGGCACATTAAATTAAACTCAACAGTAAGACTGTGTATTTCCCCTCCCCGAGAATTCTAATCATATTTTGTTACTAATCAAGAAACGGGTAAATAAAGCTCAGGGATTCCTCGTGTTTCAGCTCATCAAGTCTTCGTCTGTGTTTTCTCTCTCTGATAACCGCCTAACTTTGTTCCCCGCAGGTCAACCGCTTTGAGCAGTTCAACATCAACTATGCAAATGAGAAGCTTCAGGAATATTTTAACAAGCACATTTTCTCCCTGGAGCAACTTGAATACAATAAGTAGGTGAAGGTCGTTACTTTGTTACTTTGCTGCTTGCCAAAGATGGAAACAGTGAAGATTATCTAAAGATCAAAGTTTTCAGGCTGTCTTTGTAATAGATATCTTACATTTAAATACATTCATTTGATACTTATTGTTTTGGCACTGCCCAATTAAACAAATAACTGGCACATACTATAGAACAGATTTAGACTTGGTGCTACGTACCGAAGGGTGCTTTGCTATGATTAAAAACTGAACTGTAGCCATCCTTTCAACTGCTCATGCTGAAAACATAACGGAAATTATTAGAAGAAAAATATTTGCCTATTTGGCCGTGTGCTGCCAAATAATTAACATATACAGAACGAAACATATTTTCACTTCCAGCCATTTTAAAGGTAAATAGGTGGTTGAGATCATCAGCTCGAGGGGATTCAGCATAATCGCTCACCGTCTCCATTAATGCATGATTTGTAAACCTGGAACCACCTCTGCGATCTGCTTGTCTTCAGGGTTCTGGGGGTGAAACAGAACACCACGGTGAACCATGATGCTCTTTTAAAGCACAAAGGTTTGCCCTGAAGAAAAAAAAAAAGCATGTCTAATGAAATTAAAAAGTAATTTGGAGCTCTGCCAATCCACGAGAAGTAGTGAGGGATGAAAACGTGCTGGTGGAGGCCCAATGAAAGACTAGACTGTCTCCTAATACGAGATGCTCTTTCATGCCAGTTCCCCTGCAATTAAACGTGCCCATTGTTAACACGCTCCACTAAATCCTGCCCTTTTTTTTTTTTTGCTGCTTTTGTCTGCTGCTTCTTGCAGAGAAGGCCTGGCTTGGGTTGACATAAACTGGATGGACAATGGAGAATGTCTGGATTTGATTGAGAAGGTATGCAGATGATTCAGAGTTTGTGAGGAGGTCAAACAGTGATTTTAAAAACACGTGTTTCTGCGATTCTCTGCAAAACAAATATTTTTACCAAGTGCAGTCGCAGTGAAATTAGGTAACAAATACAGAAATGATTGGTTCGACCTTGTTGAGGCTGCAGTGCTGGTATTGCTTGCATGGTTAGCATGTTTTTAGTTTATTGGTGGGAGAATGCTATTTTACAAAAGCAGGAAACAGAGTGATGAGGTGCATGCACATGACTAGACAAGAACAAGAAGAGCAAAAAGGTGGCAAATATATATTAATGATAATATAAATCGTGTTGATGACTAGTGATGGTGATTAAATCTGTGTTTCCATAGAAACTGGGTCTTCTGGCACTGATGAATGAGGAGAGTCACTTCCCCAAAGCCACGGACGGCACCTTGCTGGAGAAACTGCACAGCCAGCACTCAGTACGTCGAGCTCCTGCTGAGCTTCTCCTTTTAGCTGCTGTAAAACTGACTTGAGATCAGTCGCAGGCACTTCTTTTTTTCTCTTTTATTTTTTAGATTGTTTAAAAAAAAAAAAAGTCTATAAAAATGGTCCCACTTATCCTTGAAGGCTTAAAAAAGTTTGATTTTCAAAATAAGGACAAAAACATGTTATTTCCACTCAGGAGAGCTCTTATATCTTAGCACTGCAATCATTTGTGGGTTGAAACCCAATTTTAAATCAGTGCCTCAGATTTCACACAACTTCAGAGCTACTTAATCATTTTCATCCAGCAATAACCGGTAAACCGGTAACTTCACTGCGCGTCGCGTGCTGTGGTGGAGAATCGCGTTGCTGGCAGGATATCGGCCGCTTTGAGCACACAGAGCTGCTCGTTTCTTGACATCTGGCTCTGCAGCAAGCAGCTGGAGTCAGTTTAACACTGATGCCGCTGCAAGTAGTAAAGAAGAAGAAGAATACTTTGAGTTCAGAGTGTTACTAAATGTTTTCTTGGCTGTGCTTTTAGTGCAGCTTTACAGCCTTGTTAGCCTTGTGATTCGAATCCAATAAATGACTGTTGGATTTATTAAAACCAGAGACAATAACAGCGTTAGGAGGAGACTTTGTTTTTAATTTACAACATTGGGAACAATCTGTCTCCCAGTTTTATGCAGGTATGACCTCAGAAACACTCTCTCTGCTCTCTCCTGCAGAAAAACCCTTTCTATGTGAAGCCGCGTGTTGCTGTGCACTACTTTGGAGTCAGACACTATGCAGGAGAGGTGAGACCATCTTATCTGTTTCTGTTTATTTTTTATTGTTGTGTTTTCGTGGTTTTATTGGAGCAGATCGATTTAAAGTGAAAAGCCCCAAAGCGAGTCACCCGTCCAGGTGTCGCTCGGCTTTCTTTGCTCTTATGAAACTCTCTCTGGCGCGCCCTTGTGGCTCGGTGCAGGTGGTGTATGACGTGAGGGGGATGCTGGAGAAGAACAGAGACACCTTCAGAGACGACATCCTGAACACGCTGAGGGAGAGCAGGTAGGCGTGCGGCACTGAGATTTTCCCAAACCTTCCTGCAGCTAAGCTCCAAGAGCAGCTTGGACATCTGATTTCTACATGATTATTGCAGCAATAGCCAAAGACTGATATTATTGATCAAGCTTCACTAAACACTCACTTTGTTATCTCTTAATGAAAGAGGGGCTGATGCTGTCAGCGTTAACTGCCGTGATTTCCAGTTTATTCCATTTTATATTTGCACTGGGAATTCACATCATCGAGTATCTCCTGCTGTCGCTCAGGTTGGACTTCGTCTATGACCTCTTTGAACACGTGCTGAGCCGGAACAAGCAGGACACTCTGAAGAGCAGCATCAAGCACAGACGGCCCACGGTCAGCTCCCAGTTTAAGGTAAGTCACTAATAAACTTCCTGAATCACTCTTTAACAGTGTTCAAAGTAGGCACATTTCTCCACGACACAAAGATTTATTTTTACAACCAGAGGAGCTGCCCCCTGCTGGCTGTTAGAGAGCATGCAGGTTTAAGGTGCTTCCACATACAGTAGGGTCTCTTTTCATTTCATTTTTAAATGCGGTCTGTGGTTATTACAGTACCAATGCTAGTAGAACCTGCAGCAGTAATACTGCAAGCATTTGATAAAACTGTATAGGTAGCAGTTATCTCTGAGTGGTTTTACGGGATATTATAATAGTTTTTGCAGCAGTGTACATAATTTTAATACCGTAAGTGTTTTAATAAACATGTAGGAAACTGAAGAAAAGGTCAGAGTGATGTAAATTCCATCATCAGAGGGTGAATGCAGGACGTTGGTCCTGGATTCATGGACCCTCCTTGATGTGGAGAGACCACCTGTGCCTGCAGCCTCAACACATGCTAGAAAACATGGTGTCTGCAGCTGTCTGTGTGCTCAGCTGCAAGACAGACTCATCCTGGCCTGTGCAGTTGTAGTAGTATCCATGCTATGAGGTCATAAAATATTAGCAGCTATTGCAGTAAAAGTAGTAGCTGCAGGAGACTTTATATCAGTTGCAGTACTGGCAGTAACAAAAGCGTTTACACCTATTTTATTGCAGGACTCTTTGCACTCCCTGATGGCCACGCTCAGCACTTCCAACCCGTATTTTATCCGCTGCATCAAACCGAACGCACACAAGGTGAGTGCTCGCGAACACACTGCACGAACACACAGCCTCGAGCGCACATTAGCACGTCTCGATGCTGGAGCGTATGTGTGGGAATCGTTTGTCATTTAATAATCAAACAATCCTCCCCCCACCGACCCGCCGCAGACTGGAATGAACGGTGTATGGCCCTTCTGGTGACCTTTCACCTCTGGTTGCCTAGCAACAGGCAGGAGTAGTAGAGAATGCAGGGGAAATGTACACAAGCGATATACGGGGAAGAGTTGTGGGATGTGCCTTCTTTTGGATGATTTTAGCCAACAAACAAAAACAAACAAAAAAAAATGTGTCAGTAAAAATTTGTGAACTTGAATTTATGTGAAAAAAATGTGAATATGAAGTAAATAATATTGAATATAAAGGTCTGTTTTCATGATCTGATGATGTTTGTTTTATTAAAATTATAGTTTTGGTAATTTTCCAGTATCAAATCTGTATGAAAGCTACGTGGCCAAAAACAATCAAGAGTCTGAGTAAAAGAATTTGTATATTAATGAGACTAAACTCACTTCTGTAACACTGTTTTATCGAACATATTGAATTCATTTGGATGTAAACGAACAAACGAGCCGAAGAAGAAACGGGAATATTTAGTTTCACCTGCGCTCTGCAGCTGCTGCTTAACTGGATTTTATTTTAGATCGTCTGTTTGTTTGTTTTCCTTTGTGGGAATTATTAATGAGCCACAACAAAGCTGTGATGCATTTTTTATGCAGTTTGTGTTAGAGCTTGTAACTGCGTTGTTCTATAACAGCGTAGCTGTGTAATACTAACAATGATGGGCTTGTTTTAAAGGACAAATTGATCCAGATTAAGCAGAAAGTAAACTCTGCTCCTTTTGCTCCATCGTGAACCAGGCTCCGCTCTTCTTGCTGTAGCTGCCACATGTTTATCCACAGTCTGTGTTTTACAGGAACAGGTTTGAAATTGGCCAAATGTCCCAGGACACCGTGTATTGACTGACTCGCTGCCAGGACAGTTCTTAGATCAGCAGATCATCGATATGTGTCAGGATGCCTCACTGGCTCTTTACCGTCAAGCTGAATTTGGACTCCTCGTGTTGATTGTTGTGGCAGTGATGTGCCGACAGAATTCCCCGCAGACGTTAATCGATATGTTAATTTACTGTTTGTTTTTCTTTAAACTACACGGTCACCGATGATGCTCGAAGATCAGCAGCAAATTAATCTGATTTCTGCTAATTTATGAGAAAATTGATACATTTACAGCATTATCTATCAATGTGTTTGACAGGAGCATTTATACTGCAGTATAATTATCAATTATCAATTTGACTGTTATACTTACTCTGCTCCACACCTCCTCTTTCCTTCATCATTATCCTGCTTCTTAACTCCTGCTGTACAACGGTCTGATCAAACAAAATGAAAGAACAATAGTAGTAGAAAAAGGGGGCGTAAAGGGAAAATGCAGTTTAGTCTCATAGTGCGACTTTTACAGAGTTGAAAGACGTTCTAAAAGATCAGCTCAGCTGGTTTTTACTAGTTTTAGAAGAAAACATAAAATTAGTCATCCGTGAAGAAGAAGAGGGTGTCAGAGAAGTTGTAGGTGGAGTATTTCATCATGCATCCACCCAGCTGATGCAGCCATCCCATCCTACTGGTGACAAATCAGACTGATGTAAATCTATGACAGAGAGGGTATTTGATCTGTGAGGGATTCGCTTTATGTTGCCGAGCCTTCATTTTTCTGCTGGGAGCTGTGACGGGGTCTGACGTTAGTGACGCAGATGTGGAGCATCTGTACCGTCACTGTGAGGAGTTCAGTGTATGAACGTCTCTCTGTTGTCTCTGGAGGTTTTTTGATTCACACACACAGTGGGTCCCTCTGTTTCTCACTGCGTGTGTGTGTGTGTGTGTGTGGCCCTGCAGTGTATATGAGATGGTTGCTTCCATCTTACTTCAGATGCATTTTAATTTTTTTCCTTGAAGTAATGGTGGGAGTGTAACTGGAATCAAATTTCCAAATTCTGCCTCAGCTGTCGAAAAACTAAATGCAAATATTTGTTTTCAGCTGCTCAATATAAATATTTTAAACTGTATTTAATGCAGTCGATCCAAAACACATTCTGAAACGTTTCAAACCAGGAAGTACGGTTACGTTTCACAAAAATTTGTGCAGTCCTGTTAAAAACTAGGCCCACCCGTTGATTCAGTAGCTTTCAGAACTCCTTTATCAGCAGCAACCTGAAATAATCATTCTGTGTATGACTCTGAGCCTCACATCATTGTGGAGGAGGCTTCCTGTGACAGACAGACGGCCTCACTCTAGAGCACATTGCTATACAGAGGAGTTCATGGTCCACTCAGTGACTGCGAGGTGGTCAGGACCTGTGGCTGCAAACAAGCCCAAATCACCACCATGGCTGACAGTTTGTTTGGGGTGTTTGTGCTGATATGCTGTGTTTGGTTTTCACCAAACGTGCCACTAATGCCTCGACATCTTCACTCTGGTCTCATCTGTCTAAAGGACATTGTTCCAGAGGTCTGCTGGATTGTTCAGAGGCGTCTTTGCACACCTGTTCTTGCACTGGCTCAAACTTTAACATGCTCACTGAGGCGTGCAGAGTCTGAGATGCAGCTCTTGGGTTTTTTTGCACTTTCTCTGAGCAGTGCACAGTCTGACCTTGGGGTAAATCTGCAGGGGAAGATGCTCCTGAGCAGCAAGCTGCCAGAACTTCTGCTTTTATGGAGGTGGTCACACTTGCTTATGGTCATTAAGATCCAGATTCAGCTTTATCTTTGTTACCTTTAAAAAAAAGAAATAAATAACACCAAATGGAAAGGCTTTAAAGTTGTGTTATACACACAGATGCAGAAACACACACAGGGTGTGTTGAGTGTCCAGTGGGAGACCAGCTGGACAGCCGGTGTGTTGTTCTGAGGCGAAGCACGGCCGTCTGGACTCCTCTGATCGAATGTTAAACAAGGCTGGGTGATGACTTCTGAGTGGAGCTTAATGTAGTGGGGGAACGAGTTAGAGAGGGGATCGGCCACTCCCCAGGGGAAAACGGGGGTCAGAGCAGCACGGCGCGTGGCCCCTAGAAAGCCCCCGAGAGGCGTCCCTGTCATCTGCCTGTTTGACTCGGAGCAGGTGTCAGAGGGGAGGAGGGTGGTGGAGGGATGCAGTGAGAGTGTTCCTGTGAGCACCAGTACAAGCCTCAAACGTCTGAAAGTGAAGACTTCATTGTACAAAAAATTAACTGCTCTCCCTCCCAAATATTCCTGCTCTGTTTCAACAATTCAGGACCTTAGATTGTTTTTGGAAACTGGGAACGTTTTAGGAAGTAAGGAGAGGTTAATGTGCTTCAAGTGTTGCTGCAAACGAAGAGCTTTCTGGGGGCAGTGATGTAATGGTTTGTTGAAAAGGCCTGCGTGTTCAATAGGACCCCTGCAGATGGTGAGTGAAGTCTGTGGAAATATCAATATATGGACAGAATGCATAATGGAACGGACCGCTGGCTCTGAATGCAACAGCACACAAAAATAAACACGTCTGTGCATGTTCTGGACATTTTCAGATAAGCACACACCAGTAACGCGGGAGTCCTGCTTTAACACTGGATGCTCTGCACGTTCCAGCCCAGCCTCCAGTATGTTAATGTGAACACTGGGCAGCACGCCTGTGGTTCAGCACGCAGATGTAAACGTTATCTGTACTAAAAGGAGGAAGTGTGGCCCCACATATGAAGATATAATGTCAATGTTACTTCCCTTTTTTCAAACAGAAATTGTGACATTTGCATCCCTGCAGGACCTGCACTGGCAGCAGTGCTCTCTGCAGCAGGGGTCCCCAACCTTTTTGACACTGAGAGCTACTTCAAGGGTACCGAGTAATACGAGGAGCTACTTGTTTGAT
>JAVDPK010001503.1:791285-813221 GCA_034780415.1 Cichlasoma orientale
ACAACTCTGTCAGTCCAGGGTTAGCTGCATGGAGGGCTGATCACTAGTAGTAGATATTCAAAGTTATTATTGGGGCTTGATGGCTCCCCCTTGCCATAGCATTTGTGTTGTACTTTGTTTGTATGTCATTTTGGAATCTAGTTCCCAGCTTGTGTGCCTTATGCCATATATGTCTAGAACATATATATATATATATACACACACGCCCTGGCTCCTCAACACCTGACACAGACCTTGTTATCAGGGCGACGTCCGAGCCAGTATGGCTTCAGTTCAGCTCATATTCTGAGGTAGGGTTGGTTAGCATAGAGGTCTACTGGATTCGAACCCCTGACCTTCTGTTCCAAAGACAGCAATGTTGCTGCTACGCCATCGCAGCTGCTTTTTGATGAAACTTGGAAAATTCCAAAGAACACTATTTTCGTCTTTTGTGCTTAAGTGTTGTTTGCGCTCTAGTTCAAAATTAAAAGTTTAGTTAATTTCTTTTAGTCCAAAAATTCCACCCAGATGACTGAGCGCTATGATGGTGCTTGATTAGCTCCGCCTCCCTTCTCTTTCCTCATTAACGTCTTTTCTTAACCGCGACAGGCCAAACTCCTTCGTCATGATCACGGCGGACCGCGTGCTGCACTGTAACGCTGACACGCCCGAGGAGATGCACCACTGGATCACTCTGCTGCAGCGCTCCAAAGGAGACACCCGAGTTGATGGGCAGGAGTTCATCATCCGAGGTGACAGCTTATTTCCTTATTGTGGCCGTTTTTCCTTTTTTAAATGAAACTTTTAACTAAAAAGATCAAATAGTATTATTGACTTAAAAGTCATTAGTGCACAAATACAGGAGCAGAAAGCAAACAGTTTGTTGAAAAGTGTATCCAAAGAAATTTTTAATCTTCCAGTTTAAAGTGTTTACTGTTTGCAGCTTATACCAACTCTCATAACCAAGGCTCTATATAATGTCACAGAGAGGGAATAATATCTCTCAGGTGCACAGCTCTGAGCACCGAAGCTCGATCCATCAGCTGTTAGCGAGGGGCACCCAATCAGAAGAAAGTTGGCTTAAAGACGGGCAGAAGAGAGAAAAGAGTTTATTTCATTTTGAATCATTCAAACCTCTCTTGAATGGGTGTGTAAAGATCCACTGGGAAAAAAAAACAGAATAAAATCAGCAGAAAATATTAAAATAATTGAGCACAAAAGACAAAAATACACTTTAAACTGCAGTAAAGAGAGGATTCGACCTTTTCTGTATTTTTGTGGCTCTGAAAAGTTCAAACAGGAAACACAAAAATGTTAGCTAATAAATTTAAATATGATTTTTTTTTCTCCTCGTCAGGCTGGCTGCACAAAGAGATGAAGAACAGCACCAAAGTCTCGCTGAAGCTGAAGAAGCGCTGGTTCCTGCTTACCCACAATTCCCTGGACTATTATAAGAGCTCAGAGCGTAACGCCCTGAAGCTGGGAACGCTGGTGCTGAACAGCCTCTGCTCGGTGGTTCAGCCCGACGAGAAGGTCTTCAAAGAGACCGGTAAGAAAAGCACATGGTGAGAACTGCCGGCTGACTCTGACCCGGTGGCTTCAACCTCTCTCCGCTCCTCTTGTCGTGTCAGGATACTGGAACGTGATCGTGTACGGCCGTAAACACTCGTACCGCCTCTACTGCAAGCTGCTGACTGAGGCCACGCGCTGGGCCAGCTCCATCCAGAACGTCATTGATACCAAAGCTCCCATCGACACGCCCACCCAGCAGCTCATCCAGGACATCAAGGTAGGAAACCGTAAAAGAGCCGTTCGTGTAGCATCAGGGGTCTTTTGAATCCATTGGAGTCACGTTGCCCGGTTCCCTGCAGGAGAACTGTCTGAACTCTGAGGTCGTGGAGCAGATCTACAAGAGGAACCCCATCCTCCGCTACAGTCACCATCCTCTGCATTCACCGCTGCTGCCGCTGCCCTACGGGGACATCCATCTGACCGGTGAGTCCCACTGATGCAAAAACACAATTTTTAAACCTTTAATTCGTCTTACTTTTATTTTACTGAAGATATTAATGTGCCATAAATATCAACATGATCACAACTTCTTCCCTGCTCAGCTCCGAGAAGCAGAAGCTACACAACCTTGCAGGATGAGGCCCTCAAGGTGTTCAGCTCTCTGCAGCACCTGGAGGGTGTGGCTGACCCTGTGCCCATCATCCAGGGCATCCTGCAGACGGGCCAGGAGCTCAAACCGCTGCGGGATGAGCTCTACTGCCAGCTCGTCAAGCAGACCACACGGCCTCCGCAGCCCAGCAGCCCCGGGAACCTGTGCAGCTGGAAGATCCTCGCCTGCATGTCCTGCACCTTCGTCCCGACAAGAAGCATCCTCAGATATCTCAAGTTCCACCTGAAGAGGTGAGCGTTAGGCTACCAGGCGTGTTAATAGATAAATTATTGTTACTCCCTCGCACTGACCACTTCCAAAATCGCTCTCTCTGCAGGACTCGTGAGCTCGCCCCCTGCTCCGAGATGGATCGTTACGCTGCCTTCACCCTCGACTCGCTGAGGAAGACTCGAGCCAGGGAGAACGTGCCGTCTCAGGAGGAGATCCGCTGCATCGTGGCCCGACAGGACATGAGCACCACCGTTCACTGCCACGGAGGAGGCTCCTGCAAGATCACAATCAACTCACACACCACTGCAGGAGAGGTGGGTTCCTGGAAAACATCTGCTGAGCCACATGTGACAAAACACTGTGATCGCTACTGCTTATTGAGAAGGATGGGATTGAATGTGCTTCATACTCGTCTACATTCAGAACAGCTCAGTACCGACAGCTCAGCAGTAAATGCAAGTAGAGATGAAATGTTTGGTAATCAAACATTTTTAATTGAAAATTATTGACAGCTATCAAAAGGCAGTCTTAAAAGGACAGTTCGTGTCTTTTGTAGTTGTAACTAATAAGAAATTCTAAATTCCACTTTTTTGAATGTTCGGAATTTAGCCAGGAATTCCCTCCAATTCAGTTCAGTTTTATTTATATAGCACCAAACCACAACAACATTGTGTTTTCTTTTTTCCTCGTCTCATCAGCTGTTTTCCCTCTCGTGTCTCATCGTGTGATTCAGGTGGTGGAGAAACTGATCCGCGGGCTGGCCATGGAGGACAGCAGGAACATGTTTGCCCTGTTCGAACACAACGACACCACAGAGAAAGCCATCGAGAGCCGCACCGTGGTGGCCGACGTGCTCGCCAAGTTTGAAAAGTAAGCCCCACCGCGTCTGTGTTCGAGCGTGAAGCACATGTTTTTGTCTCCCAGCCAACGCTAACGCGCTCGCATTGCGGTCTGCAGGCTTTCAGCGAGCGCAGATGAATGCAGCACCGGCTGGAAGTTCTACTTCAAACTCTACTGCTTCTTGGACACGGACAGCGTCCCCAAAGACAGCGTGGAGTTTGCCTTCATGTTCGAGCAGGTCAGACTCGTGGCTCATTGCCTGGGGGTGTGACTGGGAGTCTTTTGTAGCTGATGCTGACTGAATGTGGGAAGATTTTTAGAGGAAATTTTGAAAAAAAGCAGCTTTAGATTTTAATATAATTATACTTTTCTCGGTGTGCACTCTTTAGGCCCATGAAGCTGTCATCCGTGGTCAGTATCCAGCCCCTGAGGAGACTCTTCAGTTCCTGGCTGCTCTGAGACTTCAGTACTTACTGGGTGACCAGAACTCCCAGTCCACCATCCCTGAAATGTCCCAGGTGTTCCCCATGTCTCGACTCCGGGCCCGGGTGCAGAACTCGGCCAAGACATTCGCTCCGGGCACCGGATCGGTGGCTGACCGCTCGGGCACGGTGGAGAGGAAACGCTCGAGTTTCCTGGAGGGAACGCTGAGGCGGAGCTTCAGGAGCGGCTCGCTGAGTCGGCAGAAGCTGGAAGAGGAGAACAGCCTGGAGGTCTGGATGAGGGAGGAGGCAGCGGCGGTCAGAACCAGCGTGATGGACAAATGGAAGAAGCTGCAGGGGATGAACCAGGAACAAGCCATGGTCAAATACATGGCACTGGTGAAGGAGTGGCAGGGATACGGATCCACTTTGTTCAATGTCGAGGTGAGAATCGCTTTTCTGTTTAAATGAATGCTTCGCAGTGGAACTGCAGCTGTTATCCATGAAAAAGGATGGTTCTGATCCCAGGCTTGTCTGTGGATGAAGGCAGTGAGAGAGCAGAAGGTGGGAAATATGGAACTGGGCGACTTGAAGTCTTATTCATTTGATGCTTGTTGAACCTGTAGCATGACTCACTCACTTTGCATCATGCAGAATTTACAGTATCACTGGCTTCATGTTTACAGATGATTTTAGAAGGCCTCCTCACAAACACATTAATCCCTGCTCGTTTCCTTATCTTAACGAAGTTCCAGGTCAGATGTTGACGTTCCATGCTCCTTGTTTCAGTGTCGTGACGGCATGTTCCCCTCTGAGCTGTGGTTGGGTGTGAGCCGGGAGGCCATATCGGTGTACAAACGAGGGGAGCCGTGGCCTCTGGAGGTGTTCCCGTATGAGCAGATACTCTCCTTTGGAGCTCCGCTCCCCAACACCTACAAAATCACTGTGGAGGGCCGAGAGCTGGTCTTCGAAACCCAAATGGTCTGTAGATCCTCACTCAGTCATAACTCCTGGTCTCATCAAATGAAACACCAGCATTTAATCCTCCTCCTCCTCCTCCGCAGGTGATGGACATCGCCAAGCTGATGAAGGCCTACATCAGCATGATCGTCAAGAAGCGCTACAGCAACTGTCAGTCCGTCAGCAGCCACGGCAGCCACTGCAGCGCCTGGTGAACTCCGCCCTTTAACCCTCGGCCTCGTAGCTACACGCCAGAGTGCAGCCGGAGGGCCGAGCGCGGCCGCGCACGGACGCCCGTCCTCTGCCCTCTGCAGAGAGCAGCTCGCACGTGTCCCGACAGACTGACTCTGAATGCTGGAGAGAAGAAGAAACACAGAATGCTCTTAATGTAAACTAGCTCAGCTTATTGTGAACTGGTTTCTTTTCAAAACCCTCAACATCCCCTCCGGACACATCAGACGTGTAAAACTAAGAAACACAATCACTTCCAGGTGGAAGGACCAAACGTTAGCATCAGTTAGCATCCCTCCTCTGTTTAGCCAGGTTCCTCTTTTTTTTGAAGCTGGATGCTGTGTACGATCTTCATTTTCTTAAATAAGCTAACGAGCGCCCAGAGTAAAGGAGGAGGAGGGTTTCTAGTTAAGCTTCCTCAGTGACCACAGAAAACAGATCAAAGGGTCAGTTTACTCTGGTAATCCCGAGCACACATGCTGCCCCCTAGACTCTAAGTCCAAAAGGGCGATTTCACCACAGCCTCTCAGACCAAAGAAAGCTCGGTGGTGGTTTAATACAATCATGTTTTCTCATTCGTTCTCATAAAGTCAGATGCAGCTTCTAAAAGGTGGATGCGTCTCGTTTTGGAAGGAAACCGTTCATTTTCTGTCTGATGCTAAACCTCTGCGGCCCTGCGGGGACTTCTTACAGAGGGGGTCGATTTCTCACTGAGGTTGGTAAGTGTGACTGTGGGTGTGTGCGTGTAAGTGTGAGTGGGAGTGTGTTGTTAGAGGGAAAAAAAGAAGTGTGTCTACAGGCTGTCCGAATGTATAAAAAAGGCAAAGATGGGGGGAAAACTACAGCCTACAAGCCTTTTCCTCTGCTTGGAGAAACTCTGGGACTTGACCTTTTCCTGTTCACTGTAAATAAGATGCAGCTGTACCTTTAAGTTTGTGACTCATTCTTTTGCCGATGATACGAAGTGCCTGTTCAAACTAAAGCAGGATGGAATCTAATCAGATTTTGTCTTTATCGGTGCCGCTCTCGTTCCTGTGTGACCAGAATCTGAAAGGTGCTCCCACATTTCCTTTAAACTGCTAATGTATTTGTGCGCTGCAAACTGTCCAGCAATGAAGTCATTCAAGCTCGACTCAAGAATGAAATCCTGTTTTTTTTGTCCCTTCTTTAAATCGGTCAGCAGTGGAAATTGTTTATATTAAAGGTGCTGATGTGAGACATGCGGCATCGACTAATAGAACCTTTAGAGATATAGATATATAAAATGTTGTTGGCTAATCTGCCATATTTCAGACAATCCTTTGCATCTCTTCCTGATCATTGTCGACCTCTGCTGGCAATAAATGGGAACTGCAACACAAGAATCCCCCTTAAAACCAACTGGGCCTGACGGGTTTAACAGTGACGTGGTTCTTGAAATTTAAATCCATTTTTTAATATTAGGGTTTTGGGCCAAAAATGGAAACATTGGGAAAATATATATATATATTTTTTTTAAAGGTGCCTCTCTACACAAAGCACTTACAAATGCACAGAAGCTGTTACATAATATCCTAAAACAACTGGGCCCACAATAGTGTAGACATTCTAAGAAGTCCTGGTTGGATTTAAGTGTAATCTGTCGTAGTTTGAGTGACTTGTTCAGCCGGACTGTTCGCAGTGTCACATTCCTGAAAACATTTCACTGGAGCTCCGCGGGCGGCAGATCCATCCAAAGATGCGTGTGCAGGTTTCCTCCACAGTGCCTTGTTGTATATTGTGTACACTTATTTTCCATGTGTGGGTTCTCTTGTTTTTTTTGGTATATGTGCAATGTTATATATACTATAATCACGTGGCTGTACATTTTATATTGTAAGTCTTTGCCTTCTATTTTCCTCCTGAATCCTGATCAGATGGCAGTTTTTTCTCAAGCTATCAAATCTTGTATTTTTCTCTACACAGTCTGAGCGTGGATCCTTGATTTGTTTTTCTATCTGTATTAGCTGTTATTTGCTGAACTGATGATTCTAACAATAAATGGTTACACTTTTGGTCTGAAGTATCACTGACTGCTGTTTGTTTTACGCTAGCTTAAAAGAACAGACTTACTTTAGTTTGGGTGGTTTAATCACCATTTTCCTGTCATCTGTTCACCTATAAATGATCCTGGCTTTCTAAATTAATTTTCAAACTGAGCATCAGAATGGGGGGGGGGGGGGACGGGTGATTTAAATGGCAGCTACTGGGATTTTCCCACACCGCCATCTCTAAGATTTACAGAGAATGGTCTGAACAGGAGAAAATCCCAGTGAGCAGCAGCTCTCTGGCTGAAAATGCCTCGTTGATGGCAAAGTCAGAGGAAAATGGTCAGACTGCTTCCAGCTGATAAGAATGCAACAGTAACTCATTACAAACCAAGAAGAGCAAAGGGTGCCACAGCTGTGAATCGGGAACAGGAAAATGAGGCTGCAGTTTGCACAGGCTCGCCAAAATTGGACAACGGAAGATTGGAAAACGTTGCCCGTCCTAATGTCTGCTGTGACATTGGGATGATAGGGTCGGTTAACTTTCACTTATACTCCCTACATTTTAACACAAATCTTTCTACACCCAGTTTTTAACACTTACTTCCTGAAATCAAACCGATATGAACTTAAAGGGAACAACTGGTGTATCCATCGCTTCCTCGATTCATGTGTGTGAGTAAGCACACATGAAATAAGCAGAAATATTTACAATTTAGGCATCGTTTATAGCGCTATTCTCAGGGGTCAGGGGTCAAAGTCATCCAGAACAATCTAGAGCGGATGTCCAGTTCAGTACTTCTCCATCTAGCTAGCACTACAGAAGCAGAGCTAGCATAAAGTGAGTAACTTTTTCTTTTAAGTTTTCGGTAATTTCAAATGCAATGTTTCTAACAGCTCGACAAATATCAGCAAACCCACAAAGTGTTTCTGTGCAGATTGTCACACAGTGTGTCTGCTAGCTACAGGCACAGCGGCTGCTGTGTTAGCGTCACTGAGATGGAGACAGATGTGTGAGAGACAGGACTGGAGAAGATTAAAGGTAAGGACTGCTCAGTAACATCTGACAGACTGGAAATGTTAGGTTACGTCACAGGTGGCACACATCTATTTAAATTAAAGCTAATGAAGCTGATTAGATTCTCTCACTGAATTCCACCTCTATACTAACTTTATACTGCCTGTGAGCAACTCATTTTCCCAACAGGCAACATGAGAAACTGGGTCTGTTCTGCAGGTTTGTGTCAATAAGTTTATAAAGAGAGAAAATTTATATGGAGCAGAGCTGAGTTCAGCTTAGTGGTGCGCCCCTCCACAACAGTCCCAGTTACTCCTGGCCCCCTGGGGTTAGAACTCAGCCGTGTACCAGCACAGCTCAGCTGATCACAGCCTGTGCACAAAATCTACCGGAGCTCACGATGATCCTGTTCCCCAGGCTGCACCTCTGCACCTCATCTTAAATTCCCCCTCCAGCCAAATCCCACTTTAACCCCTGTCTCATTTTTCTGTTGTGTGGAGGCAATGTCAGCGATCTACAGCTAGTGTGATCAGTGTGCCCAAGAGTGATCCCACCAGCCCAAATATCATAATCAATAAAGTGCCTGTGACAATATTCAGAAGTATTTTTAAAGTTGAACTCACCAACATCTGAAGATCTTCCTTTTTTCCTTCCTTTGAGCTCAATGCGAAAAGGCAACTGCTTTGACCATCAGGGTCTCCGGATAGTTCACTTTATCTTTCAGAGGGATGCCACTCAATCACACACACACACACACACACACAATCCTGCAGCCGATCCTTAAAACCAATTTGACATCAGGCGAATAACCCACGCAGCTCTCTGTATATATAAATATTCTTTATACATTACGTCCATATTACAGTCAAAACAAATAGAAATACAGCCAACAGCAAAAGTCACATTCAAGTCATTTCTGTGCAGCGCATTGTGACGTCAACACCCAGCCTCCTAAGGCACCAAAAAAATTAAATGACTCATAGGGCGAGACAGATTACCCCAGAGCCCCGACACCGCAGGGCTCATGGAAGCTCCAGAGAATGGTTTACAGACAGGGAAACACAACTTCTGACAGCTATATTAATACTGGCACAAACCATCTGAGGATCAGTCCTTCGAGTCAAACACTCCCGTGCTGAGCAGATGTGCCTTTGCCAGCTTAGACCAGCACTTGTAATGTCGTGAATACATTTTAAAAAGGGGGAAAAAATCATGTTGTAGCCCCGTGTAATAATTGAAATTGTGTTTATGTACATTGGGTGTCTCTCCCTTCCCTCCCTGAGGGTCCACCTGTTTACCCATTATGTTGTATGTGGCACCTGGTGACTGGATGGGAGCCTGACTAGGCCAGCCTCTCTCCTCCTGCTTCCTGCTTCCCAATCAGACTGTGCCATACCAGGCTAAGAAATGCTTAGCATGGGAAGCTATTTGTAGAGTGGCGGGACAGATATGTCTAAATATGATCTTAGACGTTCCGTCCTGCAAGCTGAAGGGGTGGGAAGCCTTTTTTTTTTTTCCTTTGGCCCCATGCACACCCTGATAATGTCTATATTAATAGATAAATACATTTCTTCTGTCTGGAGTGCAATTTTTGCTGTGGCACTAGTCAGTCCCTTGGAGTGAGGAAAAATGCTTCTTTTCACCTTTTATGTTGTGCCCGTGTTTCTTCTGGGACTGCGTGTAACATAAGTATCATCCAGGATTCAGACTCTCTCCCACCAAAGCAAGAATCACAGCTTTGACCAACACTCAGTATTTGCTGGATCGTTCTTTTGAAACTAAAACTTCGATATCATTTTGACATCAGGTTTTTGTGCTCATTTGAAATCTGTCGTCATCGCCGGATCCTTTTATCCCTATAAACCCGAGCAGGACGCATCGTCGTGACGATACAAAGCTCAAAGATCCAGTTTGAAACTAAAAGCGAGACAGCCTCCCTAAGAACAGCTCTGAACCTACAACAACTCAGTGTTAGCACTCCTACGACGATGCATCAACAATACAGCATTTAAATATGCTTATTAATACACTGAACATTAGCATGCTCGGATGCTAACTTTAACCCAGTTCGTGTGCCAACAGTAGCATGTTTTCGTGCTAATGGTAACATTTTAACACCCGTTAGGAAACTCACTGGCAATCACTGCTGACTTTGAGCGGCCGCCGCCCCAGGGGGGAAAAATGGAGTGAGGGTGACGCCTGCATGGCTCCCGAGCTGGAAGACTTGCTTCTAGAAAGACTTTGATAAAATTTACTTTGCTTTAAGATTTAACACAACGACAATATCCAAGTAAGACTAGTAAAGAATTCCACACTTTCTTCTTCCCTCGTTATTGTTTTCTGATGTTTGATGACTACTGTGTCCTCACCGGGATGTTCGCATGGTTTTACCCTTAATAATTTGGTATCAGGTACAAGAACTAACACAACTAAGCAAAGAAGGGATCTGAGTCAGTGCTGATTTCAATATGAAGTTCTCTGAAATAAGCTCTCCAGCTGAATCTGGCTAAACTCAGAATACTAATTTCAAGAATTACTCTTCCAATTAATTTTCCAACAAACAAGGTCTCCAATGTCCATATAATTATTAGAGTTCCTCGCAGTTATGTATCAATTCATATCTGTGAAATATATATATTTAATACTGTGCACAAGTCTTGACCCACCTTTCATTTTCTCTATATTTTGCTTCCAATGAGGCCTTCTTGAGCTTGTAGGCTCTTTGTTTGGCCTTTCTTTGGACATTGGCTGCTTTTTCACTCGTTTTCAGTTTCCAGAGGAATGTTTTTGTTGTTGTTGTCATTGTCGAGCCACTTAGCACTGACATATAAATCATTCAAGCATAAAAAAGGCACCTAACTGAAGGGCTGAAACAGTGTTGTGTCTACAGAAAACCTAGAAACTGATCAATTTTAAGTTGTATCTTTAGGCACTTTGTTACTAGCAGCCTGTCACAAAAACACATATGTCTCCATTTCTTTAGCTGAATCTACAAAAAAAAAATGCCCAAAATAACACGACAGACATCAAATGGCATTTTTGCACCAAGAAGCCTAAAAAGTCTAAAAATCTGTCTACTGCAGATGAACGGTATCCTTAAGAAACAAGAAAAGATTCGGCAAAGACCTGACATAAGAACTGAGAGGTGCTTCTGGCCCTCCAGCTGACCCATCTACTGTTCACTGAAGCCTCATCAGATGGTCTCAGTGGAAGGGTG
The DNA here is from genome assembly GCA_034780415.1 of Cichlasoma orientale. Classification (NCBI taxonomy): domain Eukaryota; kingdom Metazoa; phylum Chordata; class Actinopteri; order Cichliformes; family Cichlidae; genus Cichlasoma; species Cichlasoma orientale. The sequence goes on from JAVDPK010001503.1 coordinate 802,351, forward strand.
GGTGTCTTAAGGAAAGGAAACAAGGAGAAAGTGCACTAAAAGCATACCTGGATAGAAAAACACACAATGGGAAACTGTCAGTCGTGGATGGGCCTCCCCAGAATCCACAGCTCAATATTACTGAAACAGAGTGCGATCATCTTGACAGAGACAAAAGGCAGCCAAGATCCAAAGAAGAGTTCTGAGTGTCCTTCAAGAACCCTGGAGAAGAAGAAACGAGGTCACACCAAAGATTGACTTTCAAGCTGGTCAGAATTGCCCAGACTCCATTTTTGCCTTATAAACTGCATTTCCATGCATGTTTGCTCATGTTTCAATAAATCGCTGCACTTATTTAACATTTTCCTTGCAAAACATAAAGCAATGAAGGGTGGCTTGAGACTTTTTCACAGTACCCTCTATATGCTATATATTCTTTAAAGCAAAACTGAAGGAATATAGCGCTATATTGGCCGTGTACAGTATTCTTTAATACTGAAACAGGCAACCCTGTGATCCTGAACCATCATGAGATGTTTGATGTTGTGCCTTAGAGTTGTAAACTGGATTATCTTTCCCGTCACTTCTTTCAGTTCCACGTGACTCGAGTGCTGCACAGTGGTTTAAAAACAACAACAACAACAACAAAAAGATGGATATGAGGGTGGTTCATGGCTCTGTCACAAAATAAACAGTGTTATCTCTCAGAGTAAAAATAAAGGCACCAACACAACAATGTGAGTTACTGAAGGTGTTGAGATTGGTTTGAGGACCAGCCCCAGAGAGCACAAACAATTCAAATGAATTAAAACTATTAAGTTACAGGAAAATCTGCCAGAAAGGTTTTCCAGCACAGATTGTTACTACCAGATGTTTTGTCCCTGCACAATTACTGCTTGGTGTTTATACCGATGTTACACGAATGACCACCTCTCCTGAGTCACTGTCCTGGCTGAAGTTGTTTCGGGGCACCATTCTGTGGCAGAAGGGAGCCAGACACAGGCAGGTCCATGGATGTGGCCCCAGCTGGGTGGGGTGTAAGGGGCCGCTGGGCCCGAAGGTGGCCAGAGGCAACCAGAGTGTCCTGGGGGCCAGTGAAGAGTGACCGGTGCTCGTCTCCTCCATGTCCTTGGCCTTGTCGTAGCTTTGAACGTCCCAGTGGAGGTTTACAGCTCGCCAACGCATGAACACGTTGTACACTGCTGCCCCCTCATGGATGATCAAGCCTGTTACAATGACAACAATTGACACATTAAAGGGAATTTTGATTTTAGACAGTCTGCCATTACCAAGTTTCAGGAAGTCTTTAGTATAAGCTTCTCTAAGTGCTTGAGCTGAAAGCAACTGGACTTGTTCTTTAAGCTGTTGAAGATGTTTCACCTCTCACAGCTGATGGGGAGTCCCATGTATTTAAACTCTAGTGGGGTTGCCATCTTGGAGGGTGTCCTGAGAGTCAGAGTCAGAGTCTTTAAGGTCACATGAGCCAAGACGTGAATTCTTGAAGAAGCCTGCTGGATGAGAGCTGAAACGTCTTCAACAACTTAAAGAAGAAGTCCAGCTACCTTCAACTCAAGCACTTAAGACTGCCATGACCTGGATAAGAACCTGCATGGACAGATATAAAATATTTTGCAAGTATTTTTGTCTTTTTGTTAGCGCTTCATCTTCTCCCTCAGTTTAAAGGTGTCCTTCTTTTGCAACAATGTGTTTGAGCTATTTGCTGACAAAGCTGTTTCTTGTGTGGATCTAGCGATGCCAAAGCCCTGTTCAAAGTCTAACCTGATTTTAAAGGCTGAACGTTGCGTCTGATGCACGTGTTAGAGGAAATCTGAAGGGAAAGGCATTTTCTGAATGCTTCCCTGATAAAAAGAAGAAAAAAGAGGCAATCTTAAGAGCCCAGAGCCGGGTTCTTTACGTTTTAATGACTGACCAATTCAGGGATATCCTGGTTCCCTAAATTGTTAAAAATACACACAAAGAGTTTTAATGTTCGTACTATTGTGTAACCCTCACTATGGTGGCTGTTACATTTCTTGACAACAGCTTGTGGTTGTCAAGAAATCAGTGTTAGAAAGGTTTAGTCTGCTGTGATTCAAGGAGCTATATTGTTGGGGGCAATTTGCCCTTGGTGGGGTCTCCTGAGGCAAATTGGTCCTGGGTAAGTGGATAAACCAAATGCAATTCAGAAGAGTTCTATGGCCAGAACATCAGTTGAATATGTTACCTTGATCTGATCAGAGTTACCGGACCTCCACACTGGAGCCAGACCCCAGTAACGCTCATCAGCGTCTGGCTTTAGTCTGAAGCAGTGACAGAGGCCGGCCTTCTTGTGAATCCACCAACGTCAGGACAGACCGTGGGGGTCTGGGGCAATGTGGACTGGGTGGCGGTCAGAAGCAAAGGCCTTGGCTGACTGATCCTGGTAGCTGAAACTGGTTCTCGGGACATGGAGTGTCACTTTTCTGGTGGGGAAGGAACCTGAACTAGTGCGCGTTAGAAGTTTCTGCCGGACTGTTCTGTTTCATTTTGTTCTTGAGGATTAAATACTAATATAAAAACTTTTTAATACAAACTTCTCTTTGCTAAAGAAGTCAAAGAAAGACGTCCAGCAGACAGCGAGTCCCTGACATTGGCACAACTTTGATTTTGGAATTACTTTTCAATACCTGAACAAAATATTAAAATATTGGTACCAAAATGCAACAAATAAGCAAACTGGAGATCTGAAGTATGCAAGCTGTTAATTATTGTCATGATGTTTCAGCACAGCGTCTTCCCCCATTTTTGAATGTGGATGTGCATGCATTTTATCCTATTATAAGAAGGACTTTTCAACCAACTTAGATGTTGAGAAAATATTATTTTTAATGCAATTTGACTTCAAACTGTTTGAAACAGGCAGACAGCCTTGCAAACATACTGTCACTTAACCTGTGATTCAGAGGCTGTTCATACTTAAGTTGATAACCTCGAAGCACAATGCAGTATTTTGTTTTCTTTTTTTTTTATCCCAACAGAATACACTCCACAAAGTATAAAGTAGTTCTTGGAGTGGGAAGAAGGATTTATGGTCTGTCCAAACTGTAAATTGGACGGTTGGATAACAAAAAGCCAACAGCTCTGACTCAGAGAGGAAACCACGTCTCAGACTTTCCACACTCATTTCACACTGTGATCATCCAGCTTTGGAGAAGTGAGAGGGGAGCTGGGCACTGAGCCACGCACTGCACCTCCTTCTAGCTCTACTGCCCTCGGCCACCCCCCCACGCACCCCCCACTCTGTCCTGGCAGCGTGGCTGCTCAGAACAACTAAACATGTTTAAAAGCACAGCTAAGCACTGAAATTTAAGACTATGTTTAGTAAGGTTAGTTACACAGGTACATTTGGCATGAAATGGCCTGATGGGGACTAGAATTATTGACTTGCTTTTTTAATCCACATCTGTCCAGACTCATATTACATTTAGAAAAGTTTGAAGGAATTCCTCAAAAGAAAGGTCACGGCAGAAAGCCAGCAACACCAACAAAGGACAGCCGCATTCCCATTCTCACCTACACAGACCAGGTCCATGAAGCCGTACATGCCGTAGCAGATCTGGAAGAGGACGTCGCGGCGCTGCCAGATGGCCTGGGGGCTGAGCGCCGACCACAGCAGCCAGGAGATGCTGGCTACAAGGAAGAGAGAGCCCAGGAACACGGCAATGATCTGCACCTTCTCCACCAGGGTGATGGTGATGGACTGCCACTGCACAAAGAACAGAGGCAATACATGAAATACACCGAAACACTGCATCAGACGGGTACAGTGTATATCTAAGTAATATTAAATAATGTGTTCTTCTGCATTTACCACACAGCAGAATAAAGCACGTTCAGTCTGGCTGTAAACAGTCCGGTTAGCTCTGTTAGTGTTTCAGGGGCTGCCATGTCTTTGATGCATGTTTATGGAGATGGGAGGCCAATTTTGAAATGGTTTGAGTTGGTATTTATTAGAAGACTCCCCATTTACGTGAACAATGTGTACATGAATATGTGTGTGAGTGTGAGTGTGTGTGGGGGGGGGGGGGTACATTTAGTTTGATCTGTGCCAAGAATCATTTTCTGTTTCATTTCCTCTTCTAACAGCAGCCTGTCTACATGTTTATTGTTTATTTATTTATACTGAAGCATGAAGCATCCGAGAGAGTCTGCATGTTCGCGCTTCTGTGAGCGCACACCCGAATGCATAAACCTGTGAACGCTGCCGCGAGTGTGTCAGCTTCTTCAGCTCATATCCGCTTTCTATATTATCGCAAGATAACTATTCACAGCAGGCCACTAGGAAACTCCCCCCGGGCACTCCGCCACTGAGCGCAGGAGATCATCTCTACACACACTGTTATTGCATTGTGTATTTTTGTGTATGTCGGGGGTACCGGGTGTGTGTGGGGGGGGGGGAATAGCACAAAAGGCATCATGTGAGGAGTTTAAGATGTCCAAAAAAAGCACACACACACACACACACACACACACACACACACACAATAACACTTGTAGAGATTTAATTGTCTGACCTTTGTACTCAGAGCTTTTTCCTGACCTTTCCGTCATCCCGCCGCTGTCAGATAAGGCGTGAGAAAGACTCACGCCTAAAGCGAAGCGAGAGGAAAACCCAACCCCTCCGTGCAAATGGTAACTTACTCACCAACTTACTGCATTTAACTACCGTTATTAATTTTAGCAACGCAGTTGCAGATGCTACCTGCACAGTGATCTAGGAAAGCTCACAAGGCAGACCTACTAAAAGTATCATAAATATGCATTAATATGCAACAGTTACAAACACGCATAAACTCATATGTTAATTTCCTGCTGCATTTGATTACCCGCTTTACAGCCTTTGCTTTAAATTTGTCATTTTTCAGCTGTAAATTTGAGCTGCTTTCAAACTGACGGCACGTTTTGTAAAATAGGAGGGAAAATATTTCCTGTGAACTAACGTGGAAAAAAATTAAGCAATAAAAAAATGCACACATTAAAAATGGAGGCTGCTTTTAAGTGTGAAATTATGTGAATTAAGCCATTTGGCCACTTTGATTGGTTGGTGAGCCCTCTGGTTTAAACATGTTTGTAAACCAGGGCTCGCACACCGCTATTGAACATGCTAAGGGTTTATGCTTAGCTTATTTGTTTTGTGTGCACGCAAAAACAATTTATTAGGACTGCAGTTTTTTGACCACACTGATACACTCGTTATACTGCGGTTTGTGGTGCATTTTGATGTGGTTGAACAAGTAAGTTGAGTTGCTTTTGTGTCATCAAGTGCTGATTTAGGGAGAGCTTGATTTGCTAATGGAGGAGAATCCATTCTCAGTATTGCTCCGTCATGTTAATCATGAATCATAGAAGCTGAAATCTTGATTGAGATTAAAATTTGATTAGTTGCGCAGCCCTAAGAGGAAGAATTCAGATCCTTTACTTAAACACACAGTACACTGTGCACTCAGAGTGCTTCACAACTCCAGCTAAAAAAGCCTGATTTAAATTTGGAGTGATTTCAGTGCCGTGTCTTTGTGCACCTTTGAATCTCTTACAGCAGTGCTGATACTTTTAGATTGCCCTGAGATGTCCATCCGCCATTTATCCATTAATTTGAACCTTGTGTATTGATTGTGTACTGTGACGTCTTCCCCCTCGATCAGTCTGTTAATACAGAGCTCTGCTGTAACATCATGAGGTGTCTGAGGGATAATATTTGGCTTCTTGCATCTTTGTCCACATTTGAGTTGAAGGGTTACAGTTTAGACCCACTGGGAATTAGTGACTTCCATAGAAGCAGGCATGGAAGAGGACCAGAGCTGCATAGAGAGGCAAAACTGAAGGGGCAAATTGAGGTTTCATGCCTGATACAATAATGCAATACAGTTGAAAAATACTTTATTTTAAAAGCAAAATTCCTGCATTTAAAACATCTTACTTAAGTAACCTCTGGAGCTTAAAAAAGGGCGACTGGACTTCTTTTTCACGTCCCCTCCTAAAGGAGGTTATACCTGAATTGAATGCAGGTGTTTTCATATGAGGTCGTAACCTGTACCTGTCCTTGTGGCAGTGAAACTCAAACATAAAAACTGTCGTTAGCATTAAAGATGATCTCTGTTACAATGTTGTATATGTGATAAACCGGTGTAATCAGACCTCTTTATGTTCCTGTGAAGACGCAAACCCTGATGAGCAGACTGTCAATCAACTGAAGCAGAGTGCTGAACAACTTCATCCATAGGATGCAACGGGTACGAAAAATACAATTAGTAGGTTTCAGCAGCCCTTAAGTTAAAAAGGTTTACCTAACTAAAACCTGTCCTCTGTCCAACAGGCAACAGCCATCCTGACCAGCAGGACCCACACCTGGCTGGAAAACCACATGAACCACAACAGGACACGGAATGCCCAAAGAAGGGCATACAGAAAAAAAACAGGCAGTTCAACACTAGCCTGAAAACATGCTACAAGTACAACAAAATCTCCAAAAAGGAGGACAAGAGGAGGGACAGGCTGTGGAGAGAAGAGTCAGAGCTCTATCTGTAACAATGAGAAGACAGAAAATAGGACAGGAAATACCAGCAAGTACAGAACTTTAGAAAAAAAACTACTTGGAATCAGAAGATTGTTGACAACGTGCGGACGACTGAAGCTCCACGGTGCTCATTTCAGAAGAAAAGACTTAAGGCAGACTTTGTGGACAGAAACTAAAGCTCTGCTGAGCCTCAGCTGTGTGTTTGTTCAGTCTGCCAGTGACTCAACTCCCATCTGGAGCCAACAGATATGAAAGGGCCCGAATGTTCTTCAGTGAGAGAAACGATCCAGAATGCAGATATTTTAAGCCTCAGGAGTGTCTGTCTGTTCGGGCTTTGAAGGAAAGGATGACTGCAGGAATCCCGATGCTCCAAAACGACAGCAAAGATGTGAAGAGGCAACAGGAACGCACGGCAGGTTCACGCTCAGCGCCACAGCCGCTTCAATCTGCCCAAAGCAGCCATTGTTACCTCTAAATAAATTCTGTACTTCATTATTTTAGGTGTGCAGTCATTGCTTCAGTTTAGCTCAGCAGAGCAAAAGGAAAAAGTTCTGATTATGTGTTGCACTTTCACAAAGACAGAAATAACTGATTATATATTCCCACGATTCAGAATGATTGCAGCTGTCATTGGACGCTGGTTACGCAGCTTTTCTCCAACTCTGCACCATCAGATTATTAAAAATCCTTTCTGTCTGCAACCTGGAGGTTTTTTCATTAACAGTGCCCATGAGAATTAACTCCTGGAGAGTCAGAACCACACAGTTATGTCATTTGTCAGGTAATGATATTAAAAGTACTCCAAAAAAAAAAAACACACACACAGTTGAGAGGGCCAATTAGCAGAGATTAAGCCTGAGAGACGCCAATACTGCCCATGTCAGCACATCTGTCAATCAGAACAGCCACGTTCCCAACTATAAGCCAACTCTGAATGGGATAATTTAAAAATTACCCTCATACAGCTGAAGGGAAAATATCAGAAATCAAAACCATGTTATTGTGGGAGTCTCTGGGGACTGGCTCACCTTTGGAGCCAGCCTCTAGTGTTCATTAGAGGAACTGCAGTTTTTCAAAAATCTTTAAATGAATTTAGTTTTGGAAATCTTTATGTTTTAAATATCTGTGGTTACCCAAGGTCTGCTGAAGACTTCATCGAAATGGCCTTCTTTTGAAAATGTACAGATGCAGCATTTAAAACACAAGTGTTAATTTATTTGTAGTGTTGCTATAAAATTGTGGGTCATGGGTGTACCCTGCCTCTCACCCTCTGACAACTGGGACAGGCTCCAGCACCCCCGCAACCTTTAAGTGGACAAGTGGAAGAAAATAGATGGATGCTATAAAATATGACTGACCTGGTTAAGCTTTATGAGTTCCACATACAGTTATCTACTATATATTTTTTTTTATTCCACTACAAATAAAATTTAAAAAGGCCTCAAAGTTAGTATTTTCAGGACAGTCGAACAGTCATTGCTACCTGGGGAACAACCTCCAGAATGTTTAGATTCAAAAAAGGCTCTGCTGCAAATGGTTACGATCGACACTGACTTTACTTTGGGATGTACCTGACAGGAGGTTTAGGCTGATTTTTCTGGAATGATGAGGGTAAGACTTTGGGAAATTGGACGATAACGTTTATTTGTTTTGTGTTTCTCATCTTTGTTCAGTGAGTTAGCTTTATAGCATTGGCTAATTAGCTCCGAACACCAAATGTAACTGGACCTGATGGTCAGAAGCGAACGTGTTGGCGAACTGAAATTCTGTCCCTGGGATTGAACCAGAGGAAAAGTCGGTCCTGTTCTCCTTTAGCTCTCCTGTACCGTTAATGACGAACGTTGACAGCTCAATAAAGACGTGGTTTGGTGACCATTAGAACAGGTTTCGGGTGTTTCCGAGGGCAGATCACCCTCAGTAACTTCTGATGCACACCCAGCCTTTCTGTTCTGGAAGCAGGTCTGAAATATGAACCCGCTCAGTTCAGAAAAGAGAAACAGAGTTACCTCCTGTAGGAGTCGAAGGGGAAAAAGTTCAGGCATCATAAATGTCTCAGTTTCATAGTTGTTGACATGTTTCTGCAGCGGTGGACCGACTGACTAATGCAGCCGTCACTAGTCCTACAGTCTTTAAAATTTCCACTAATGTAACTGGACTAAGTCCATTTGAGGGCTAATTTTTTTAATTGGATACTGAGATTAAACTGAGGTTAGTTGCATACCTCAGTCTGTAGAGTCTTCATTAATTATTATTGAACTCAGTGACTACAGCTTTGTTATATTTAAACCATCCATCCATTTTCTGAACTGCTCAAGCAGCGAGGTTCATGAAAGGCTGGAGGCTGTCCCAGTTCCCATAGGGTTGGTCCCAGGGTACGCCCTTTGGACCAGCGCCTCCTTGCTGGTATTCCAGTTCTATTATATTCAGTGGTTTAAGAATACGTTAATATGTCCGCGCTGACCTGCTCTATCATTTCAGCACTGACCGCAGCATTGTTTTCTTCCAGCTGTGGGTCTGATTTGTCATTGCGGTTGAATCTGTGTAATCACAGCTAAATAAACTCTCATAATCTGCACTTTATACTGAGCAGCTCTGCATCTGCAGGGTTAAATCCTGCTTTTAAAAAAAGGTCAAGATTCATCAACTTATTTCTACATTTTATGCACAATGAGTCATTGAGCTACAATTAGAGGCGCTTATTCAACTGGTCAATAAGGAGAAAAACATGCATCATTAAAGGATAAGTGCGCTTCCCTATTTGGGTTCTGAGTGTGACTTTAAGCCAACCATTTTACAAGAACAGCTCTAACAGACGCAGGTGGGTTTATCTGCTGTCAGCCTGCCAGTGAAAGGGCTTTTTACCAGTTTGGCTCCGCGAGGCTGATTTTACTCCAACTGAGAAGCTGCGAATATTTCTGAGCATAAATCCAACTGGTGGGTCGATAACATCAGCGACTGTAAAAACAATTTCTTGTTAATGCCTCTATAATAATTTAGAGAGCATGCTCGGTGGGGGGAAACTATAACGTGGAGGGCAGTAAAAAAGGCAGGCAGAATATAAATGGCTGCAGTTTGGTGGCACACGCCACTTTTCAGCCTCTTACATTTACAGACCTGAGTACTCTCTTTTTCTGTGACATCCATGTGCACTGAATTGGCAGTTACAGAGAAAATCACCAGTTACGCCATAATGTGACTGCTCGGGATAATCAGGCAGAGCAGCAAAGGGCTGTGGAAGGTCTCCAAAACAGCTGCTGTTTTCCATGTTAATGGAGTGAAAAGAAAAAAAGAAAAAAAAAAGCATGACAGCATCTTTTGGCTCAAAAATTGTATTTTAAAATAACAGCCATCAGGATGACCCTGAAACAGCTGCTTTCCAAACGCACCGCGTCCTTTCCAAACAATCTGCCGGCATGAAAACTGAAGAATCTCATTTAGAAACTAGTGAAGCGGAATAACTTTATTAGACAGATTTTTAACAGAAACAACCTTCTTCTGTGAGACTCGCAGCAGTTTTTACCTCTGCCGAGGCCTCCAGGTCTCATGGAAAAGACTATTTTGTGCATGCGGCACATGCAGAGGTGGATAAAACTTCTTTTTAGTTAAATAATTCTGTTGTGGGTTTTTCTTTCTTTAACAGAAGGGTGTCACCAACTCTGTCCACGTCTGTATGAGTCCTCAGGGGGGCATGTTACCATGGCAACCAAGAAACTGGAGTTTTGAAAACTAGCAACCTTTTTGTTTTAACCCATACATGACCTTTCTCTAAACTAACACAGCAGTTTGATCGTTTTAATCTAGCCCAGTTATTTTAATGCTCAAATAGAAAATATTCACTTCACATACAGCACCAGTCACTTACCCACTCACACGAATGGGTATATGGTATTTGTATATGGACTTGAATCACCACATACGTAAGTGGTCCGAGGGAAATTTGTACTGAGGGGAGAAAAAAAAAAGTGGCGGAACAAAAATAGGAAAATTCATGTTACAAAACAGCACTACTTACATTTCTATCTGGAAAAGTTTAGAGCCTTTTGGACGATCCAGAAGTTTTTGGAAGGACTGTCATTGCACGATCGGGCAAAATTGGACATATTGTAACTTATTTTGACAAACACATCCATCCAGTTCAAGGCTAACAAACAGACAAGCATTCACGCTCACATTCACGTGCAGAAAATTTAGAATCTAACACGAATGTCTCCGGACAGCGGGAGGAAGGTGGAGTATCCGGAGAGAACCCACGGGTGGGGAGAACATGCAGACTCCACACACACACACACACACACACACACACACACACACACACACACACACACACACACACACACAC
>JAVDPK010001503.1:854683-867652 GCA_034780415.1 Cichlasoma orientale
TGTGAGCCAGGCCTTCTCTCCAACATCAGTGTCTGACCTCACAAATGCGCTTCTGGAAGAATGGTCAAAAATTCCCATAAACACTCCTAAAGCTGTGGAAAGCCTTCCCAGAAGAGTTATAGAAGAAGCTGCTATTGCTGCAAAGGGCCAACATCATATTAAACCCTCTGGATTAAGAATGAATGCCACTCAAATTCAAGGCAGATGAGCCAATAATTTTGGCAATATAGTGTCTGAGCTGACCTCGAGTCTATAAAGGCACATGGTTTTTGGTTTGTGTGTGTCACTTTCCAGCTTTTAATCCTCTGTAATAAAATCTCTTTATTTCAACAACAGAGGAATCAAATTTTTCTGTAACAAAGCTGTTAAGTTAAAAGATTGAATAACCTCAGTCTACAACAAATGTTTGTCACCTCACCAGCACTACATTATATATATATAGTTCAGACAAATATAAAATCAGGGTTTCTACAGCATAAGAATAAGGCAAATACTGAAACAAACAATGGAAAGACTTTATTACCGTTTGGGAGACATACCACATTGACCTGAATACAAGGTCACCTCTGCCCTCGGGCATTGCAGTGATTTGGCTTCTCACCGATGTGAGTTCTACCATCCTGGCAGCTCTCCCACATGTTGTAAGAATGAAACTTTTAAAGGAGACGTATCATGCAAAATCCACTTTTTTAGCCCTTAAATACATTTTTTTGTGTACTTTGAGTGTGTAGGAGTGCAGGAAATTTAAATGTATTCTCTCCCGGTGCTGCGTAGATATCTTTATAATCTTTTTGGCTCATAATTTTCAGTCTGTTCAGTTTTTTCTGTTCACTGTTATGTTTTCTTATCTGTTACGTCACAGGATTTGCTGTGGAACTGCTAAACAAGGCCATGGACTTCCGGCTAACCAATTTTGTGAATCCTCCATATTTTTTTTCTTGCAGTGATTTTGTAGTCCAAGTCCAGTTATGCCGAAGTTGCACTTAGAGAAGTCAAAATGTTCGGTTGTTGGGTGTATTAACCCACACGATTCCTTAAATCGCCCCCCGGCATCAGAGCCTCTTCAAAGTGCCTGTTTCTCTGCCGGCAGCTAATCGTATCGCTGCTATCAAACTACAAAAATGGCCGAACGAGGTGGAGTGGAATGCTCTGTGGCATGGAGGGGGGCGGGGCAATGTCTCATTCACATTTAAAGAGACCGCACCAAAAGGCGTTGCTCTAAGATGCGCCTCAGAACGGGCTAAACGAGGGGTCTGTGGAGCTCCAATAACGAGGAATTCAGACCAAAGCATTGCAGTTCTACTTTATATAGACCACAAGTGAATGATTTACATAGGAAAAGGATTTAAAAGCATGATATGGCCCCTTTAAGCTGTGTGATATCTCATGTGAGCTTTCATGTTTGTCATCTGACTGCATCTTTTCTCAAAGGTGTTACAAGAACCTGGCTTCTCACCTGTGTGGATTCTAATGTGTTTTCTTAATGTCGACTGATCTCTAAATTCTTTCCCACACGTGTTACACGAATATGGCTTTTCACCTGTGTGGATTCTCATGTGAGTTTTCAAGTGTTTTCTCTGGCTGAATCCTTTCCCACAGGTCCCACAGGAATAGGGCTTCTCACCTGTGTGAATCCTCATGTGAGTTTTCAAGTTTATCATGTGACTGAAACTTTTCCCACAGGCGATACAAGAATACGGCTTCTCACCCGTGTGAATTCTAACATGAACTCTGAACGCTGACGAGTCACTAAATCTTTTCCCACAGGTTTTACAAGAATACGGTTTCTCGCCTGTGTGGATTCTCATGTGAGTTTTCAGGTGTATCATCTGACTGAATCCTTTCCCACAGGTGCCACAGGAATAGGGTTTCTCACCTGTGTGAATTCTTTCATGAAGTTCTAATGTTGATTTTTTTCTGAATCGCCTCCCACAAGAGCTACAAGCATATGGCTTTTCACCTGTGTGGACCGCCATGTGGGTTTTCACATGTATCAGCTGACTGAATGTTTTCCCACAAGTGCTGCAAGAAAAAGGTTTCTCACCTGTGTGAACTCTTATATGCTTCGTCAGTCTATATTTATACTGAAAGGTTTTTCCACAAGTGTCACATTTTAATGACTTTTTACTTATGTCACTTTCAGACTGACTCTCTGACACTGGAGAGTTTTCTACTCTGTTACTTTGACTTCTGTTTCTGTGAGGTTTCCTCTTCTTCGGTACTGCGTTCCTAGTCGATTCTGAGTCCACGTGCTGCCTTTGTTCCTGATCTGGGCTCTCTGGTTCAGGAGAGTTGTAAGAAAGGAGCTGCTCATAGTTTGGTTCTGGTTCACTGTGGTCGCTGTCCTCATAAAAAGGAGTCACTATAAAGGCATCAGTCTCCTGCTTCAGTACAAGCTGCTCTCCCTCCTGACTGGTGCAGATTTCCTCCGGTTCCTCTTTAATCTGTGGAAGTTCTGGGTCGTCCTGGTCCAGACTGGAGTTCGTACAAATATATTGTTGTGGGATGTCTGAAGTGACAAATGGACAAAAATGATTAAAAAAAACAACAAAAAAAACCCCCAACCACACATTTTGTTGAGTATTTCACTGAGAAAGAGAAGTATAACTATTGATTACTCAATAATCAATTAATCTGTATTTATTGGATTATGTTTATGCCTCAGTGATACTACAGTAAACACTAGAAAGTAGTTAACACTAGAGTATTCAAAGTTATCACAAGCGTATGCTGGAATATTAGAATACCACTACTGAACACTTTGTTTTATGCCTCACCTATTTAGAAGTTAATCTCACAATACATCGGCTGTTTTGAGCACAAGTAATTTACATATTGTGTTTGGGTATCTGCACTAGTAGAGTGATTTGTATGTGTGTGTGTTTTTTCCATGTAGTAGAAGTATAGCACCTGAGTTCCTTAGATGGGACACAGGGCACTTCAAAGAAGAACGTTTATACGAGAAGGCAAGAAAACTAGAAAGTACCAGTTTTTTTGGAGCCGAACGCCCGTCAGAGTGGAAAATACAGACTTGATAATACAGTAACAAGAGCTGCTGTTTTGGAAGCCAGAAAAATATGCTGCTCAAAAAAAATTAAGGAACACTTTGAAAACACATCAGATCTCAGTTGGGAGAAACAAAGCAAGCTGGATATCTATACTAATTTGGACTGGGTAATGTGTTATGAACGAAAAGATGCCACATTGTTTGATGGAAATTAAAATTATCAACTAACTGAGCGCTGAATTCAAAGGCAGCCCAAATCAAAGTGAAAAAATGATGCAGCGGGCTAGTCACAGTCCAGTAGACCTAAATCTACTGGATTTAGGTCAGGTGAGAGTGTGGGGGGGCAGTCAATGGTAAAATTTCCTTCATTCTCCAGGAACTGCCTGCATACTCTCACCACATGGGTGCTCCTATATACTTTTCTACTGCAGGTCTATTTTTATTTTGCTATTTTTTTTAATTTCACACTTGTGGGTGAAACTCTCACTCATATATGGGGACTACTGAGTGATACAGAGTTGTAGATTAAATGACACATTGAAGCAAAAAATTTGCATTGAGGCTTTTTTTAATAATCACGTTACTCAATGAGTCATACGCATGGCACAACATAGAAGTGCCACCTCGACAGGACAAGACTCAGCTGTACATCTGCATCTAAAGGTGAAAGGTCACTCTTTGAGGATGCCAGTGTTCACATTTTGCACCGGGAAGACAGATGGTTTGAAAGAGGAGTAAAAGAAGCATCTGTGTCCACTGTGATCAACCGTCACTGAGCAGCGGAGGCGGATTATATCACCAACTTTCCCCCGCTTACAGTGCTGCCCTGTCCCTCCCCCTCCCGTCTCAACCTCCATTCACACCTTTGTTCAGGTGACCTCAATAGGTCAACTGATACAATGGGGTGAAGTCCCAAATTGGTTTCACCCAAAACCACTGATTGTAATGACCCACGCCTCCTTTCACACTTTGGCACATGTGATTATCCACATGAACAATAGTGGGTCACGACCACCTCCAGGGAACTACGCCCACTGGGGTTTAAATACCTGGGTCTCTCCACCTTTTGGTTTGAGAACTGAAGAATGAGACTTTGGGATGAGAGGTGAAACGTCTTCAAGAAACTCGCCTTTTTTTTTCAAGCTCCAGAGACTAGTGTGACATGGATGACTGAGAACCTACACAGACATATCGATGAGTCGCTGCAGCCCTACTTCCCCACTGATCTACTTCAGCTGGATCCTTTTAGGAGCTTTCAACAGTAAAAATAAAGACATTTAAAATAATTTAGGTTCAGTAAGTACTGTATTCAGACTGGATTCAATTCCAACTCTACAGTCTAAAAATTTAAGTCAGTTCCTCCTTTGATTTATAGAAAGTGTAGGTTTAATGTTTAATGTTATCAGTTTGAAAAGAGATGATTTCCTAAGATAAACAACTGAGGAGTTGGAGAGGGAGATAGCACCCTATCATTCCACTCTCATATCAATAATGTCACCCGGCCAGCTTACTTCCATCTACGAAATATTTCCCGCCTGGGTCCATCCCTTACACTCAACAGCGCTGCTTTTCTGGTTCACACTCTGGTCACATCTCGTCTCGATTACTGCACTTCTCTTCTTTTTGGTCTGACGAACTCATCCATAAACTTCATAAACTCTGCCGCCCGCATCATTACCAGAACCCCCTTCATCAGCCATATAACACCCGTCCTATAGCAACTCCAAATCTGATTTCTGTAAGGTGATAGTTTTGAAAGGCGCCTATAAATAAAGTGCATTATTATTATTATTATTCATTGCAGTTTTACATACCTATTCTGTGTAATTTTATTTCAGGCTTCCACATGATATCCAGCTCTTCCCCGGTCCAGACGATGATGCCTTGAGTCTCCTGCTTCAGTACACGCTGCTCTCCCTCCTGACTGACGGAGAGTTCCTCCTGTTCCTCTTTAATCTGTGGAGGTTCTGAGTCCTCCTCGTCCAGACTGGAGCTCCTCTCCTGGTTACAGACCTGCTGGTCATGCAGACCCTCCTCTTCCTCACACTTCATATTGCTGTGGGAGGTCTTGAGGAAACAAAGAGATGTAAGAAAAACATTATTAATGTGATGACAGGAAAACACACACACAGCAGGGCTCTACACTGTGATCACATCTCCCATTTATGTGAATAAAATTTCAAGAATACTCACCTGTGTGAGTGAGTCTCACACAGGTGCACAAGTAATAACACGACACTCCTATTAGCAAGTTCAGAATACAAAACATTCAGGTAGCTGCTGC
The DNA here is from genome assembly GCA_034780415.1 of Cichlasoma orientale. Taxonomy (NCBI): domain Eukaryota; kingdom Metazoa; phylum Chordata; class Actinopteri; order Cichliformes; family Cichlidae; genus Cichlasoma; species Cichlasoma orientale. The sequence continues at coordinate 859,975 of JAVDPK010001503.1, forward strand.
CAGTTTCACATTTTAAGTCACAGACTACAGATAAACAATATTCTGTATTTTATTTTTGACAAGGAGACATTTAGAAGGTCCGGGTTCAATTCCACCATGGCCCGGGTCTCTCTGTGTAGAGTTTGCATGTTCTCCCCGTGTCTGCGTGGGTTCTCTCCGGGTACTCCGGTTTCCTCCCACAGTCCAAAGACATGCAGTTCCTGGGGTTAGATTAATTGGTCACTCTAAATTGCCCATAGGTGTGAATGTGAGTGTGAATGGTTGTCTGTCTCTCTGTGTTGGCCCTGCGACAGGCTGGCGACCTGTACAGGGTGTATCCTGCCTGTCGCCCTGTGTCAGCTGGGATAGGCTCCAGCCCCCCCACAACCCTGAACAGGATAAGCGGAAGAGAATGAATGGATGGATGGATTTCTTTTTGTCTCTCATCTGAATTTTGTTCTTTGTCTCTTAGTTTTCTCATAAATAATATCATGTTTGAAAAGAGAAGCAGAGAAACCCAATATAAGAATAAACAACAAAATAATATTACTATATACACAAGCCAGAGTACTACTAGTGTCAGCCCCAAACACAGATAAATGGGGAGGTTTGCATCAAGAAGGGCATCTGCTGGAAAATCTTTGCCAAATCAAACATGTAGATAATCAAGAATGAGATTTCCATAACAGATCATCAGGTTAACAACAGTACTGTTGGCCAACAAAGGAAGAGCAAAGGGGTGTTAGGAAGCAGTGAGAGAGAAGAGAAGGAAGGAAGGAAGGAAGGAAGGAAGGAAGGAAGGAAGGAAGGAAGGACATTGTGTTTGGAGAACCAGGTGGAAGGGAAGCAAGGCCAGAAGCATGGGAGGTGAATTCAAGCTGTTTTAGGTAGAAAGAGAAATGGAGTAGGAGTGATCTTAAAGGAAGAGTATGTGAATAGTGTGATGGTGGTGGAGGTGAAGAGAGAGTCACCTCAAACTTCATGAGTTTGAAGCTGGAAATCAAAGTGGCGATCCTGAATGTTGTCAGTGTGTTTGCCCCACAGGTTAGATGTCAGAAGAGAATATGGAACTCTGGAGTAAGTTGGATGAAGTGGTAGGCTGTGTGACTGGGAAGAGAGATTGATGATTGGAGCACACTTCAACAGACATGTGAGTGAAGAGAACAGAGGTGATGAAGAGATGTTGGGTAGGTATGGTGTTAAGGAGAGAAATGCAGATGGCAGTGGATTATGCAAAAAAAAGGATGGAAATGGTGAACATGTTCTTCAAGAAGAAGAAGGAACATAGGGTAATGGATAAGAGTGGAAGGAGGTTTGCATGGTGGAAGATGAAGAAGGAAGAATGTTGCAGAGTCCAGGGAGGAGCTGAGACAGGATCTGGGGGGTAGGGAAGAGTTAATAGACGACTGGGAAAGTACAGCTGTAGTGCTGAGGGAACTTTCCAAGAAGGTATCTGGCATATCCTTTGAAGAGAGAAAAGAGGACATGGAGACTTGGTTGTGAAAAGAGAAAGTACATAAAAGTATTCAAATAAAGGGGTTAGCAAAGAAATCTTGGGATAGTCAGGGAGATGAGAAAGTAAACAGGAGTACTGGGAGGCAAGGTGCACGGCGAAGAGAGCAGTGGCAAAGGGAAATTAAAAAGGGTTTACAGTGAGTTGTATGTGAACTTGGACATTAAGAAAGGAGAGAAGGACTTGTATCAACTGGCTAGACAGAGACTGAGCTGGAAAGGATGTGCAGCAGGTTAGAGTGATTAAGGACAGAGATAAAATGTACTAACGAGTGAAGAGACTGTGTTGAGAGGATGGAAGGAGTACTTTAAGGAGCTGATAAATGAAGAAAAAGAGAGAAAGAGAGAAAAAAAGTTGGATGTAGGAAAGTTAGTGAATCAGGAGGTGCAGAGAATTAGAAAGGTGGAAGTGAGGGCAGTTTAACACAATACTGGAGAGTCAAAGAATGCCTGAAGAATGGAGAAGAAATGTACCAGTACCAATTTTCAAGAACAAGGGTGATGTGCAGAGCCAGTCCTGGATTTATATATTTTGGAGATGTGTGAAAATTCATGCTCCTCAGCTTTAGGTGAGGCGCGTGAATTTTCCCTAGAGCTTAAAGTGAGGTGAAGGCCAATGGTCTAGGGGCTGCCTAAGGATGACTACTCACCTCGGTAACAAGGTCTTTCCCTGCTTCTTTTATGCTTTTACGCTTCGATAGCTGACTGTGTTGTCCACCTTCCAGATCAAAAATGCATCGAGCCTGATGGTATTGTATTTCGCCCGCTTATCCACAGGATCCATTTTAAATTGTTGATTAACCTCAACTATTGTTGCAATTGCCGGTGTTGGACTGTTCCGTGCCAAAACCGTTCCAATAGTCTGAAAATCATGCATCACCTTACAAAGCATGCTACTACGCCGGAAGATATGGCCAAATCTTTCAATACAACAACCCCCCTCTAGGGTTAAATGTTTACACGCTCATTCAGCATCATTGGGTGATTGCTGGGGGGGGGGATTTCCCATTCATAAAGGTTGCTACAAGGTGCACTGTACACAGTGATGTGCAAGCACAATTTTTCAGTCTTGTCAGCAAAAGTATAGGCGTGCTATAGTGCACAAGCACAATCGTGCACCTCAAACATCCAGGACTGAGAGCTGTAGTAACTACAGAGGGTTAAAGCTGATTAGCTATACCATGGAAAGAGCTGTTGAAGCTAAATTAAGAAGAGAGGTGGCGATTAGCGAGCAGCAGTAAGGATTCATGCCGTGAAAGAGCACTACAGGTGTGATGTTTGCTTTTAGAGTGTTACTGGAAAAGTACAGAAAGGTCAGAAGGAGTTGCATTGTGGCTTTGTGGATCTACAGAAAACATATGATAGACAGTGTTCGGTGATATGATGATACCAAAAGAGGTGGTGATGGACAGGTTGACAGATGAGGTCAGGCAGGACTCTCTGTGGACTATGATGTTTGCAGATGATAATGATCTGTAGTAAGAGTAGGGAGCAGGTGGAAGAGAGCCTGGAGAGGTGGAGGTATGCTGTGGAGAGAAGAGAAATTAATGTCAGTAGAAGCAAAACGGAATACATGTGTGCGAATAAGTGGGAGACAAGTGTAACAGGCCACAGTGCAGCCTGCACGGTTACTGTGATACTGAATGTGTGATGGACAGAAGTTCACTCTTCTCAATGCCGTGCCCAATTTTCTTGTCAACATCTGGAAAGGGGTTTAAAATAATATGGCATACAAAAAGTCAAATTTAAACGTAAATATTTAGTTGTTCTCTGAGGATATGTCTGTCCATATTTAGGGTATGAAATACAAACATCGACCCATTTACATCAGCATTACAATATTTTTATCTGCCTTTCTATCCATCTGTCATGTAAAGCAAATGTAATGATATGAATCCACATTTGGGAGGGAGGAAGACAAAGAGAGAAAGCAAGCGATTAGAGCTTTGACCTTTAACCTCCTTAATGCTGCAGGTGAACAAGATGTAAAACAATCACACGTGCACAGTGGCATGCTAAACAAGAGTAAGGTGGAGTTTCCTGAAAACAGTGTGATTTAATGTATAATATATTTAAATAAAAAGCAAAGTTACGTAAAGGATCCATGCTTGAAATATTAAAATCGTTGTAGTAAACTGAAAAAAGGGAATAACAGATGAATGCATTTCAAAAAAAGGAAATTCGACAGTTATTAATTTATAAAGTTCAGATTTTTGAGTTTACGGGGCGCATTAAAGGCATCACAAAAACGATTTGCGCAGGTACGTTTTGACCGTAAAGCGCAATGTAGATGCGCAACGAGTCGCAAGCGCGATCGTGCCTCTGGCAGCGGACTCTGGAGCCTCGGAAGACCTGAACGAGAGCGACGGGGTGATGCTTACAGCTAACCGAGGCACACCGCGGAAAGCAGACGCTTCCTCTCACTCTCTGTTTGCTTTTATATGGAAAGCCTACTACTAAAGTCACTTCCTCACGTTTTACGCTAAAGAAGTTTATCATTTAAAAAACATTAGCACTTGTGTTATTTCTATAAAAACAGCTCACTGCTGCTCCTTGATTTCAGTCTGGTAGCCTACAAACGGAGCTCTCATCAGGTCCTAAATGATTCCTGATAGTCCATTAGACCATCACAGTTTTACATACTTATTCCGTGTAACTTTATCTCGGGTTTCCGGCTGATATCCAGCAGTCTGAGCTGAGGGTTGGTCTCCTCCTCATGCTGGACGATTGCTTTTTAACCTGAGATTTTCTCGGTAAAAGCAGTTAGTCTCGCCTCGGTAAATTCAGATACCGAACCAGAGGTGAGTAGTAAACGCGCGTCATTTCCGTTCGCACTCTTCTTCTTGACATTTTCCGGCAGATTATACGTACCAAAGGTGTATTGCTGCCCTCTGCAGGTCATTCGTAGAGTATTTGAGAAAGAATTTAGTCTCGGCATAAAGTCTGTGAATAGAATAGAATAGAATGGAATAGAATAGCCTTTTATTGTCATTGTACATGGTACGACGAAATTGTGCAGTGGTGTCCATCCTTGACATTTCCTCATGCTTAAGGTTTCTTTCTGCAGCATAGTTGGAGCAAACCATCAAAGCATGCTTAATTGACAGTCTCTGACATCACTGTGGAGGAATTTTGGCCCACTTTTTGCAGAACTGTTTTTAAATTAGCCACACTGGAGGATTTTTGAACATGAGCCTGTCTAAGGTCATGCCAAAGTATCTCAGTCAGATTTAAATCCAGACTTTGGTTTCAGGTTTGGATAGCTTGTTTCCTTAAAAAAAAATTAAATCATCATTTAAAAACAACATTTTATATTTACTCTGGTTATCTTTGAAGAGTTGTTCTTTTCTAATTTTAAAATGCCCCAAATTAACACAAATCAAGTAGAAAAATTGGAAACACCTATAACTGAAAGAGAAATGAGAGAAGCCATATCATTAATGAATAATGGGAAATCTCCAGGTTACAACGGACTACCAATTGAATATTATAAGTAATATATTAATATACTAACCCTGATTTTACTGATGGTATATCTGGAAATTTTTGATAAAGGCAAATTGCCACAAACATTTAATGAAGCTTTAATTTCCCTGATCCCTAAAAAGGATAGAGACATATTGGACCCAGCCAATTACGGACCTATTAGCCTGCTCAATGTAGATTATAACATTTTGACTAAAATACTAGCTTTACATCTGGAAAAGGTACTACCAACTATTATACATGTTAATCAAGCTGGCTTCATGAAGAATAGATCCCCCTCAGATAATATGAGAAAATTAATCCACTTAATCTGGATAGCAAAATCCAAACAGACACCAATGGTTGCTATATCACTAGATGCTGAAAAAGCCTTTGACAGGGTGGAGTGGAGTTTTCTTTTTTCTGCCCTGTCACATTTTGGATTTGGAGTTGGCTTCTCTCAATGGGTGAAGATACTTTACAAAGAACCCAAAGCAGCGGTCATGACTAATGGGATTATGTCACCTTTTTTCAGTCTTTCTAGGGGGACTCATCAGGGATGCTCCCTAAGCCCTTTGCTGTTTATAATTTTTATAGAAACATTGGCTATACAGATTCGGGAGAATAGAGGAATCACTGGTATACAAAGTGGGGGAGAAGAACACAAGTTATTACTATATGCAGACGACATATTAGCCACAGTAATGAACCCTGAGGAAGCTCTCCCACATTTAACGAACACAATTCAGGTATATTCCGAAATATCAGGATACACAATCAACTGGAACAAATCTGAAGCCATGCCAGTGACACCAATGTGCCAGGCATACATGGTAGAAAAGTTCAAATTTAGGTGGGTCCCGAAGAACATGAAATATCTGGGATAAAATACAACTTACTCTTTGGGGGAAGATTAATATTATTAAAATGATGCTTGTACCAAAAATGAATTATCTATTAATGATGTTACCAATTATAATAACGCCCACAATTTTTAAATAGTAAGACAACCTGATCAAACAATTTTTATGGGGAGGGAAAAAACAAGAATTAAAATGAGTAAACTATGTGCCATTAAGGAAAAAGGAGGGCTCAACTTGCCAGACATAAGAATATACAGACTATCCTTTGAAACGATTAAACTGGCTAAATACTGGGAAAATAGATAAAAGACCAGACTGGATGGACATTGAGACCGAACTATGCTCACCATTTAGTCCCAAAGAGAAGCTGTCCCAAAAGGAGAGCTCAACAAATCCGATCCTCATGCACACTAAAGATTTTTGGAATAAAGTACATCAAATATATAAAATACCCCATAATTTACAGATATACGCCCCCTTGTGGTTAAACCCATCTATCTGCATTGGGAAAAAATCTGTATATTGGAAACAATGGCATTCAAATGGTATTTCTACTATAGGAGATTTATTTAAAGGAGGACGGTTTAAAACATTTGAAGACATTAAAGCTCAATATAAGCTGGAGGGGAAACATCAGTTCTGGAAATATTTACAAATTAGAAATAGTGTGAAATCCAAAATTCAAATAGACTCTGGGAACCCAATCCTAGATTATCTGAATTTACCACAAGAACAAATCACAGCCTCAAGATTTTACAAATTGATTAAACTCTCAAGTAATGAGGAATCTACAAATATCAAACTGTTGTGGCAAAAAGATTTAGGACTCCATATAGGAAGGGAGCAGCGGTTAGGGATTCTGGCAGATTGTGGAAAATATGTTAGAGAGGTGAGGGGCAAGTTCACACAGTACAAAATAATACATAGATATTATCACACTCCAGTAAGACTTCATAGAATGAAATTGATGAAGGATGATAAATGCTGGAGATGTAAAGAAGTAGGAACTTTCCTACATTGTATATGGGACTGCGAACTAGTTAAACCCTTTTGGGTTAAAGTGGTGGATTTGTTGAGCAATTGGACAGGTGTAGGGGACCCGTTAACACCTGCAGTATGTCTGTTAGGAGATAGAACACAAATGACAAATGTACCTAAAAAAATGCTTTTTGTGATTAAAGTTGGACTGATTACAGCCTCTAGGATGATTTTAAAACGATGGAAATCTACTTTACCGCCAAAGATGAAAGAATGGACAGATGCCATGGTGGAGAGTTCATCTTATGAATCTATGTTACATAGACTGGAGGACATTGGGCAAGAAGGACAGGATAGGGAAAACATATGGGACACGATTTAGACCAATAAGGAACGATATGCTCACTTTTTATTTGTGTGACTTTCCAGCTTTTAATTGAACAGTAAGGAAATTAATCTTATACTAGACATCCACCCCAGTGTCATATTGTTACTTTAACATGTATAATATACTGAAATTAATGTTAATAATCCTGTACCGACAAGATATGTTTATGTTCACACTTGAATTTGTGTTGTGAAAATGTTTATAAGTGGAAAATCAATAAAATTTTATATATATAAAAAAAAAAATCTTTGTCTAATTCTAAAGGTTGTTCAAGGATCTGGGATGTATGTTCTGTTTTCTTTAAAATTGTCAAGACACACTGTTGTGCAGGCAGGAAGGAAAACTCTAAAGCAGGACACCAAACTTAGATACTAGAATGCAGCGATTTATTGAGGACTGTCACAGAGGGAAACACAGAAGGCAGGGAACCACAACAGCGGAGGATAACTAAATGACGCGACGAGGACCAGGTGACAAACACAAACAATAAATA
>JAVDPK010001503.1:883930-894796 GCA_034780415.1 Cichlasoma orientale
ATATGTAAAGTGCTAATGCCAATATGTGACCCACTTGCCACTGGGACACAAACTTCAATACAAGAGCAGTAAATTTAAGTCAGAGTAATGAGTAACATCACAAACCAACCACCTCCTGTTACCAGTTTAAATTCACTTTTTATATAAATAAATACATGTATATAAATATGTAACTATGCATACCGGTGAGTAATTTCAAACTGAATTTCTGCTGTTACTGCGGCCCCCCGGCAGTACTTTCAAGGCCCACTGGGGGGCACTTTGGGACCCACTGTTCTAGACACTAAAACAATAAAAATATCAGACATATACGGTTTTCAATAAGGACACAGAGAGCGTATCCACTGAAGTTCAGTGAGAGTTAGAAAGTAAACTGTAGGGCTGATGTGTGTGAATCAGTTATGAAAATGTGAATACAGATCAGTAAATGTAGTTAATGTTGTAAAACATTAACCAGTGTTAACTCTGCCTTGAGTAGCTGTCTCAAGGTGGAGCTATTTTTTGTGCTACTTTTTCTCTCCCACTCTTTATTACTGCTTTGGAGATAAAACAGACCATAATGACCTGAAAATGAGGTCATCCAGCAGAGATTTGGCTTCTTACAAGTGTGAGCTCAGTTTAATCAGTGTGAATACTCATGTGCCTTCTCACATGCATCATCTGAATGAATCTTTTCCCACAGGTGCTACAAGAGTGCGGCTTCTCACCTGTGTGGATTTTCTTGTGTTTTCTGAACGCCGATAAGTCACCAAATCTTTTCCCGCAGCTGCTACAGGAATACGGCTTCTCGCCTGTGTGGATTCTCATGTGAGTAATCAGTTGCGGCATCTGAATGAAACTTTTCCCGCAGGTGCTACAAGAATGAGGCTTCTCGCCTGTGTGAATTCTTTGATGACGTTTCAAATGTGATTTGTAGCTGAATCCTTTCCCACAGGTGCTGCACAAATAGGGCTTCTCACCTGTGTGCGCTCTCAGATGTTTAGTCAGTCTGGATTTAAACTGAAAGGTTTTTCCACAAGTGTCACATTTTACAGACTTCTTACCTGTTTTATAGTGACTCTCTGACACTGGAGAGTTTTCGACTTTGTCACTATGAGGTCCATTTCTGTGATGTCTGCTCGTCTTTGGTTCTGCATTAATAGCTGAACCTGAGTCCACATGATCACATTCATCCTGATCACAGCTCTCTGGTTCAGGTGAGTTATAAGAAAGGAGCCGGTCACTGTTTGTAGGAGTCACCATAAATGGATCAGTCTCCTGCTTTTGTACAAGCGGCTCTTCCTCCTGACTGGTGCAGAGTTCCTCTGGTTCCTGTTTAATCAGTGGAAGCTCCGGGTCCCCCGGGTCCAGACTGGAGTTCCTCTCCTGGTTACAGACCTGCTGGTCATCCAGACCTTCCTCTTCCTTACAGACATGCTGTTGTGGGAGGTCTGAAGGGACAAAGGGAGAAAAACACACGTGAGAAAATCTAATCTTAACCATTAGCAAGTCTCTACATTATGTGCACATTGCTCACAAAAATTCTGGCTAGAACCCAGAATCAAATACATTTTTTAAAGATCATTACAGTTTTGCATACCTATTCTGCGTAACTTTATTTCAGGTTTCCAGATGGTATCCAGCAGTTTGCGCCTCTCTTCCCCGGTCCAGACGATAATGCCTTCAGTCTCCTGCTTCAGTAGAAGATGCTCTCCTTCCTGATTGATGCAGAGTTCCTCGTGTTCCTCTTTAATCTGCAGAGGGTCTGGATCCTCCTGGTCCAGACTGGAGCACCACTCCTGGTTACAGACCTGCTGATCATCGAGACCCTCCTCTTCCTCACACTTCATAATGCTGTGGGAGGTCTTGAGGAACAAACAAAAAAAAGTTACAAATGTGATGACAGGAAAACACACATCTACGCAAAAACACTGTTAAAAAAAAATAATTAAAGGAACACTTTTTATTCAGAGTTTATCATCAAATCAGTGAAACTTCTGGGATATTGATGTGGTCAGGTAAGTATCAGAGGGGGGTGTTAATCAGTTTCAGCTGCTTTTGTGTTCAACAATAAGTCTCAGAGCATGGAGGAGATTCCAGGAGCCAGGCAGTTACTCTAGGAGAGCTGGACAGGGCCGTAGAAGGTCCTTAACCCATCAGCAGGACCGGTATCTGCTCCTTTGTGCAAGGAGGAGCAGGATGAGCACTGCAGAGCTACAAAATGACCTCCAGCAGCCTCTGGTGTGAATGTCTCTGACCAAACAATCAGTAACAGACTTCATGAGGGGGGCCTGAGGGCCGACATCCTCTAGTGGGCCCTGTGGTCACTGCTCAGCACCATGGAGCCTGATTGGCATTTACCACTGAATACCAGAATTGGCAGGTCCACTGCTGGCACCCTGTGATTTTCCACAGATGAGAGACTTGCAGTGAGTGTGTACTGCAATTTCAATTATTTTTAGTTATTTAAAAACTAAACAATTTCCATGAATCTAAATATAATTCAAAGAGTCAGGGGACACAGAGTCACCTGGTAGGGAGTTAGGCATTTTCTCAGGAATATTACAGCAATTTCTGGTGAAACTGCACACCTGCACTGTAGTGGACCCAGAAGAGGAAGCTCACATAAATGATCAAGGATTATTTTTGATCAGAACTGTCATTTATTTTCACAAGAATACTGCAGACATATGCAATTATGGTTCACAGGTTTGTTGTGACTGAAGGAAGTGGTGCATTATGTGCAAAGACATTCTTATTCTCACAAGAATAAAAGACCATGTCTTGACTGCAGAAAAAAAAAAACGCTAGTTGAGCTTTATTTTCTCAAAAAAAACACAAAGTATCTCTTATCCCTGTTTCACTCTTTCACACACACCATAACTTTATCTTAAAATGCACAGTATAATAAATCAAACTGGGGAAGTCTTGTTTGTTTGTTTTTAACTGGGCCGAAGAGGACCAGTACCACAAACCCGAGTGTAGAAGCGCAAGAACATTTAGCGACAGACACTTTTCACAGCTAATTTATCCCAAGTCCTAAACGGAGCTCTGATTGCTGTTAATTCACCCAGACATCACTTTTACAAACCTGTTCTGTGTGACTCTATCTCGGGTCTGCGGCTGATATCCGGCAGCCTGCGCTGACGGCTGCTCTCCTCATACCGGACGATCGTTTTGTCTTCGGCAGCAGCCGCCAGTCTCTCCTTGGAACTCCAGCTGTTGCTTCAACAACTAAAATATTTCTGTTATACCAAAAGTTTCCAGCCAAATGCAGAATGCACACAAAGCTAACTTCCGTCTTGAATAAACGTAAGAGTCTCGTCATTTCCGTTCTTCTTCTTCTTTTGGATTTCCAGCACACTCGATGCATCAAAGGCGTATTGCTGCCCTCCTCAGGTACTTCCTATAATTCCAACGAGAATCAAGTCCTTAAACTGTGGTACAATATACTCCCAAAAGTATTCACTCACCTTCCAGATCACTGAGTTCAGGTGTTCCAGTCACTTCCACAGGTGTATAAACCAAGCACCTCGGCATGCAGACTGCTTCTACAAACATCAGTGAAAGAATGTGTCGCTCTCAGGAGCTCAGTGAACTCCAGCGTGGTACCGTGATAGGATGATACCTGGGTTATAATAGTTTTGGATTTTACATTATAGTTTAGTTTCAGTTCGTTTTTACTTTTTTTCTCTCTAATACAGTTAGTTTTAGTTAGTTTTAAGAGTGGTTTTGTTCATTTTTATTTTTGGTATAATGCTTAGTTTTAGTTAATTTTCATTAGTTTTAGTATTAGTTTGGTTTTTCATACTTTGTCAGCTGACTATTGTGTAATAAAAACTCGACAAAAGATATAGTTTAAAGAAATATATTCAACAACCAACTCACAAGACAGAAGCACTACGTGCTAAATGTGTGTAATATTAAGGACACGGATGAACATCAACAGGGAGAAACAAAGAAAAACATGAACTCCAAAACTCAATAAAATCTACAATAAAGTTAAGCATCAGGGCAGTAGATTAACAACACCTACACGTGGTGTTTGACAAAAACAAACTGAACTCTTTGAAGGAATCAAAGCTCAAATCCAGCTGCATCCTGATGTTCTCCACCACATAAAGCTGGTCGAAGCTGCTCAAAGCTGCTCAGAGAGCTAGCTTGGTTAGATGCTCGCTAATTAGACTTGTTTGGTCTGTGCAGTGGGAAAAAAAATATTTCATATCAATCCGCAAGGCTTTTAAATAAAATAACAAAAACGAGTTCATTTTATCTATAAGTTCAGTTATTGTTTTTTCCTTTTAATAATCTTTATTTATTTGAGTTAACAAAAATGTTTTTTTCAATTTCAGTTTTTGTTATTTCGTTTGTTTTCGTTAACTATAATAACCTGGGATGATACCTGTGCAACAAGTCCAGTCCTGAAATTTCCTCACTGCTAAATATTCCAGTCAGCTGTTAGTGGGATTATAACAAAGTGGAAGCGATTGGGAACGACAGCAGCTCAGCCATGAAGTGGTAGGACACGTAAAATCAGAGCAGAGTCAGAGGATGCTGAGGCCCATAGCATACAGAGCTCACACTTTCACCAGCGTTCTGCAGAGTCAGTCACTACAGACCTCCAAAATTCACGTGGCCTTCAGGTTAGCTCAAGAACAGTGCACAGTGAGCTTCATGGAATGGGTTTCCATGGCAGCTGCATCCAAGCCTTCCATCACCAAGGGGAATGCAAAGCGTTGGATGCAGTGGTGTAAAGCACGCCGCCACTGGACTCTGATGAATCACTCCTCTCCATCTGCCAATCTGATGGACAAGTCTGGGTTTGGCATTTGCCAGGAGAACAGTACTTGTCTGACTGCATTGTGCCAAATGTAAAAAATATATATTTTGTTTGCGTATATGAGACAAACCACATCCTCTAAGAGCGCAGAGTCACAGGCTCAAACTGATTGAAAACAATAGAACATGAGGCAGAGGGTTCAGAGATGGGCTGAAATGAGAGTTCTTATAGTGGCAACTTTATCAATAAAAAAAGTAAAAACTTGTTACACATACTGTATCAGAGGATGTTTCAGAACAGGCAGACTGTGAAGCATTCAGGATGGAGTCGATAGTTTTAAATAACAGGCGTGGGTTCTGACGGTTGCAATGATGTTTCTCTTTTAGCCGCTTTAACAGTGTTTTGGTAACAATACCAACAGTCTGACGATTTGTTGCATAAAGTACAGTATAGCAGTGAATCATGCAAATTTACTCTAGTAGAGTTCAAGAATAAAAATATGGAGCTGAAGATGATCCAGTTTCCCTTTAATCGAAGTACCATTGATTAAATATTCAACCATAAAATGTCACGTTTTGCAGGAAAACTGACCCAAATGCAGGATTCTAAAACAGGCAAGAGTAACAAAAAAACTAAATATATATATATTTTTTTTTGTTAGATTTTTTTCCAAAAATAAATAAATAATATATATATATATATATATATATATTTATTTATTTATTTATTTATTTTTTTGGATTTTCCTGTGTTTTAGTGTACACAGGAGAGAGGGAGTGAAAGCACCTGGGTAACCAGACACTGCCTGAAACAATCAAAACAATTATGTGTGGGAAGTCAAACTAGACAGAAGTCAGATATCAAAATAAAACAGGAAGTCAAATAGTATATTCACAGGGCAGAAGGCCAGGAACTCTACTTAATTCAGCTGGAGGATTCAAATAAACAGGAACCAAAATTCAACCAAGCAATAATGATAAAAAAAAAAACAAAAAAAACAAAACAGAAAAATGAAACTTTGAATTAATGCAGAGAAAAGATATTTAATACCAGACAGCAGGTCAGACAGTTTTCCAATCATCAGGCTGAATATGAAAAATTGCTTATTTGAAGACCAAAAGCAATGACAAAGCATTTAAACATATTAAAGGTTATGTACTATTACACCTTCATGCAGTTTAACTGTAAACCTGCAGCTACACTACATGAATATTTTACGTGTGTATCACTGAGTGAAGCCCTGCAGCTCAGACAGGTAAACAGGAGATATGATACAGACTGAGGCATGTCTATTCAGTCAAGACATCAGCTTCAGAATTTAAATAAAACAAAATCAGCCACACACACACACACACACACACACACACACACACACACACACACACACACACACACACACACACACACACACAAAGTGTGAAAAGAGGCAGAATGCTCTTTTGTTGCTTTTATATTTTAGAGATTACACCTCAGAAAGTAAAACTTTGTCACTAGAGGCTTTAATGAAATCTTTATTTAAACAATGACTCAACAGTGCAGGTGCACACTGAGGTTTTAACATTCAAGAAAATTAACATCAACACATGAAGTAACCTAAAATCCATAATGACACAATATTTTTGGTCGAATTCGTGTCACTTTCCAGCTTTTTTAAGCGAGCAGGCATGAGAGCGGTCCTCCCCAAAAAAGACTGAAAGGCTGTGCGCTCCACCTGGCTGCATGTGGCTGATGTGATGGAGGGATCTATGAGCATGCACCCAGGAAAATTAAAAGGAAAAAAATTCACATAACTTTTTAGGTCTAGTCTACTAAATTTTTCCTACACAAACTTATCAACACAGACCAATTTGAAAATCAAGAGAGATCATCAACTTTTTTTCAAGCCTGCCAATCAAGTGCCAAGTTACAAATCACACCGCATATCAACACCACACCGCCAAACGTGTGCGTATGAAGGTACCAGACTGGAGACGAGATCCACACCTCTTGCCAGCAAGTCAGCTGCAATAAAATGCAGAAGGGTAGGCAACTCTCATGCCTGACAGAGGAATCAAATCTTTGCTATAAAAAGCAACAAGTGACAATTTCTTTTGCTTGGTTTTCTATAACAAAGCTTTTTAGTGACCAAAGTTAAAGGACATCAATCTACATTTAATGCTTGTGAGTCACCTCTACAACCTAAAACAGTGAAAATATCATTTCAGATAAATATAAAATCAGTCTTTTTCTACAATCATGAGACTAAGCCAATAAATGGAATAAAGAGTGTAACTGGGAGAGAAAACATACCATATTGAGCCGACTATGACTTCATCTTTTCCCTCAGGTGTTGCACTGCTTTGGCCTCTCACCAGTGTGGGCTGTGCTGTCACAGTGCTACAAGTCTCCCAAGTTTCCCAAGTACGAACCTTTTAACCCGTATGAATTCTCATGTGTCTTTTTAACTGTGTTGTCTGTTTGAAAGTTTTCCCACAGGTGCTAGAAGATAACGGCTTCTCACCCGTGTGAATTCTCGTGTGCGTTTTCAAGTGTATCATCTGACTGAATCTTTTCTCGCACATGCCACAAACATACGGCCTCTCGCCTGTGTGAATTCTCGTGTGTTTTCTGAATCCTGATAAGTCCCTGAATCTTTTCCCACAGATGCTACAGGAATATGGCTTCTCACCTGTGTGAATTCTCATGTGAGTTTTGAATGATTTTAAATCCCTAAATCTTTTCCCACATGTGGTGCAAGGATATGGTTTCTCACCGGTGTGAATTCTCATGTGAACTTTAAATGCAGATGAGAAACTAAATCTTTTACCACAGGTGGTGCAATAATACGGCTTCTCACCTGTGTGAACTCTCAGATGTTCATTCAGTCCAGATTTAAACTGAAAGGTTTTTCCACAAGTTTCACATTTTAAAAACTTTTTCCTTGTGTTAGCTTTACACTGAGACTCTGACCCGGGAGAGTCGTCTACTCTGTTAGCACAATATTGCCAATTTATTGGCTCTGGTCTTCTAGATGATCCCAAGTCCACATGCTTGCTTTCACCCTGATCTCGGCTTTCTGATTCAGGTGCGCTGTGAGAAAGGAGCTGGTCACTGTTTGGTTCTGGTTTACATTCCTCATAAGCAGGAGTCACCATAAAGGTATCAGTCTCTTGCTTCAGTAGAAGATGCTCTCCCTCCTGAGTGGTGCAGAGTTCCTCCTGTTCCTCTTTAATCTGTGGAGGTTCTGAGTCCTCCTGGCCCAGACTGGAGTTCCTCTCCTGGTTGCAGACCTGCTGGTCATCCAGACCCTCTTCTTCATTCAAATCTTTTTGTTGCGGGAATTCTGAAGGGACAAATATGAAAGCACACATCTGAAAAAGCCTGAGCCTAACCACAAACACAAGGGAGCATAAAGCAGTACTGGACAACGAGCAATCTCAAGGTGCAATACCACATCATCTGCCAGACATTTTATATCTTCTTTGTCTTTGTTGTGTCCTTGTTTGTTATTTATCTATCTATACATTTGCTTGTCTATTTCTTTTATAATTCTGACTATATTTCTACTTGTGTGCCTATAATATAAAAGTGCTCACTTTAATTTCCCTGACAGAACCGTCCCAAAGGGATTAATAAAGTTTAGTCTAATCTTATCTAGATGCAGGTCGGGCTTCAGGTGTGACGCTTACATACAGTAATGTGAAAAAGATTATGCAATCATATATTTCAATAGCTTGTAAATCTCCTTTAGCAGCAGTAATGTGAGGGAATCGTTCTGTATACTTAATCAGTCTCTCACATCGTGGAAAAACTCTGGGCCACTCTTCACTGAGTCCCTGCAGCAACATTTCAGTCAGGCTGAGGTCTGGACTTATGCCACACTTCCATTAGCACCTACTATGTGGGTGGAGTCGATATGGCAACGCGGGCAGTAGTCCCTTGATGTAATTTGTATGAGACTCAAAACACAACAATGGATGAGATAGAGGCAAGCTAACATAGCTAACGCCAGTTTACTATTGTCATCATCTAGGAGGCGTCATTTGTAATGCCTCAGCAGGCTCCTTTAAGAGGAGCAGTGGTTCTACTCAGAGCCCCTCTGAAATGGCAGAGATCCTCACTAAAGCCTGCGGCACACTGATGCAAAGAATTTTGCGGATGGCTGCGGAGAAGCAACCACAAGCAATCTGCAGAAATTAATGGACGATGGGAAATTAAAACAATCGTCGTTTGTTTGCACCTCACAACGTGATGGCGTGTGATACATGCAGATCATGTGTGCACCTGTGTGAAAATTATGCAGAGAGGTGGTGGACAGTTGCGGAGAGTCTGGCGGTGGATTGCTGCATTGATAGGACATACTGATAGTGAATGTGGTGGAGTGAACATGGCAGCCGCTGCTCGTTTGTGCCAAAAACCATTGTGGATGGTCACAGAACACCGCAGAAGAGCTATAATAAAATGCTGCACCTAAAGTATTTTCACCATTTTTCTAAAACCTGCATAATGGACCCTATAGTCGAAGAGATCATCCTTCTGCACACACAGCAATGTATACTTCTTGCTGCCCAGCATGAAGCCATAATGTGACTACGAAGAAGCCGGAAGGGAAAAGAAGAAAGGCTCCATGCTAAAAGACAGAGGAAGAGAAGAAGCACGTTGGTATGACAAACGTTGCTACGCAGACCTTTATATGGGCAATATGAGTGGTTGATGAGGGAATTACAATCTGAAGATGAGAATGACTTCATCAGCTTCACTAGATTGGATCTAGCCACATTCCACGAGCAGCTGTTACTACGTTTCCACCGCTGAGGTGCCGGTGCTCGTGCCAGTGCCGGTGTCGGTTTCAATGAACCGGCGAAACGCTTAAGAACGAGCCCGAGTTTCCACCGCGCTTTGTGAACTGATGAGTGTGGGCGGGTCCTCGTCTCGACACGGAAGCTTAAGGGCACAAATGTGGGAGAACACGCTCCCCTTTCTTGTGCTAGGAACATATTTTACGGTCCAAACCAAACTACTGCAGCATCTGTGTGCAGCACAGAGGGAAACACAGACAGCGATTACGAGCAAGGGAAGTACGCACTTTGCCTCCTTTTATCTGTGATATGAACTGATACAAAGCAGCAAGTTCAGCCTTAGAGCCCAACCTGATTCACAGCCGTGAAAATCGCATCGCCTTTCTCATGTAATACACACCATGCAGTGAAACGGCAGTAGAAAACTTTACATTGAGATGGCGGAGTCACGCCTTTCTGCCGCCGAGTGCATTCACGGTGGAAAAACCACTGAACGGTTCAAATACTGGCATCGGCAACCAGTCGGTGGAAAAAGGGCCAGAGAGGACTGGAGCCCAGAATTGAAAAGCATTGTAAAAATTACAGAAAGCCACTGGATCCTGGGCTGAGGTTTGCCATCACCCTTCGATATCTGGCAACTGGTGGCAGCTACATTAGTTTGATGTATAATACTGTGTGATGTACAGTACCAGTTAAAAGTTTGGACATGCTTATCCATTCATCTGAACGGGTGAGTGTCTCCAAACTTGTGCCTGGTACTGGTGTATGTGAAGCAATCGTTGTTGAGCTGGCAGAAGTCGTGGCATGCTCAAAAACTCCTGAAGGCTGGACAGAAGTTGCTCAAGTTTTCTACAAGTGGGGCATCCCTCATTATCTGGGCACCACAGATGGGAAGCATGTGGCCATCAAATGTCCGAGGCAAAGTGGCAGCTTCTACTTCAACTACAGGGGCTTCTCCATTGTCCTCTTGGCTCTGGAAAGAGTGAGTAGATATCAATGATTGAAAAGTCTGATAGTTTTTCTCGAATCACTTGGACTTACAGACAAATCTCCACAAATCACAGATTTGCTGCAGTAGAAGTGATGCAAAAGTCTTGTTTAAAAAAACAAAACAAAAACAAAAAAAACAGCCAATTGAAAGGCTGAGTGACTCTTAACTGATGATGTGTGTATTTTTAGTCCTTCAAGCAAAACTTTAAGACTTTCTAACCATTACAGGGATACACACGTATCTGAATATGCACGCACATCCTCATCACACACACACACACACACACACACACACACACACACACACACACACACACACACACACACACACACACACAC
>JAVDPK010001505.1:53197-83247 GCA_034780415.1 Cichlasoma orientale
TGAGATGATTTTGAATAATTTTTTCTCTAATGGTTATAATTTTATTTGTGAAGAAATCCATGAAGTCAGTACTAGTTAAAGTGAGAGGAATATTCAGCTCTACAGAGCTCTGACTCTTTGTCAGCCTGGCTACAGTGCTGAAAACAAACCTGGGCTTGTTCGTATTTTCTTCAATTAATGATGTGGCTGTTCCTTGTAAATCCTTTTTCTTATTCTCTTGCCTTACTTATTACTTCATCTTTTATTCTCTCTTAACCTCAGTATCTATTTCCTGGCCAGACTCTACACTTTTTCACTCACTTGTGGATCCACTAGTTAAACAAGCTCTATAGATAGACAACTAGACTTGGGCCCTTACTAATTGTCATGAATAGTATTAATTAATGCTGTTTTACCATTACTAATAAGCTGTGCAGTTCTCTTTCCACTATATTTTCCTATTTTCCGCTTCTCATAGTTCTTATCCATCATAACAATTTAGAATGAAGGATAACCGCAAAATCCCACACACAAGTGCTTTGCAGCTGAGAACATGCAGCCTAGTTCCAGCAGACTGTCAAAGTGAGAATACACTCACCCTTTCAACTTTGAGCGTTGGGTCTCCTCGAAGCGACCGTCGCGCTGCTCGTCCTCCAAACCGTCTATCTCGTGATGCCAGATTTTGCTGTGTCTTTCCTCGGTGTGGGTGTTCAGAAAGAATCCCTTGTGACAAGGTCTTAGTGTATATATATGAAGTTTATTGCAGACAATGTCAAAACAGACGCTTCCGGAGCCGTCTGGGAGAGACAAAAGTCAATCGTCCTATCTCCCAGAGAATCAGAAAGTTTCAGCTAACATATGTCCATCTTTCTAACAACTTTCCTGATGCACATGACGCACAGAAAGCTTATCTATATCCTTAGCTTTTGGAACTGAACATACGCAATGAGGAAACTCCTGGCCCTAGGCCTTGTGACCCAGGAGAGGCTCCTTACGCCTCAATGTCATTTTGTCAGCAAAACAGCAAAAACACACAGAAATTACATACATGTTGTGCGCCAGATACCACACTAGTTAATACACAGGAAGCAGGAGGATGCACTGATACGTTTGTTGCACCTTGAATCTTGCACCTGACAAAGTATAAAAAAAACTAAAACTAATGAAAACTAAACTAAACCCAAGCATTAAACAAACAAAAACAAAAAAATCAAGTTAAACCACTCTAAAAAATAATTAAAAATAACTGAATTAGAGAAAAGTTAAAATGCAATAAATCTACACTATAATGTAAAATCCAAAACTATTATAACCTTCGTACTAATGCACTGTGATGTAAAATGTAATTCTCATTTTAGATGGGAACCGAATGAGAATAATCAGCTCCAGTGAGGATAAAAAGTTCAGCACAGGTGAAACCGTCACACTGCTCTGCACTTCAGCCCACACTTTCCACAAACTGGAGGTCACCTGGTTTAAGGATGGCCACGCCCTCTCAGGATCTGACCCCTCCCTCCATCTCGGTCCGCTGACTGCAGAGGATTCTGGGACCTACATCTGTGCTCTGAAGACCAACTTGGCAACTCTCTCTGAGCCGTACAGGCTGCAGGTGGAGGCAGAGGAAGGTCGGTTTGATCAGTTTTCTCTTTAAAACTTTCATTGCTGTCAAACAGCTGCGTCATGTTAAAGTTTTTAAAGCTGTTTTACTGTTACTGCCCTCTGCTGCTTGCTGTCCACGTCAACCCACCTGCTCTCTGTTTGCATATGTGCTTCTCAGTGAAGAATGTTCAAGCTGCTATTAACGCAACAAGTAGATCTTCACAGGCTGTTTTATTTTTTAACTAATATTCACTATAAAAATGTTTACAGTCAGCTTGGAGGACTAATAATTCTGCTTAGAGTGACATACATCCCTCATTTTCTGACCATCTGCAAACAGCAGCTACAATTTCAGCTCACAAATAAAATAAATCACTTTAATGTCTGCTGTGCAGCAGCTTAGTGTCCATTTCCTGTCTCATGGTTCTGTGTGATACTGAATTAAATAAAGTGGCACGAAGTGAGCACAGAAGCACAGAAAACTGCTCGCTTATAGCATTTTATTTATTTATTTTTACCAGTTTTAAGCCTTTAAATGTCAAAGGAGCTGTTACAGAAAACAGAGGCAGTGTTATGGATACTCTTTTGAATACAGGGTCAGGCGGATGGCCTATTATAATATTCATCATTAATATTAATACTTCAAAAGACAAAAGTACAGTAACTAATGCACTGTGATGTAAAATGTAATTCACATTTTAGATGCAACTAAAATGAGAATAATCAGCTCCAGTGAAGGTAAAAAGTTCAGCACAGGTGAAACCGTCACACTGCTCTGCACTTCAGCCTACACTTTCCACCAGCTGGAGGTCACCTGGTTCAGAGATGGCCACGCCCTCTCTGGAACTGATCCCTTCCGCCAGCTCGGCCCCCTGACTGCAGAGGATTCTGGGAACTACATCTGTGCTCTGAAGGCTAACCTGAAGACTCGCTCTGAGCCGTACAGGCTGCAGGTGGAGGCAGAGGAAGGTTGGTTTGATCAGTTTCAGAATTAGGAATTATTAAAAAAAAAAAAAAACTAATGAAACTGGCCTGGACAACAATGCTGGTACTCCTAGAAACGACTGACAATAAAGTGAGCATAGGGATGTGTTAAACTAAGGTGTGTCCTGTAATGTGTATCTTCAAGCAGTAGGTGTTTCTGTGACCACAGCTGCACATGTTATTCAGAAGGTTAAGGTCCACGGGACTGTAGCCAACCTCGTTGTGGCTGCAAGAGGAAAACTGGTGACAAATTGAAGAGACGGATAATAGGAATGGTAACCAGAGAGCCCGGAACAACTTCCAAGGAGATCAGAACCTCAATTTAAGAGCAATGTCTGATTTTCATGAGTTAATTTTCAGTAAACTTTTGTTTATTAATAATTTTGTCAGTTTCAAATTATTTTAGGGAACCATTGTGTGTTTTTCTTTCTTTAACAGAAGGGGACCAACAACCCTGTCCTTGTCTGGAATGTCCACAGTAGATGGAAAACATTAGAGTTTGACATCAAAAAATCATTATGGGACAAAAAAATCAACGCGTCAGCTTTTATTTTATCTGTTTGAGGTGTGCTTCATGAAGCCAGCGTTTAAAATAAGATAGTGTTTGGACACAGCATTCGGTCATGTCCGTGAATTCTAGACTTCAGACTACAAAGGATTTATAGCCCAGTATTCAAAAAAATCAATCATATTTAAAATTATGTTAGAGACTCTCAAAAAGGGGGACTCTGTATGAAAATGACTTTACTTCCATAACAATACAATTTTTCTTTCTTAAATCCTTCAATTAAAGCTGAAAGTTTGCACTTCAATCACATTTTGATTGTTTGATTTAAATCCACTGTGCTGTGTATAGAGACACAACTACAACAACTTAATGACCTAACTGTATGTAAACATCTGCAACATCTGTAGAGAAGCAGCTTATTGTCTATAGAGATTTCACACACTGCATTGTAGGTCTGTGTGACCACAGCTTCATCTTCCTATTCAGCTGCCATCAACGTCACAATCAGACAATACTCATTTTCCCCTCATAACCACTGTTTGCCAGATGATTATGGGTTGGCCTCTAAGCCTGTGTGACTGGGGCCTTATTCACTTGTCATCATGATTGTCACATGTTAAAAATGACTGAAAAGTTCATGTCACATGGTTAGTGGTTATGTGTCTGCAAAGCTTTAATATCCAGTCTCAAAAATGTCTGATCTTCTTTACAGGAGTTAAACTGGACACACTGACAGCTGTGCGTCTGGTTCTGTTCACTGCTCACACGCTGCTCATCATCGCTGTGGCATCAATAATAATCAAAGGTAATTTCCTCACAGTCATCATCTGTTTTCTTCTCCTCTCTCGGTCTACAGTACCAGTCAAAAGTTTGGACACACATTTGACTGGTACTGTATTTCTGCAGAGCCGTTTTTCACACATGAACTTTATAGTTTCAGGAGAATCAGGTCGGGATGTTTTCCACAGCTGTCCTTCCTCACCTGCAGCTCTCAGCAGGAAATCGTCCTCTTTAGACGTGTTTCCACTTCTGGAAACACTCAGCGTGGTTCAGGTGATGGAGCTGCCTGGACAGAGCGAGAAAGAGGCAGCACACACTCACTAGCCCACTCACTAGTGACACAACACAATCCAACATCACACACAGACTTTGTGCGGAGGAGACCGACTGACTGACTGTGTTGGATGTTGGTGTTCTCGCTTGGATCTCTGTCAGCTGATGTCCAGTAAAGTTCAGGGCTGCAGAGCATGTGTAAAAACAGCGTAGATGGTACACCGGAGTCACCACAGCCAGCAGCTCGGAATGAAACAGATCCTGGAGCTGAAACTGGAATATTCACAGAAAAGTTTCAGACACATTTCAGGTGAAACCCCCCAAAATGCCACCCCCATAGAGCCTGTGTCTGCTCCCAGACCACTTAAAAATAAACCAAGTAGCATCAAAAAAATTTAATTATTAAAATTCATAATTGATCAACATATTGATTTATTCTGCCTTATGGAGACCTGGCTACAGCAGGATGAATATGTTAGTTTAAATGAATCAACACCACTCGAGTCCTAGCTGTCAAAATCCGTGAAGCGCAGGCTGAGGAGGAGGAGTAGCAATCTTCCTAATCTTAATCTTAAAAAATGCTACCAAACTATTGACCAACATTTATTAGGCCATGAAAATTCAAGTTCCCACCTCTAACTGTTCTTCTTGTTGTCTGCACAGGACGTGCTGTTTGCAGGTCAGCAGCAGGTGAGCAGCAGAAAGCTGAGAGACATTTGGAGCTCCAGGTGAATCACGTTATTGAACAGGTATAACTTTACAAACAAAAGGTCTGAATTGATTTGGCTTCCAGTGCAGGACTTCTCTTATTTCTGTTTCCTCACTTCATGAACCAAAACTCTCTGATGAACTTTGGTGAACTCCTTTGTCGGAAATGCAGACCTGCAGGAGTTTGTCTCCCCCTTCTGGCAGTGAGAGTAATTACACAAACACTGTCTGATGACGAAATCCTTCCTCTGAACACTGAGCCTGTTTTTAAAATCTGAATAATCACAAACCCTTTGCATCACAGCTCTGACCTGCCTGCTTCTGTCTTCTTCTCTTCCTCATTATTGTGCTGTTTGAACTCTGCTTTCTGTTGCAGCCTTCAGACTTCACTGAGGAGCTGAGAACAAACGAAGAAGAATGAGACGGGGCTGTGTGGCATCATCACTAGTAACTGTAACATATGTGCTTTGATAAATGAACATTTAATTGGCTAATTGCTCATAATTCATCTGCGTTTATTTAAAAGCACTGACCTCTCACCTGTCTGCACACTGTCATTAAGAACTGATTTATACTGGACGTGTTATCTGTGTCAGCAGCTGCTGTTGTTGATGTTCACTGTTTGTCTTTTTGACAGATGCTTTTTTTGAGCTTCAGTTTATAGTTTCAAGTCTGTGAGATTTATAATATTTCAGTCTGAATTGCAACGAAATGACATTTTGGTTTTAAAATACCAAACTTTTGACTGGTACTGTAATTAATATGAGGAGTGTTAACCATTAGTACATATTTATATATCGTTTAATTTGCATACCATTTTCCACTTCTTTGTTATAAGTTTTGCAAAATGTCTCCACTGACATTAAAATAACAAAACATTTCTTTGTATTTCTGGAAGTTTTGTTTCTGCAGGTGGCCCGAGTGTTTAAGCAGAAAATGTTTAGGTGTCATTTCCTGTGTGATACATAACCAGGGTCTGTTTCCAGCAGGAGAAGAGAAGAGATAGAGGAGTTGGTGCCGCGGGTTCAGACTGAAGCCTGCTGTAGATTTACCAAAAAATTCGGCAGCTCAGCGTGAGCTGTGAGCTTTTTGAACCAGTCGATTAGATGTTGAAACATGGACGTTGTCTCTCCTGTTTTTAAATGTGTTATTTAATAACTAATTTGATCAGTAAATGATTTGATCAGACAGCCACACAACACCTTCTCTCGTGTCACCAGAGCCTGTTTGAAATGATAATCACCACATTTCTGCCATTTGTGTTTATTTACGTGTAAATTCTATTCGTTCACGTGGTGCACTCACATGTCTGGACTGTTTTATTTAGTTTTATTCTGTTTGCTCACAAACTTTGCTGTAAAGTGCATGAAGGATGTGCAGCAGCCGGCTGTTACTCTCATCATGGAACAATTTTTCAACCACGATGAGACGCTGAGGAAAGTCACCTTCAAACTGTTTGCTGAGGAACCATTTTCACTCTTGTGATCAGATTAGTAACCGATCATAAATCATTGATTAGGACTGATTTGCTCTAATGTTGGTGTCTGACGTGAGTTCAGTGTCATATTCGGGTTGCTGCACCTTTAACTGCAGATATGACAGGTGTCAGTGACATCTGTGAATCACGTCACACAGCTCAGAGTCTCACATTAAAAAGAAAAAAAAAAACTGTTTCTGGTGCTTCAGCTTCGTGTGTCTGCACAGGAAGCTCCGGGTTGGTCACAGGAAGTAAACCAGGTAAAAACACCTGGACAAAGCTCCTGTTTGCTGCAAAGCTTCAGCTGTAGGTTTTTAATGCTTTATCTATCAATCCGTACAAACAACAGAGCATTTAAAATAACTTCAATATGTAAACATGAGTTTAAAGGCACAGGCGCAGTAAGGCTTCTGCAGTAGGTGCTGAAGCTTTCCAGCATTTGTGCCTGGGCTCTGTGCACGTGCGCGCGCGCGCGTGTGTTGTCTTTAGTCTCCATGGAAACGAGATCGAATACGGAAGTGTTCCATCAAGAACTGCTGCAGGTAAACAACGCAACAAGTCATCACACCTGTTTATTTACCTGGTTAGTTGATTAAAAACCCAAATATCGCGAGCTTGAAAGCCTCTGTTCTTCTATTCTGTAGCTCTTTTCCTCCGGTCCTTTGCAGGCGGTTTAGTCCATTTAACGGGGATAAACGAGCTGAATAAGGACTACAAACAGCTGATAAACCTCCGGTTAACGCGTAGCCTCCACCTCCTTCATGCTTTAACCGAGAGAAAATAGTTATTTAAAAAAAAAAAAAGAAGAAGCTGAGACTGGTACCCGAGTTCCATTGTCGGACAAAGCGATTGACCGTGTGCATTTATGGATCCGGTCACGCTTTCAAAATAAAACTCATTTCCTGAAACTTTTTCAAAATGTGCTTCACTCAGTTTTGGGTTTGATGTTCCTGCCTCTGTTCACTCTGTGAGAAAAGGATTGTTTAGACTTTTGTTTTTTCATGCACTGTTTTTTGGTCTCGTTTGTCCTCGTGTCTTTTTTCCAGAATTAAGGACATGTGACATGCATATGTATTTAATAAGACAGGTGAGAGAGGGTCAAACAAGCTCAACAGACCCAACCTGCTGCACACCATCGACCTTGTAAACCTGTATTTATCGTGTCTGACAGTAATGCAAATAAATACATTTTTGCAAGTCAGCTCTGGTGCAGGAGTCTGTTGGTAACAAGCATTATGTCTTATCCATAAATGCTAGTTTCCAGTAAAATTATTATCTTTTTTCAAACACCCCTTTAAAAGGCTCTTTTCTCAGACTCTCAGGCAGAAATCTTACCCCATATGTTCCAGTCTGATTCCTGTATGAAGGTTTTGCCATGTAAAGCCTTTTTTATAAAACATTTAATTACTAAAACCATGGTGATAAAAAAAAGTAACTGTTGACAGTATTTTTCTGATTTATAGCAGAACAAAAAGAGATTTACAAAATCCCTACAGTGCAAATCTTTGTCTGCAGCCTGCCCATAAAATTAACAAGAATCTGACTGTTATCCATTATTCTGATTTTAAGCCCAAAGTGATGAAGCTGTGGAAGCTTTTTTAATGGCTCTGTTTGTGTTTATCATACACACACTGTTCATCAGTGTATGACAGATATTTTAAATTGTTCTAATATGAGGTTTTCAATCATTGTTATGCAAAAACGAGTTACTGTAATCATCTTTTGCGACTTTGGGTCTGTTAGCCATGCTTCACAAATCATCATAATATAATCATTAGATATACAGTATGATGCCTCATTTGCATATTTAGTCAAAACTTGAACAAAAATAATTCTGGGGCAGTTTCACGGCTGTTCACCTGTGCCTGCCCTCAGCCTCTTTTTACAGCAGTTATTCAGCTAACGAAGGTAAACTCTTCTAAACTGCAGATATTTCCACAAACTAGGAAATCAAACTCACAGCAAAAAAAAGAGGCGTGGCCTTTCTCACCTTGTGTTTTCACCTGCTCGCCATCAGACAAATGGCAGCATCATGTTATGATCACAGGGGCTTCAGATCTTCCTTCAAATTTTAGATCTAATTTCACCTGAACTATGTTTCTGTCTGGTCGGTCTGTGGCCATATTTTTCTTTTAATTTCTTAATATAATATAAAAAACAATCAATCAAACAAAGCAAAAAACCTTTTAAGTCTTTGACTTCCTTTTATTATTTTTCTTACACTATTAGATTTGAATGTTTGGTCATTGTAAATTTGGATGACAGATATGATAAATTCCAGTGTTTGGATCACTGTGATGTGTATTCAGAAGACAGATGCTTTTATTTTTGAAGCCTCATATTTTAGCTGAAAACAGCAACATCCATGTGACGTTAATGTCTGATGAAGAGCGGGTGCAGACGTTCGGTTTTTGTGTGACCATCTGTTCCCTTTTTCTAATGAAGGCTGCAGCACGCTGCTCTCTCCTTCAGTCTGTAGGTTTCTTTCTACACTGTCAGGAGACAGGAGACAGTTACTGTGTGCGATCAGAGCAAACACACAGACCTAATGCACCAATACTCATTTTCATTAGTTTAAGTCAGTGTGTTTTTAGCATCTCACCTGTCCTCATTCCACAGGTGAACTGATAGGATGCCTCGGTTCCAGGAGGTAGCAGCGAGCCAACCTTTGACCCCCGTCGGCGGTGGTCTGGTTGCTAAGCGATACAGCATCCTGCAGAGTCTGGGCCGAGGAAGTTTTGGTTCCGTTTTTCTGGTTCAGGACATCAAAGCTGCAGATGGAGAAAAGCTGTGAGTCGCTGTCTGTGATTTCTCAGGTAGTCGCGGCCTTCGTCTGCGGCCGGGGTTCATTCAGCTGCTTCAACACTGTCATTACTTTAATTGACGGGTTTAAGGTGGTATCTGGCTGTTTTTAGCTGCTTTTTAATTAAAATTATAGCAAATTTCATTAAACATAAAGTCAGTGCATGGTACATTTAAGGGCAAAAAGATAAATACTTATGGTTTAGTATGAGGTAATGGGTTACACAGAGAACATCTTTATTATCATGGCTAAAATTAGAGATACTCCCACATTAAACATGCCAAACAAAACAAGTTAAAGAATGAGTTATGAATAAAAACGAAACCGTATGATTTTACCTTTTTTAAACTAACTGAAATAAAATATAAATATCGAGGGAAAATAGCCAAAAGTTATTATTTATATATTGGCCAAATTTGTCAATAGGAGCAGCCTGTCGAGGATTTGGTCCATATGTTTGCTAAGACTGGGATTTCCACACGGCTGAAAACTAAATTCAAAAGTAACATGCAAAACTAGAAAACAGGAAAAACTACTAAAGAATATAAAAGTCTCGTGACGCTGGTTCAGAGAGCTGTAAAAATATTTTTAACAGTCAGATGAGACAGTGCTCACCTTCTATTTATGGACACTTCCTCTCGTGCAGTTTTTAAACGTTTGATGGGGATGTTTGAATACTTTGGTCAGTCACATTAAATTTGAAGAGCGAGTTCAGAAACTGCTCTACTTGAGGTCAGAGGACGCCGAGCACAGCAGGTGTGTGTCATGAACAGGTGTGTGTTTTAGTGTGATAACCTCACCACGATGAGTTTACCGTGCTGAAGCTGCAGGACAGAAGCAGTACTGCAGACCGTCAGCAGATGGTGGCATTGGCCTGTGCATGCCTGCGCTGCATTAAAACCTACAGAGCTGATCAGAGACGGACTGAGCAGATGTCTTACCGACGCACAGCGGAGCCTCAGAGACACTGAAGCAGCAGCTTCAGGCTGCACACAGAGCAGAAACATCAGTCACACTGGTTAGGTAATCAGTGATTGGCCCTCTGTCCTGCTGCCTGCCTGCTGGGCAGCTTTAACCAAACAGCACTCTGGTTGTTGTCTTCAGAGGGTGCTTTGTGGCAGTTGAAGGTGCAGGATTTGGCGGTCTGTTTCCAGGCTTCACAAAGTGGCTTGAGGGACATGGAACATCACCTGTCTGTGGGAAAGGAGCTGTGCAGGAGGCTTAGAGTGCAGGAGGAGCATTTGTTCTCTTTTTATTTCATCAACTCGCACAACAAATATTTAAACATAATAGTAGTAAGTGTGATGCAGACATACTGAGCAGATTTTCAAGAACATGGAGCGAATGAAGAAATACAAAAAAAAGGGGTTTTATTACTGTGGTCACATTAAAATGTGTGACTTTTAATTTTGGCTGATGCAGAGCTAATTAGAGCTGCTGTCCTTCACTCTGAAATTGAAGCTGATACATTTAGTCACTGTCATTATGGGCTGCACATAATGATGTAAACAGTCCCATTTTTTTTAGAACTCAAATTGATAATTCAGAATGTTCCTCTGGAAACAAATCTCATCACTCTGCAGCCATCAAAGCTGCGTGTAGCTGCACGCATGTGTAGAAAAAAACAATCAAATCTGATGAAAAACTGATTAAAAGTTTGTTGAATTTGCCACAAAATAAGGTTTAAATCTTTTCACCCCTGGAGGTTTCGATTTAGTTTCAGTTCATAGTTCTTTAAGCAGCATGACTTCCCTGTTCTAACATCTCTGAATAGACGCAAATGCATTAAAATGATACGGCAGACACACTGACTCCTCACTGCAACTCTAGCGTGTGTGTGCGCACTAACCCTGTTAGTGTGGATAGCTAAATGAGTGGAAGCTAAATGTTCTCTTCAACATTTTAAACAAAATTCAGATGTGTTATTTTTAGAGAATTATTAGTTTCAATTATTAGGGGCGTGGCTTCTCTGACTGACAGGTGGATGGTGACACAGGTGGCTGCAGCTGCTAGCTGTCTGCTGGGCTTCATCTCAGCTAACTGGAGTCCCCGAGCTGGACCTCTGGATCGTGTTTGTGCTGTTGGAGCCTTTTGGGGCATTGATGTAATTACCTGACCAATAATGTGGCTGCTGCGCCATCCAAGAAGTGAAGTGGAATTGAAATAGCGCTAATAGGACCGAACTCTGCTGTGAGGGAACCAGTGGATCCCTTCAATCCCTGGCCTGAGGCTAAGAGAACACATAAACCCGCCGTCAGGATGTCACTAGCTAGTGCGCTCCTGGTGCAGGTCCCAAGCCTGGATAAATGGGAGGATTGCATCAGGAAGAGCATCTGGTGGAAAATCTATGCCAAATCAAACATGTGGATCAATCTGCTGTGACGACCTCCTGGGAAATAAGGGAGCAGCTGAGAGTCCCTCCGTGAGGGACCATGAAACTGCTCAGCTGTATTCTCTGCATCATCAAGGCTTGTTTTATGTACCCAATAGGAAAAGAGACAACAACAATATTAACTGAGACGTGGTGTACATCACGAGTTTTGTGCTGTACTCCTCACCCTCGGGGTTCTCTTTCTTCCTTGCTGTTTCCAGCTCTCCTTCGTGCTCTCAGCGTTTGTTTCCTGCTGTTTCTGTGTGGAACCTGTCTGCGTGTGTTTACTCTCAGCTGTAGTTTGCTGCAGATGCAGAGACCGTGAATCACCCGATGGTAGACTCAGACCCGCTCACGTCTGTGTGGACGAGGTCGGTGAGCAGAGCCGCCTCTTTGCCTTCACGCAGAGTTCACTCTGATTGGACTGTGGCTCGCTGCTTTGCAGCTGTGAGAGAAACAATTCCAGCGGAAGAAGATGCTGCTGTTTGAATGCAGCGAGTCTGAGGTCATAAACTGGTCTCACCGGTTTCACTCAGAACACTTCAGCTGCTTCCTGTCATCACAAAGGTGCAGACTGTTTTCTTTGGTTTGTATGTCTGAGCCTATTGTGCAGATTTTTCTCTGAGTTTAACAGTGATGAGCTGTCTGTCAGTAATGTGCATCCTTTAAACAAACTCGATGATTTACACATTTTACAAATATTAACAGAATATTAACAGGCTTTTCTCAGTGCCACCGAACCTCTGCTCAGAATGGATCCAGCAGCTGGTTGGGTTTCTTGGTGGCTGCAGTCACGATCATTTTATGAACTGAATGTAGCCATGTTCATCTTTTCTGTCCAAGCAGAAACGGCCTTGATTCATAAAGATTATTGTGTGACATCATCTTCGTTCATGTCCATTTAAACACTGTTCAGAACGCCTGAACATGGGAGATGACTGTTGGGCATTCATTTATGAAACAGGATGCTAACCTGGAACCTTAACATCTGTTATTAAAGGGTACATCATCTGCTTATTTCCAGCTCAACAGAGTAGCTTTGCATGATTCAGAGTTTAAAACAATGCCCGTGTGTGTTATACGAGGCTATTATGCAGCTCTTTGGGTCATCTTGAAACATTTTAGCTCCTGGGGGCGGTTGTAGCTCAGGAGGTAGAGCTACCAATCAGAAGGTTGGTGGTTCTAATCCTAGGCCGCTCCAGTCTGTATGCCAAAGTGTCCTTCAGTAAGATAGTGAACTCCAATGCAGAGATTAAATGTGTATGAATGCACTTATCTGTAGAAAGAAGTGTGTGTGTATAAGAATCAATGAATGAGGCATGTTGTGTTAATTGCTTTGAGTGCTCACAGTAGAGTAGAAAACCACTATATAAGTCTGTTTATATTTAATGCCCCCTCCCTAAATGCCTACTTTATTCTGATTGGCCAATGTCTGGAAGCCTGCTGAGGGGCAGTAACCAGTGATTTTGAGCTCTACCGAAAGACTTCTAAAAACTCAGCAACTCCTGTTCTCAGGACTTCCTGTTTCTTAATTTTATTATTTTGGAGACAGAATTGAGCATACGTGGACAACAGGGTGGAATGCTAAGTTATCTGCTAATGCTAACAGGCTCTTAGTAAGTTACAGACATTGACTGCATGGGTGCATCACACAGACCTGCAGGTTTCTGCTAACAGATGAATTAAAATAGTAGAATTTCACTCACCAAAACTGGAGCACCGACTTGTTCAGTTGTCTGTTTGTACAATTATTGTTCAGATAACTGCATTAAAATGCTTTAAATGGCACCAGCTGCACAAACATGATCTAGAGCTCAAGCCTAGAAGGCAGGTGCTTCACCATCCACCTGTCAGTCAAAGAGGCCACGTCCATGTCCAGTCAGTATCGAGATGGATGAGTTATTAAAAAAAATGCTTGCCCAGAAATCAGACTTATCAGAAAAATCCCAGGACAGGAGGAACAGGAAAAATGTTGCTCGGGGGAGGATGTTGGAATGCCGCGCTCCACCTGGCTCCCCTGCAGCTGCTTATGAGAGGACACACAAAAAAGGTTAAAATTCAAACATCTAAACATGAGTAAAGGAATTTTTCTGACTGTGCTGAAATACGTTTAATTGTACCTGATTATTTGTACTGTGTGATATGAGTACTTGTGCTGATGTAAAGGATCTGAGGTCCTTATTAATCAGCCAGATCAGAAGAACACTGAGCGAGCCGCTTACAGGAAATACCTCACACAGATACTGATGACATATCGCTTCTATCTGTGCCTCAATCTCATCACTTCTCTCTTTTTCTCTCAGTCATGCTCTGTCGCTTCCTCACCAACGCTGACACACACACACAGACACACACACACAGAGTCAGCCTTCATGATTCAGAGGACTTTACAGTCACGTATATTCATCATCAGGAGACTAAACCTTAAACCCAGTCTTCGCCCTAAGATGCTCCTGTACTTATAGGGACTTGCTTTTTGTCCTGAAAAGGTGAGGTGTTCCCACAAATGTGTCCAATAGATGGAAGTTCCCACAGGGTCTGTAATACAAGTACAAACACACACACACACACACACACTCTTCAGTCCAGACAGGGAGGATGACAGCATGCTCAGACAGTTTTCCAGCAGGACCAGGACCTGAGAAATCCTCACCGCCTCCACGTTTATCACGTCTCTGGCTCCTCACCTCACAGTCTGAGCACATGAAGGATCGGGTGGGGGAGAGACTCAAAGAGAGAAGGATGCAGCATGCTGTCCTTTCAGCACATCTTGCTGTCATCTCCAAACCAGAGTTCAACAGCCGAAACACAACCACACCACCGACTGCATTTGTGTGTATGCGGGCAAATGCCCATCTGTAGTGTTAGACCTCCTGAGGACTTTGTCTCTGGCATGTTCCTAGAAAGTTGGGACATATAGTTTTTTAAATTAACTCATTTATTTTCCAAAAACAAACAACAACAAAACCACTTAAATAACCTGAGTCTGGGATGTAAAATGTGCCCCCTCAGATGTCCATAAACCTTTGGCACTGTTGTATATTTACGTTCACTGACTTGAACTCATAAGACTCTGTTGTTTTCTTCCATCTGGATCGATCTCGGGCTTGCTGCTCAATCTTAGGTGCCGCCTCCCCCTCCTGTCCACCTCCTCCTTATGAGCCTCTTTGTCCTTGTTATCCTCTCAAAGTCTTTCTAATGAAGCCTAGTTGCAGCCTCCAATCCATCTTCTGCCCTCAGCTGTTTTCAGCGGTGTTTAGCTGAAGGTGTTATCCTGGAGCAAAGCTTACTGAGAACAGGCAGCATGGAGTGCTCTGTGTTTTGCTCGGACAGGGTGGGCCCCGTGTGAAAAAAAAATGCTCGGGATTTTGAGGATTAGTAAAGAAGCCAAAGTAATCCTCTGTTGTTCAAGGGGAAGATTAAGTCCCATAAATAATAGATTAAAATAAGGCTGGTCATTCAGCTCTGTGTTTTCTGAGGTCATCAATCAAGTGAGCAGCAGCACTATTTTCAGATGGCGTGGTGGTTAGCACTGTAGCCTCACAGCGAGAAGGTCCTGGGTTTCAATCTGCGATCGGGGTCTTTCTGTGTGGAGTTTGCATGTTCTCCTCGTGTCTGTGTGGGTTCTCTCTCCGGCTTCCCCCAAAGGCATGCAGGTAGTAGTTTTAGGTTAATTGGTGGTTTTAGATTGCCCACAGGTGTGAATGATTGTCTGTCTATCTGTGTTAGCCCTACGACAGGCTGGCGCCCTGTCCAGGGTGACTTTAATAGTGTTGTTTCACTCCATTTCTGTTCTGCCCTCATCTATCAGATTTCTGCGCAGTTGAGTCAAAAGAATCGAGCCTCCAAGCTGAACTTCCTGTGCTCTCTGTCTGAAATCGAACTTTTATAATGGCTGAGCATGTGGCGCGTCGGGCGCTGCGTTGCTGCAGGGTGCTGGGTCAGGAAGTGGCGCCGCTGAAGGACAGTTTTCTGACTGTTTCTGCAGGGCGTCATTTAGAAAGAAGCCGACCGTGAGAAGCCTTTGTGTTGTCAGAAAGCAGATGGTGAGTCCTTGTTTGGAGGACTCATCTCTGCCCTTTTCACCATCTGACAGGTCTCGCCCCGCCCGCCTCCTCCTCCCCCCGCCCGCCTCTGTCCCTCTGATAAATTTGGATGGGGTGGCCGGGTTGATGTGTCAGCGTTTGCTCATAAATCTCAGGTATCTCCGTGTGCCAGAGACGAACCCAGCCTCGCACCTTTTTCCTGAGTGAAGAAAAGCGCTCTGGCAGATTACGGAGGGAAAAAAGAGACTTTAGAGGACAAAATGAAAACAATAAGAGCTCCAGGTGTGTCACCTGTCTGTCCGTTTGGATGTGGTTTCTATGACAACAGAAGTGCAGCACCTTTCCAGCAGAGTTTTGTTATCAAGATGATGAAACCAGTGCACGAAAGTCTGAAAAAAGCTCTGTCAGCCCGAACGGTCGCACACTTTTTCTTTACTGAAAGCACAAACGGTATTCATGGTGTTGAATCAAAGCCATTCTAGAAGTCAACATTCCCACATGTTAGTATTGGCAGTGGTTTGAAGTCTTTATCTAAAGGAATGAGGAGTGAGCTGCTACTTATTTAAAACCTCATGTCAAGAATCACCAGTCAAATCTGATTAAAACTGCTGGCAAATTCACCCCAAAAAACATTTAGAAAGCTTTTTTTTCCTGACAGTCGTACGAGGTCTGGCTAAAAAACTCTGAGAGCTGTCAGCCTTCCCTGGATTAAATTTGAGATCTCTCTGTATAAGTCCCTTTGTGTCCCCTCACTCATGCCTCTATGATGGGTGCTGGAGCTGCTTGTGCGTGTTAAAAGTGTCAGTGTGGATAAAAACTCCAAGAAGCCGTTTTCATTGTTCTGACTTATTTAAACCTCTGCATCATGACTGCAAGGTCCAGAGCCGTCTGTACCGCCTACCTTTAGGGGTTAAAAAAAGGATGCAGATGCCTGAAAGTTTAGTAAGAGATACAAAAAGAGCTCAAAAATTGCAGAATATTTCTGATGTAAAAAAAAAATCACCTGCAAGTGTTTTTAAAAAGTGCCACTTTGTCCAGGACAACTTGTCCCTGCAGATTCAGCAGAGAGTGAGTCTTGGATTCAAACCGACAACTTCAAGAACTGCAGAACTTTTCAGATAACCTCCAGATAACTCTGCAGCTCTCCGGTGCATACATCTACAATCAGAATGACATCATATAAATCCTCCATTATGATTGGCTCTTGAAAAGTCTCCCGATCAGTTTCACCATTACAGCTTTTACGAGGCAGGCATGCTTCAATCTTTAGACTTGATGTTTGTGCGGCGGCTTCGGGTTCAGTTTTCGTGCTGTTGCGGCTCGATTCTCAACATAACTGTAAAAATCTGCGGTGAGTAGAAAAAACTGAATTTTAAGAGAACTGTGAAGCACGTTGGTGGAAATGATCTGGTTTGGGCTGCTTCGCTGCCTCGGGGCCTGAGCACTCTGCACTCACTGATTCAACTGTGAATTCTGCATCAAATCAAAGAGCATTTTAACATAACGTGAGGCCAACCGTTTGGAAGTTAAAACATGGACCAAAAATTGATGTTTAACAGGATAACGGTCCTCAGCACACTAACGCAGAATGACTCAGAAAGAAGAAATGAAAGGTTATGCAGTGACCTCTGAATCCCTCTGACTGAAACAGGCAGAGGATTCAAGAAAGCCTTAAAAATCTCCGACACCTAAAATGTTGGCAGGTTAATGTCAGAGACTTGATGCAAACCCTGCACAAAGGTTTCCTGCTAATACAAACGTCTGCGTGTCGTTGCTTTTTCCACAGAATAATTCTGCGGTGCTGAAACATCCGTCTGTAGCTTCAAAGAGGATGAAATAGATAAAAAGAAACTCCCGTGGGATAAGCTTATTTTTCACATTATTTTCTGCTTACAGTAACTTACAGATTGATTAAAGATGCTTCAGTCTGGATTCTTTCCTTTACTGTTTTCTCCAGAGACAACGAAAAGCGAACACCTTCAAACAACCAGAAAACCCTAAAGTAGGACATGAATTCTTCAAACTCTCTCCTACAAAATGCTTTAGTTTAAGCTTCAGCACAGCTCCGGATTCTCAGGAACAGCTTTTTATATTTTCAGCACCAGGCGGTCACACGATGACGTGTTCGGCAGGATGTGTCATTGGTGGACGGGATCGCTGGGAACCACGCAGTGACATCTGCACTTTGGATTTACTGTATGAGGTGAAGTTTGTCGTATCTGTTTGTCAGCTGAAACGCCACTTATCCTGAAACATTTCCAATGCGTGCACCGGGGGCCGGGCACGATTGTTGATGAGATTTATTCACCCCAAGATGAGACGTTACAGACCAGACTCACATCAACATATGTAACAGCTACAGCTACAAATAGTTTGGTCTTGCTGCTACGAGTATTTAATATCATAATCAGAAGGCTGTTCGTAAATTACGTTGTTCCTGTGACCGTTATTTAACAGTTTTCTCAAGCGGCTCACCGCGGACCACCCCCCCACCCACCCCCGACACTTTGCAGTGTAAGTCATTTAGGCCGTGGGCCGGCTCTGTTTAAAGCACTGAAGAAGAATATCATCTATCTTCTGATCCTGAAAGTGAGGGTGGTCTTATTATTATCAAATGCACCCAACTAGAACATGTAGGTCATGATCGAGCATGCTTCTGGCCCCGACAGTAACACTCTCACACAGACAAACGTGATTATGATAAATGCTCCTGCTCTGCATGCAGTCGCCGATCTCAGCTCGTCTCCTCTGAGGTTTTTTCCGGAGCAGCTGTGTGACCTCGACGACGAGTCCTCCATGTGATCATCTCTGTCGGCCCGCTCACACCTGGAGTTTCTGTTTTTAGCCTCTGACAGAGCACAGGAGCTGAACGAAGCTTACCGCTGAAGTTCATTCAGCACAATCTTCTTCTTGGTGACCCTCAATCATGGTTTCCTCCAACATGAAGGCCTGATTCACACAGGAAACATCCATGTGAGCTATAAGCTGGAGACGCACACTGATGCTACATGAGGTTACTTCTGGCCTCGGCAGTGACACGCTGTCACACAGGCAAACGTGATTATTATTTAAGCCTAATCTTAAAAATAGAGAGGGTGTGGTTCCACAGAAGAGGGGCCTGAAAGCTGAAGGCTCTGCCCCCCATTCTAAACCTGCAGTCTGGGAGCAAAGCGCTCTGTTGGGATGTGATACTCTGATGATTATTCAGGACTTTATATGTGAAAACAAGGATTTTAAATTCTACTCTGTATTTAACAGGGAGCCAGTGAAGAGAAGTCAGTGTGGGAGAAATGTGCTCTCTGTTTCTAGTCCCTGTCAGTACTCTCGCTGAGGCACTTTGAATCAGCTGAAGATGTTTCAGGGAGCTTTTAGAACAGCCTGATAATAATGAATTACACTCACATCGTTACTCTGATGTCCTGTGAACTCATCATAAACTGTCTGAGTGATTGATCACCCAGCTCTCAAATTGCTGCCTGGGCTCGCACACATGCAGCCTGCTGAGGCGCTAAACTCTTACTCCATGTTGCGCTGATTTATTCACTTCCTGTTAGGCTTCTTCTTGCAGCAGGACACAGCAGTTGTAGGAGCCGCCAGCACACAGCCGTCCTTCTTGGTTAGCACTGAACACCTGCTATGAGACGAAACTGCACTGCAAAATCTCCCGCTGAGCTGCCATTGACTCTCAGAGAGTCTCAGAGCCTGGAGAACGCTGAGATAAAAGATCTCGCCTCCATTAGCACCCCCGCCTCCCCCATTAGCCTCTAAATGTGGGGGTGTGTCATGCTGCTGCAGGGCGACGACCTGCTGAGAGGGACGCACACTGTTTCCTGCTTTCAGTTTCCTTGTATTTGTGTGATTGATTTCAATCGGGGGGCCACTGTGTGCTCTGCTGACTGCAGGTTTCAGGTCTGAGGTTCACCTGAGTGACAGGTGGAACACACACAACAAGCAGCTGTTTACAGAAGCAGAGAGGAGACTTCAGCTGAAAGGCTGTTTGAATGGATTATTTCACACAAAGATGAACTGTTTGTAAAAATGAGCATTACTGATGTCGACATTTCATTTAAAGGTATAACAGGTATCATCAGTACACACTTATTGTGATACACTACTTTTATTTCTGTTTTATTTCTCTTGTATTCACATCGATCAGGCGTAACATTACCACCACCTGTCGTCCCCCTTTGCTGCCAAAACAGCCCCGATGTTGTGAGTGACAGCTGTCAGCAGTAACTGCGGTCTAATGGGGCTTCATTAGCTCACTTTTGCAGCTCATGTATAAGCAACCATTTACAGTAGTTCACTGCCTGGGTGAGCCGTGAGAGGGGCAGCCAATCAAAGGAAAGTTTAGTCTAAAGGAACAGTGGCCTTAAAGATGCAGGAGCCTCTTTCAGACAGAGGATAAACGGAGCTGGTGCGGGGTTCATGAGGATTGTTTTGAACTCTTGTCCAGAAATGAAAAAATTAATAAAATACGTCCAGTTTGTAAAGTAACAGGAAATCCAAAGTTTAAAACACATCCCAGTGTAAAAAATACACTACATGGGGTCAGCTGGTCCTGGACTAAGGACAGTTTTTTTTGGTGTGTGTCATGTTTGATGTTGTCTTGTTTTATGACTTGTGCAGCATGCTTTGTGCTGGTACCTGCTCGTCCACACGTTGTGTGGGGTCTGATGAGGAAGAGGTGTCCATGTATGGTCTGTGTGTATGTGAGTGCATGACTGGCTTATATGTGTGTTTGTGTGTATGAGTATGTGGTCTGTGTGTTTTGGCGTGTACATGTGTGTATGTGTACATCTGGTCCTGGGTCTGTGGCTTACTGAGCTCTGGCCCCTATGGGACATGGTTGTAGAGGGTGGGAGTTACCCCTTCCTACCGCTACCCACTGGGTGTGGGTGCGTGCAGGTCCCTCGGGTGCGTCACTGGATGTCTTGGCGTGGCTCTGCTGGGTGTCGGGCGGTTCTCTTGCCTCTGGCTTTCTGGGGCTCTTGCCCTTTGGCCATGGGAGCTCCGTGTGGGGTCTCCTCCTTCCTCCTCTGGGGTATGTGCGTGGTTGCCATCTGGATGTGTGGCCTCAGGGCTCAGTATTGAGTATGTTTCATGACATGCATACATGTATATTTGTGTGTGTATATATATATATATATATATACTGTACATATACATACTGTATATATATGTATACTGTATATATATATATATACAGTATCCCCACGGGGTATATATATGTACAAAAAAAATACACTGCATGTACTACTTCAGAAATGATGTAGATGAGGAAATGGTATATGTGAATTTATTAAGTTCTTAAAGTTTATACTTTAGTAGAAATTGCTACATCCCAGCGTTACTTGCAGCTTGCTGGTGGGTGGAGCTCCTGTTGGTTTTCAGGGTCAAAGTTCATGTGAGTCTCTCTGCGACTCCTTCCTTCCTCCCGCCTCTGGTCTCGTTCTGGTTTCCAGGTCAGGGTGGGAGCTCGTGTTTCTCTGCTCTCAGGCCGACACACACTGACTCAGAAACGTCTCAGCATTAATCAGAGCGTCGCACTTCAAACAGCCTTTCACTGTAGTTGCATAGCAACGGAGAGCCGGCGCTCCCAGCTCGGTGAGGAGCCGAAGAAAAACCCCTCTCAGTGCATATCACAGTGAGGGCAGAAAGGACTGAACGAAATAGGTTTTTTGGCCTATAAATTATAAATTCAGGCTGTGAATTTGATTTCCCAGCAGCCTTTTTGCTGTAACCTGAAATCAAAGGTGGTAACGGCACCACTGAGTTGGCGGTTCTTTGAACTGGAAGTTTCTCCCCTGTGATGGCTCACATTTGTGACCCTCTAAGGATAACGATGAAGCTGAGGACAGTGGCTGTAACAAGAATCTGTGGGAGTGGAAGAAGGTTTAAATGATGTCCTGTGGCTCTGCGTAAACTGAATGAATTAAACCGCCGCCTCTTGGAGCGACCCGGCGTCCAAATCTAGTTTTTGGACACAAAGTGTTTTAGTTTTGTTTAATCAGTTGCTTCAGTTTTTTTCCAGCTCCATAACCTATTGAAAATCAAGCAAAGGTTGTGTTATTTAATTACAGAGCACTTCAAAGCTGCAGACAGCTGATTTTTAATTTCAATATGTTTGACAGCTGCTGTGCTCAATAAGAAAGTGGTCAAATTCAAATCACTTAATAGTAAAAAAACAACAACAACCCACAGTCGTTGCATTACTGTCATAGAAAATGTTTATACTAATCAATAGTTAAATTTTTGATTAATGGATCATTTCCTGGTGGGTGCCCGGGGAGAAAATGGACCCAGCATGCTCAGTGGGTTTTAACAGGGGACCTTCAGGCGTCTCCATCAAATATTTGACAGAAACACGCTCTAACGTTGTTTCACATATTAAATGGATTAGAACATGTGTCAAACTCATGGCCCGCAGGCCAGATCCGGGCCGCGAGATAATTATATTTGGCCTGTGAGATAATTTAATATGCCTGTTATTAATGGTCCACCGGTAAATAGTGCTCCCACCACTTATGCTACATGTCCCACCATGCACTGCAGCAGCTGCCGCGCAGGTCGAGACCTGTGCGCTAACCTGTTTTCCCCGTTGCCAGTGACACACTGATCAGTGGATAAAAACACCGATCAGCACTTTTTACAGCGACATTTAAGCTAACCTGACCCCAAAAAAGGCCAGATGATAAGTGAACTTTGAAAACAGGTGGGAGGACCTGTTCACTGACACCGGAGGTAAACCCTGTCTGTTTTCCCCGGCTGCGATGTGCAGGGAAAAGTGAAACTGTGGGAAACTGTGGGAGAAGACGCAGAGGGAGACCTGCACAGGTGAGCTGACAGTGCATCACCGCGTCACACAGCAGGAAACGCTGCACAGCAAAGTCCTGAAGACAGAACGCGTCATAAGCACCATAACACAGACAGTGAACATATAAGAGGCAAAGTTTTAAATCACCGGCAGTTTCGGAGGAAATAGCTTCTGAATTTGGTGACGTGCCGTATCACACAGGTGTGATGAGCTGCCTGTGGAAATCTGTCAGTTCATGGAAAGTAAGAAAGAAATGGAATAAGAGAGAAAACTAAAGAACTTGTTTCTTTTTTCTGGACTTTTCTGACATCACATCAAAAAAGAGCATGCCCTGGTCTCCTTTCTGCTCTAAGAATCACCAAAATTTAGAAAATGAACTTAATATGTTTTATTCAGTGGGACGTGAAACACGACTGAGACCATGAACCCACGAGGAAAGTGTTCAGCGAGGTCACAGATGGCCGTTTTTCCGTGCACATCTAAAGGACCAGAAATCTTTTTCCTTCCTGTTGGACATTGAAAATATTTCAGATTAAAGGCACTTCCATGTTGGGTTCACTTTTCACAGTTTTTTATATTGTTCATGATGCAAACTGGCCGCCCCCAACTGTGCTAAAGGGATATCTGCAAACACGACCTCAAAGCTGTGGACACTGACACAGACTCCTGGAAGACTTGGTGTCAGATCGCAGCCAGTGGAGGAGCGCAGTGAAGCAGTACACCACCTACGCTGAAGAAAAACTTTCTATCACTGCCAACGATGAGCAGGCCCGCAGGAAAGATCAGCACGACCTTCGTGAAACCCAGGTTACTTTTGTCTGCAACATCTGCAGATGTGTCTGCCTGTCCAGGATTGGACTCTTCAGCCACCAGCGGAGAGGCTCCAAAAGAGACGATCCCATCATCAAAGCGACTGATGGCGGCCTGCTCCTGTTATGCACACACAAGCAATAAAACACTGCCTGAAGTCGACTCTGCTGTTTTTAATAATGACATTTCTCTGCAATGTTTTCCGGATCTCCTTCAAGTAAATGTTTAAGTACTAAACTGAAGAGGACTTACAGCAAAGAAGGGTTACTGAACTGGTCCAAGGGGAGTGATCACTGATCCCAGCTACAAAGACACAAAGTTCAGGGAAAGAAGCACAAACCAGCTACAAAAAGACACAATTATTACAGAGACACACAAACCAGTACAAAGATACAAAAAAGTACAAAAAGGCACAAAAACTACAAAAGACAGAAAAGCACCACAAAGGCTTTCAGACTCCTGCTTTCAGTCTCGCTCAGAATGACAAAGACTGATAGCGCTCACATCTCTTTGATCCTTCTGTTCTGCTTCAGGTTTGTACGACTTGCTTTATGAATCAAAGCTACAAGATTACAGATTTATGGATGTGTGCACCTGTGTGTGTGTGTGTGTGTGTGTGCGCGCGCGCCGCTGTGTGTATCAGGCAGAACTAACGAGTTCAATGATGACTGACACCCTGCTCATTCACATCACTGATGTGCTGTCAGCATCGACAGCATTGAGCTGTTTTCCTCAGCAACGCGCATCCCTACATGAAAAGGTTCACCACAGAAAGGTCTGCAGCGGCGGCGGAGACGGCACAACCGTAACCTGAACTAACAGGGTTTAGGCAGGTTGAAGATGACATTTCAAAAACAATTCTGTCTTGTTTTATTTAAATTTTTGCCTTTTCTCTGGAGAAAAGATTCAAAAATGAAGGAAGTAAAAGTATGTGACATAATATGTAAATGTGACCTGGTTCCTGCATTAATTACAATAATTTAAACATGAAAACGAGACAACTAAAGTAGAGTTTTACTAAAGTGCACTGCCACTGCTGCAGGCACAGCTCCACAGACTGTATATAAGTGTCATGGAGCTGTGTGGCAGGCAGGATAGGACCCAATATGCAGACTCTGGAGACAGGACTTGAACTCAAATGGCACAGCTTTATTGCTGGAACACCCTTAACAAACACGGAGCAGACCAGGAACTAAACACAGAGAACTCTAACTATCATCAGGGAACACACAGCGAGGGAAGCTGACAACAGCGCAAAATGCAGACAATATATACACACACCAAGGTAACGAGACAGCTGGGGAAGAAACAACAAAGGAAGCAAAACTAAACACAATGCACAAGAGACGGGAACTAGTAAAAGTAAAACAGGAAACAGGTAGACATGGAAACAGAAACGTGGACTTGAAACAACACAGCAAAGGCAGGCACACAGAGGAACATGGAGACAAATATAAATACACTATAAGAACACAACTTGGAAAACTAAACAAAGGCCTGAAGATCATAAAACAGAACTCAAAATGACCAAAACAGTAAATGCTGGGTCCATATTTTGGCACAATGCTGAATTTTTGGTGTGACCTAGGGCTGGGCGATATGGACCAAAAAGAATATCACGATATTTTTTTAGCTGAATGGCGATATACGATATATATCTCGATATTTTTCTTCCCAAAAGGTATAAACAAAAAGGCACTGCTGAGTCAAAGCTACAGGTCCCAAATGTCACACTTTTATTAACATTCAGCTGTAGATGTACATGAGAAATTGCTCAAAAATAAACTATTGGCATATTTGCTTTTTTTCCTCCATGACAAAAGACTCACAGCTGTGCTATTAAAATTTAAACAGAAAAGATCCAGAGCAAAAACAGCAAAAGGCTGACTTATTCTTTATAAAGCCATCCTGCAGTGAAGGAGACTTCACCAAAGTGCTTCCTCCTGTGTGCACTCCTGTACAGCCAGTACTCTGCAAATAACACAACATGTAAACAGACGAATGAACAAAATTCCATCCTTCACTCAGCAGGATTGTAGCCAGCTCAGTAAATCCATATGCGCTGACGTATCACAGCGACAGGCCCACCCGCTCAATGTGGCGTCTGCGTATCCGCCGGCTGCATCACAAGGACACGAAAAGGAGGTCCTCGGTTCAAAATCCACCATCTGGCCGACAACTTTTCGCAGTCTCCGCTCTAATTCATCCCAGAGGTGTTCTATCGGGTTGAGTTCAGGACTCTGTGCAGTCACGTTCTTCCACACCAAACTCTCTGATCCACGTCTTTATGGTCCTGCTTTGTGCACTTGTGCGCAGACATGTTGGAACAGGATGGGGCCATCTCCAAACTGTTCCCATGAAGTTGGATACACTGGAACTAAGGGGCCGAGCCCAGTACAGTATAACCTTTTAAGCCTAATTGACTCTTTTTGTTTCATGCAGTGTGTGTCTGGACCCACACAAGAATGTGGACACATGCTGGACTTCATTTTATTGTATGGTTTGTCTGTTTCAAACTTGATCTGTGACACAGTGTTCTCAGATCATAAGCCTGTTATTTGACATTGCGTTGGCTCTGTTGAACATCCCGTTCCTGCGCAGTCTGTAAGGGGCCAAAGTTATGCTGCTTCCAGACTGCGATATTTGCCAGCCGGTCAGTACGCCGCTGCTTTACCCCAGTTCTCCAGGATCGATCTGCCGCTATTGCCAGACAATAGGATGTGTGTGTGTGTTTTGGGGGTCATCCTCATTAGATGCTACTTCTCTGTTGACACTTTGTTTGTACACAGGACACGAGGTTATGTGAGGGTTTGTGTCATTCTGCATGCATGAAAATCCACACTAGAAGATCTTCACTGTCTGCAACATTAAAAGTTGCAAACAGCTCCCC
This sequence comes from Cichlasoma orientale, assembly GCA_034780415.1. Classification (NCBI taxonomy): domain Eukaryota; kingdom Metazoa; phylum Chordata; class Actinopteri; order Cichliformes; family Cichlidae; genus Cichlasoma; species Cichlasoma orientale. The sequence goes on from JAVDPK010001505.1 coordinate 79,243, forward strand.
ACACGCTTATTGCCTCAGCCCGACAAAACCTTTGGGACTAATCTTCTCTCCCTCCTCCTGCTTTTATTGTTTGCGCGTCTCCGTTCCTTCCCACGCAGGTGGCAACAATCCCATCAAATCGGACAGAGCAGTGACCTCAGTGCAAAGTGGACCCCCGCCTCACATCACCACAATCTCGCCTCAAGGAGAAGCACATGTCCAAGCAGTCGTAACAACTGAACGTAAACACACACATTCAGATGGGGCTCATAACATCTGAGTGAACACAACATGAAGATCAAAGGTAATAAGAGATCAGAGGCAAAATAGGTCGGATTGAAACTAATATGGAGGACTTCAGAAAGCTGTCGGTCTCTTTACTGTACAAGTGGACTGTGATCTGACTGCTGGAGAGCACTGACTGAGCAGCCACCAGAAAAAAGAGAGAGAAGTGAGAATACACTTGAACATCGTCAATCAAAATAATAGCATGTTGGATTTTCCATTAGTTATTCATTTGTTTATTTATTTATGTGTTGATTGCCAAAGGACAGTGAAAGCCACAGTGTGTGACAACACCGCTGCATTATTAAATGTTAAGTACTGTAAAATAACAGTGGCCACAGAATCTGTGCTTTATTCACACTGAATAAAACACAATGCTGCAAAAGGGACTTTAAATACATTATTTTGGCCTTTAATGCACAATAAGGTACACTGCAGCTGGTCCTGACACTTAAGCGCAGTGTGAAAGGAAGATCTTCTGGTGCCCCCTCATGCAAATTTGCATCCATGCAGAATGACACAAACGCTTGTATAACCTTGTATCCTGTGTACAAACAGTGTTAACAGAGAGGAAGCATCTAAAGAGAGTGACATCCAAAACACACACACTTAGCCTATTTTTGGCAATAGCAGCAGATCGCTCCTGGAACACCGGCGTAAAGCACCGGCAGTGCGGCATCCACACCAGCTGACCGTCAGCGTCAACATTCAACCCAGTCTCACAGCAAAGTGTGTAAAAGATCCAGGAAATCGTATGGATATCACGCTTTGCCTGTCCAGGCCTGAGTTGGACACGCTGGCTGATTGCAGGTGTCTCCATACACCTGTCGAGTCTTAAACAATCTTTGTAATATAGGATCATTTAAATGGCTGATACTTAACAGAAAGTTGGAAATTATATATCGCACCCTGCTGGTACACAACTTCCTGTGAGTTGAGCATGCGTGTTTCACGCCTACGACAGGCAAAGCTGAAATGGACACAGTGGATAGGCGGCTCTCTTACACATTTAGCTGATCTGCTTTCAATGGCCATCGCAGCATTGGCAGATACCACAATCATTGAGCAGCATACCACTGGCCACTTTTGGATCCCAGTGTCTTATAAACCCATCCACTGCTGACCTGTGGCATTCCTGGGTCCGAGTCTTCAGATCACCTCCTGGTTTCAGTCCACCTGCCGGACTGTGTGAGATGGCTTCATTAAAACCAGGCAGCCTAAAGCTAAATCTGAGCCCTGGCTGAATGACACAACTCGTGCTGTCAGTCCTGAGTGCAGAAAAGCTGAACCAAAGTGGGAAAAGGACAAGCTGCAGGTGCTGTTGGCGTCCTTATCAGACAACTGTGAAAGATGCCAAAAGACAGAATCTGTCAAATATCATTTTGTCAAACTGTCACGAGCCTCGTGTATTATTTAATATTATTAATACGATTCTGAATGCCCCTCAGACTGCCTGCATTGAGCCTTCCCCTGAGGCATGTGACACATTTATACCAGATGTTCACCAGTTTGAGCCTGTGAGTCTGTCTTCACTATGTGAGACTGTTGGTCCTCTGCAGCCCTCAGGTTCCCCCGCTGATGTTGTCCCACCTCAAATCTTTAATGAGGTTATTTCTGTTTCAGGGCCGTATGTTCTTGCTCTTATTAACAGCAGCCTGTCCTCTGGTGTGGTTCCTAAAACGTTTAAGCATGCGACAGTGCAACCTCTGATCAGAACTCCTGGCTTGGATCCCACTGCATTATCTAACATTAGGCATATTTCCAAACTTCCTTTTCTTTGAAAGGTTTTGGAAAAATTGTTTACGGCCAATTGAAAACCTTTTTAGATAAAAACGATGTCTTTGAAGTTTTTCAGTTTGGTTTCAAGTCTCTTCATAGCACAGGATCTGCACTGCTGAGGGTTTTTAATGACTGTGATTCTCGTTCTCTCAGATTTAACAGCCGCCTTTGACTTTGGATCATAATATTTTAATATCTCACTTAGAGCTCTGGAGAGGTTTGTACCTGGCTCACAGAACTTTTTGTATTAATCTAAATAAATCCAGCTCTTCGTCAGCTCCGTTGTTGTGTGGGGTGACACAGGGCTCGATCCTTGGACCTCTGCTATTTTCTCTGTATCCGCTGCCCCTCGGTTCCATTCTTAGAAAGCACAAAATCGTGTTCCATTGTTATGCCGATGATACTCAGGCCCCTAAGACAGAAGGATGCCATCTCCATACAGACTCTAACTCTAAAAGCTTGGATGGTTCTCAACTTCCTGAATTTTATTGAAAAGAAGACAGAGGTGATTGTTTTGGTCCTATCGTCACTGGTGGGTCTCCTTCTATGAACGTGGGCCCTCCAGCACAGTATGTAAAGCCTTCTGTCACAAGCCTGTGTTTTAGGCTGGACAGTGATTTTAGATCGCACAGTCAGATCAGCGCATAGGTGAAATCCAACTTCTTTCAGCTGAGACAACTGGCGAAGATCACTTCAAAGCAGCGATCCATGCCTTTATGGCAGCTCGGCTGGATCACTGTAATCCTTTGTTGGTGTTAGCCAGTCCTCCCTGTCTCGTTTCAGCTGGTGCAAAAGCCCTGCAGCTTTTAACTGGAACACGGAAGAGAGAGCACATTACTCCTCTCTGAGTTTGCTCAGAGCAGTTGACCAGCTGCTTCTGGATGTGCCGAGGACGCGGCGGAGGCTCAGGGGGACGGGGCTTTTGTCGTGGTGGCTCCCAAATTGTGGAATCCGTTGCCATTACACATTAGACGGGCCTCTTCTCTGCCAATTATTAAATCCGCTCTTAAGACCCAACTCTTCTGCTCGGCTCTCGACCCAGTCTGAAATGCTGATTTTATTGTTTCACTCATGTTTAATTGTGTCTTGTATTTTATTGATGCTTTTATTTTGTGTTGTAATTTAAATTCTGTTTATTTTATATTATTTTATTTTACTCCAGTGCATATTTATTCCTATAAAGTGCCTTATAAATAAAGTTGGCTTGGTGTTCGGTTTCTGCTGTCTTCAGAGCAGAAATAAAGCCGAGTGGGGGAGGGAGAGCAGAGAGCTAATAAACCAGAGCCTCCATTTCACCTGCTGACCTGCTCACCAATTTAACAAGAGCAGGAGAGATGGTCTGCTCGCTGAGAGCAGCTGATTAGCTCCCTCAGGGGGAGGGTGGTGGTTTGAGACCCACACTGCTCCATTTTTTTAAGCTTTGTGCTGACAATAACTGTCTGTTCCCTCCAATTGTGACAATGAGTTTTTATTCCAGAAATCACATCACTGCAGAGCTCATGCCCAGCATGCTGCTTGGGTTCTTAAAGTTCAAGGCACCAGTTCATGATTAAACTTTTCTGTAAAACATCGTGAATATCAGCACACTAAACAGCTGCTTAAAACCTGCAGAATGTCTCTCTGGCCTTCACGTGTCGTCCCGCGACCTCTCACCTGTCTTTCTCATGCAGGAAGGTGCTGAAGCAGATTCCTGTGGGCGACCTCCGACCTGACGAGACGGTTCGAGCCACTCAGGAGGCCCAGCTGCTGTCTCAGCTGCACCACCCGGCCATCCTCACCTTCTACCACAGCTTCCTGGAGAAAGACACGTTCTGCATCATCACCGAGTACTGCCAGGTAACGCAGTTTGTCCAGAAGACCGCACCACTTTGGTTTCAGTGCTGATCAGTGTTGTTTTCGTTAACGATGACGATAACGAAATGATTTCGTTGACGACCCTTTTTTTCACGACGATAACGAGAC
>JAVDPK010001505.1:84826-134180 GCA_034780415.1 Cichlasoma orientale
TCTATCTATCTATCTATCTATCTATCTATCTATCTGTCTATCTGTCTATCTGTCTATCTGTCTATCTGTCTATCTATCTATCTATCTATCCTCTTAAAAACACTAAAATATTCATAAATTTGAGAAGAAATCTGCCTGAGAAATGTCACAGTTGAACTTTTCTTTGGTATCACATCCATGTGTTCTGCTGTGGCTGACAGTTCAGCAGCACTTTAATGAGGTTATGGGACGAAGCTCTTTGACTCCTTTCTGTTGTTGTACTGGTTCCTGAACTGGTCTACATGCTGCTGTCAAATTTTCCTTCATTTTCACACAAAAGCTGATTTTCACGCTGAGCTGATGAACCAGAAGAACTGATCCACACAGGAACCAGTTTGCTGCCAAAGTCATTTCAGCTGTAAGTGTTGCTGTGGAGTAAAACATAGTGACAGGTGTTCTTCAGTTCAGTTAGGGTTACAGGAGCTGTTGCTGACCAGTGGAGCAACTTCAGACCTGCAGCAAAGCTGCTGCAGGAAAGGGTCGACTAAAAACTAACTGCACGTTCAGACACACACGTCAGGTGATCCTGTTTCCTTCCTGCTGTCCCGCCCAGGACCGAGATCTGGACTGTAAGCTAGAGGAGGTCAGACAAGCTGGGCGGAGCATCCCTGAAAGCCAGGTCATCGATTGGCTCATCCAGCTTCTGCTCGGCCTTCACTACATGCATGACAGGTGGGGGGCGGGGGGGGGGGGGGGCCCATTCACTCCATCCCAACATGTTAAAGTTGTTGTGTGAGTATTATTTTGAATGATATTTGCACATTTTGTGGATAAATTAGTGTTGTCAGCTTCATCTGTGACGTCTCAGCATGGCAGTAAAATTTAAAGTCAAGAATCTAACCTCACTGTACCACACATGGTTTATCTGTCGGTAGCTGAATAACAGAAACATGCTTAGTGATGCTCAGCAAACAACTTGAAGGTGACAAGAAATAGTCACCAAAGCCGTTGAAATTTGCAATCATTTAATATTTGGATAAATGGTTGCAGATTGAAATGATGGTCTCGTCTGACTGCGGTGGTCCTGTTTGAAACCTATTTTCCAATCCCGTTTGCTGTGCTGCTTCCTGCAGGCGGATCCTCCACCGCGATCTGAAGGCCAAGAACGTCTTCCTGAAACGAAACCTCGTTAAAATCGGTGAGTTTCCTCTTCTGCGGCCGCTGCTGCTGCAAAGGCTTGCGGTTCTTTCCTCACGTTTGTTCGTGTATTACAAATTCTCTCGTGCTGCCTAAAAGGGCTCCTTCCTCTCACTAATAACAACAGCAGCAAACAGGGCCACAAATAGAAGCGCGCTTCCAGCTAATGAGTGGGTAGTAACACAGGAGGAAGTGGATTTACTTTGAGCCACTTGTGTCTGGAGTGTAAACTCAGCAGATTGTTGCCGTTGCTGCCGTCTGCAGTTTTGGACTTGAACCAGAACTCTCTGACGGCAGTTTAGTTTAGTTTGCTGATCACCAGCTGCACACACAGAGCACCAACTCCACAGAGACGAGAGGTGCTGCAGATTAGTGGGACAAAACCAAAGGCTGGGGAGAAAATAAAACTCTGCAGCCATGTGAGAAAATAAAGCTACATTCCACTGAAACTGTTGGTTTTTTTTTAGGAATTAAAACATTTAATCCTATTTGATATCTGCTAATAAAGGTGCTATCTCACTGTGTCATTTTTCTTTCTGTTCCTTCTGTCTGATCTAATTCTGGCCACTGATTGGCTCTGATCCCAACATTTTAGCCTGATCCTAACACTTAACCGACCATCCAACCTGTTTTATTCATTTTTGGTGGATATTTTAGGCCTTTAGGCCACTGTAGAGGAGACAGGAAGTGAGGACAGAGAAAGAAGGAAATTGTGCCGACTCAAACTCAGGCCACCACAACAAGCCTTCATTTCATGGGTCGGCTTCTGAATGAGGTTCCTTTGAATTGAATCCTTTCATGCAGTTAACTGTGAATGTGTTTAGTAAAAATCAGATTGTTTATTCAGGCTTAAAGTCATAAGGTTTTTATTAATATATCATAAATTAAATACATAGATGATGGAAAAAGATGATCTTGTAAGATTGTGCGTAATACCTCAAAAAGTCATCAGTTTCTATGGGATGCATTTTATCTCAGCCCACAGTGACACCATTGTGTGTGTGTGCTTGAATCTGTCGCCTTGAAAACCTGATGAATGGATATTTGGCTGAACATGCAGCTCCAGATGTTGCACAAAGACTCTCAGGACTTGGCCGGAGACTTTAAATGTTCAGCTCAACAGCCGATGGGTCATCAGGGTGACGCTTCTCGTGTTTCCAGGTGACTTTGGTGTTTCCTGCCTGCTGATGGGATCATGTGACCTGGCGACCACCTTCACGGGGACTCCCTATTACATGAGCCCAGAGGTGCTGAACCACCAGGGCTACGACTGCAAATCTGACATCTGGTAACTCTTTAAAGTGTTTCCATTAATATTCTTTATTGTTATTGTTGATGGTGTGTGCAGCAGATTTATTGCTGTCAGCCCCCCCCCCCTTTTACGTCCTGCCCCCTCTCCATGTTTCCTTTTTTTCTGACCACACATGTCCAAAGGGCAAACTAAACTAAACTGAAGTGCTGCATCCCTGTGTTACAGCAGATAAACCCGAGTCAAGTTCCAATTCCAGCTTCGTTTGGAAGTTGCTGGTAGTTGTGTTACTTTAGATATTTCTTCAGTGTTAGATCATCTCCAGAGTTTTCCTCAGTGATCTTAATTCTAGTGAAACTGTTTCGGACGCGATCAGAATCTTTCACTGGTTTGAAGGGTTGTTTTTTTTTCAGATTTTCAGACAGACTCAGATGAAGAGTGTGGCTGCAGGCTGGCTGCTGTCTGTGTGGAAGCTCCGAGCCTCCTTCAGACAAAACATTTTCTTTGTCATCTTGAAAGCAGATGAAAAGGATTCAGATAAAAAGCCCAGACCCCAGTTAAAGTGAATTTCACACTCCAGCTTATCTGCGCCCGTGGACAGCTTTGCACAGCTTCATTTTCCTCCGCTGTGATTGGTTAGGAGCTGGAGGCTGTACAGGTGCATTTTGGGAAGGATGGATGAGAAACTCCTGCAGGTGGGGAACAGGAATTCATTTAGGTGTTGCTGCTGCGGGAGAGAAAGCAGATATCAGACGGCTGTCAGCTGCAGTTTGTCTTCTTTAATCAGTGGAGCCGCCTGAGTCCCAGAGTCAGAGAGTTTTACTTTCCTGCAGCCGGACATTTCACAGATGGACCCAATTTTTAAAAATTTTTTTCAGTCTGAGGTGGAATCATATAAAAAATTATTTTAAATATTTGTGTTTGCACATAAATTCTCATATCTGGGTATAGTTGTACACCTGAGATGCTCGGTGTGATGGGACGTTTCAGGAACATTCAGTTATGAAAACAAAATTAAACAATTACGTTTTTTTTTCTTTTTCTTTTTTTGTCATGGTCCCCGAGTCTAGGACCCAGAGCTTTGAGAAGATGACGGTTCTGTTGTGTCCAGTCTGTGGTGGTCTCGTCTCTGTCCTCAGTGTCTCTGTCGTGTCCCTCTGTATCCTGTCCCGTGCCTTTAGTTCCCGCCTGCTCTCCTTGGTGCTATTTCTATTCTGTTCCTTCAGTCTTGTTCTTGTCTTGGTCTTCATGTGTATTCATGAGTCTGTTTGTTACTTCCTGTTTTACTTTGGTGGTTTTTTTGTGTCTTGTATCTAGTTTGACTTCCTCTGTCTCCTTAATCCCTGTTTGTTCCCACAGTGTTTCCCACCTGTTTGCTCTCCCCTCGTTACCTTGTGTATAAACCTATAAACCTTTGTCGTGTCCTCCCTCATAGCTGTGTGCTCTTTGCCTTGTTTTTCCTTAGACTCTCCCTGGCTCTGGTCCTGCCTTGTTTTTGTTGTTTTGGAAGAAACTTCAGCATTAAAGCCGTCTTTAAGTTCAAGTCCTGTCTCCCGCGTCCTGCATTTGCCTGTCTGTCTCACACAGCTGTTTGATGACATTTTTGTGTGTTATAAATGGAGTGCAGCCCTTTCTCTTTCAGTGGAGTGTTTTCACTGCTCTCTAAAAGCTTAAAGTCACTCCCTGTTTGGTTCAGCTTGAGCCAGAAGGGAGTGGACGAGGAGATGATGTTGAACAGAATATTGGTCAAATTTAATCAAATACTTTTTTGTTGTTGTTAAAATCAGGATGGACTTTTTTTTAATCCCTTTCAGTGACCCTCCAGCCTAAAGTCGACCCTGAAGAAGGTGGTTTATCCCAGAGACTGATGATGTTTGTACCAGTTTCAAATTGAATCTGACTGAGTTAAACATGCAGAAACGTCTTCGTGCGGCTGCAGTGAGGATGAGATGAGCCTGATCTCTGCTGTATCCTTAACAGGAGAGAGATAATCGAAGAGTGCTGAAAGCAGCAGGCGGGACGACTCCTCAAACACGCTTTCCGTCGACACGGGACGTGGAGAAGTGGCTTGGAAGTGGCGGAGGAGAGACCATTATTAGCTAATGCTAGCAAGCCCTCTCCATAAACCAATCTGCTGATCTATAATTTCACTCATCAAAACTGGGAGAAACAGCTGCCTGTTTCTGGACACCTGTCAATCAGAGCCGCCATACAGATGTAATCCAGATGAAAGGAAAAAAGAAAAAAAGGACCCCCTCCTGAGTTCTTATGAACTCTTCACACAGTGACCAAAACCATTTTTTGCAGCGGGCTGTGAACATGTTTACTTCTGTCGTCTGAGGGTGCGATCTGTGGAAACAGGCGGACAAAAATAATTTATGAACCAGGGTGGTCCTGCACGCTGTCACAGTGTTTATTACTGCTGCCAATCTAAATGTTATAGAATAAATAGGAACTTCAACTAAACTGAGAACTTAAACACAGCCATGATTATGAGAGTATTGCAGTGTATATTTAAAAAAAATGAAATCGATATTATTCTTAGTCTCATATTTTCCTCTTCAAACACAGGTGATCCAATCAAACGTCAGATTAAATCTCCCTTTCACTCGGCGTGTTTGGTGGGGATTGACTCACTTTTAGAGCCAGCCCCAAGTGGACATTTGAGGAACTGCAGGTTTTGGTGCATCATTTTTCAGCCCTGGATGCTCAGTAATAAACATGAAGACACATTTTCTTTGTTTGTTTTTCATTTGTTAAAACCACAGAGTGAAACTAAACGCTCGCCTGGCAGCTTGTTAATGAACAAACTGCAGGATTCAGATCAGACGGCCTCGTCGGGATGAATGGACGAGGGCGGTACGCAGCAGCTGCTGCTGCTCTGAGGTCTGATTAAACTGCAGTGAAGCCTCTCAGCTTCAGCGTGCGTTCACACTCTGACGCTCTCGTCTCTGATAAACTCTTTGTTGTGCTGTGAGGTCCTGATTAAAGCCAACACACGACGCAGGTTTTTTGTCCTTCATCAAACTGTATTCAGTTTGTCTGCAGTTTACCAGCAGCAGCGTCTCTCGAGGTGTTGTAGTGATTGGACATTAACAGTGTCTCCAGCTGATTTTGAGCTGTATTAAGGTGGGACAAACAGCTTTTAGGAACAACAGAAATCATTAGCAGCAGCTTGGTTAGGAAGAAGAACAAGAAAAGAGAACAAAAGCTTCCCCCCCTTCTTTTTCATCCGAGTCCTCCTCTCTGTCCTGCTTCACATGCTGTGATCTCCTCTTTAATTAGCTCCGTCTGCCATCAGCTCGGCTTTCTTTCTAATTATCCCCACGAACAAACACCAGATTCATCTTTCAATTATTACTAATTAACTCTTTTTTTTATGATTCAGTATTAATGTGTTAACTCGTGTCTGAGTTTTTATTCACCAATTACTGATTTACTCTGCTTGTCACAAATAATACAAGATTAGATGATAATTGTCTCTTTAAGGCTGCAGAGAAATTACAAAGAAGTGTTCCTGCAGGCCTCTGGAGCCAGTGATATGAGTGAGAGCGATCATCAGGTTACTGAAAGGGCCGGGCTGAAGATCAGGGTTAGGGCTACACACACACACACACACACACACACACACACACACACACACACACACACACACACACACACACTCTGTCAGATTAGTTTGCAGAGTTTGGGTAACCTACGCAGTGCCAGCAGCAGTAGCCGTGGTGCAGAAGGTGGTTCCACCTCGGTTATTCTGACACAGCGGAAATACAGAGGCTCATTTTTTTATACCAAAGTCCTGCAGAACAGCGCCGGTTAGCTCGGCTGTCATCACTTTATCTCCCCCCACACACACACACACACACACACACACACACATTTAACCGAGTGGTATTTCTGTCACTGAGTAACAAGGGCAACAGCGTTTAAACCTCTACTTGATGAGTCACACACGTCCCTGTTCTGTGAGACTGGGACAGACGAACTACACTGATAAAGTTTCTTTGAATCCAGGAAAGAAAGTGGTGACATTGACAGTATCAGTATCATGACAGTATCAGTATCACAGCGCTGTCATTAAGGCATGGGAGGAACTGACAGATTATTGTGGATTCCATGTAAGACTGTTTTTATTCTTTCAGCTGCAGCCCCGGTGACAGTAAAGGACAAACATGATTCAAACAGGCTCATTCTACCTGCAGATTTAATATAGAGTCGATTAGTACAGATGGGTGCCCGGCCTTGGGATCATATATTAATTCTTGTAGTGTCCAGCTGCTCCTAAGAATCAGTGTTTCTAACTGATGCTCACCAGGGAAAGAGAAAGACTTTAGGTGCTCTTAATATCTGTGCACTGAGGTCCGAGGGGTCTTCCACAAATGATGCTGATCTCTTATCTTAAACATGACCCACTCAGGTGGCCAAAGTTTTGGATTTTAAGGAGAGCGTTTAAGCACGTGATGATAGAACAGCTCCAGATGATCCATGCACAGTAACTGTTGAGCATATATTAACTTACAGTCACTAACATAAAACTGTTTCACTATATTGTGTGCTTGGGGAAACACTTTAATGCAGTTTCCTGAATTGTTTCCTGAATCATTGCTAATCTCGGCTGTTGGAGCTGCGCAGAGAACAGCGCCTCTCCTCTGTGCTTCTGCAGCTGAGGCGGGGTTAGAAGCATCAGCCAGCAGCCAAACGCCACAATAAAGAGTAAAACACCGACTCAGCGCTGTGGCATGTTTTGATGACCTCCACGTGAAACTCCCACACGTCTGAAGTTTCAGCTTCGACAACTTGACCGTTAAAATGAAGAAACCTTCGTCACTTTCTGCTGCTAATTACCTCCTCATCATCATCACCTTCCTCCGCTGTGATCTGGTCCTCTCTAATTACAACAGCTGACCTCCAACTGCTGTCAGCGCTGTGTGTGTGTCTGCGCTTGTTTTACTCAGGTTGTGGGGACTTGAATTTGTTTGGAGTCGCATTGTGGGCTGAATGGGACTCATTAAATTTAAAGGTGAAGGTGTGCTCAAAAGCTGAGGGAAGTAATGATTGATTTATAAAGTGCTTCACACTGAAACCTTTGCAACAACATAGCAATACACTCAAAAAACCCCATAAAAATCAGTGAGAGAGCTGAGGTGATTTAGGCATCTAATTGGGATGCCTCCTACACACCGTATTGGGCATGCCCGGGTGGTAGGAAAACCTGGGGTAGTCCCAGAACTTGCTGGAGGAATTATGACAATAATTAGGAATCAGGCTTTGGGAATCCTCATGAGGAACTGGAAGGGGACAATGATCTCTGGAATACACTGCTCAAGATAAATGGAAGAAACTGGATGAACCCGTCCATCCATCCATCCATCCATCCATCCATCCATCCATCCATCCATCCATCCATCCGTCCATCTATCCATCCGTCCATCTATCCATTCATCCATCCATCCATCCATCCATCCATCCATCCATCCATCCATCCATCCATCCATCCATCCATCCATCCATCCATCCATGTACTCAGTGTACTTCACCTCAAAGTGATACCCAAGATATTATGATAACTTCAAAATCCTGCAGTAGCTGCAGCCACTGAAAAGAAGTGGTGGATCTTTTTTCAGCTACATTTTCTCCATCTTGTTGTTTCGCGCAGACGTTCGTGCTCACAGTCAATTCAGAATCACCAATTAAGCTAAAAGTCCAGCGAGAACATTCAAACTCTGGATTCAAACCCAGGACCTTGCTGTGAGACAGCAGTGCTAACCGCTGCACCACCGTGCTGCAGTAAAAATATATACTTGTAGATAAAAGTCCTGTTTTAGCTCTGCATTAGTCGTAGTCTAAATATGTGTACTGAGAACCCCGGAGTATGTAACTAAATTATATATTTGAAAATATAACGGCATAAGGAAAAGCAGTAACACGCTGACGCACGTTGTCAGGTTTTTAGTCACATATTAGAGTTTGGGAATGTTTCTGCAACACTGCAGATGGAAAAATAGTGACCATCAGAGAAGCCATGAAAGTAGAGCTCAACAAATGTTGACACATCTCAGCTGTGGACAGTTGGAGGGGACTGTCAAAGCTGATGGGCCCGGTGCACAGCTGACTCATGTCCATCACTGACTGCAATGTGACGTCTTTCCAGCAACACTCAGTTTGGCTTTCACATCTTTGGAAAACGTGAAAAAAGACCAGAGAGCAGCTGCAGGTTGTTCTCAGACTCAGTGTCCCACCACAGAAATGCATTTTTATGTGCTCCATAATTCTATAATATTATAAGGCTTTAATCATACTTCATACTATTTTACCTGTGAATCCACAGATCACCTGTTGATTCATAATTAGAGCAGGTAAACGTCTGCCCTTCATATTATACTGATGGATTGCTGGCTCTGTGCACTTTGGGAACTGTGGTCTAAACAAACTGTTTTATACATTAGAGCAGTGTGGGCCGGGCCCCCTGGTGGGCTGGGAGGTACTGCAGGTGGGCCGCAGTAATAAATCCAGATTGCAATTACTTACAAGTATGTACAGTTACATATTTATATAAATGTATTTATTTATATAAAAAGTATAAAACTGGTAATAGGAGGTGGTTAGTTTGTGATATTACTCTGATCTAAATTCACTGCTCTTGTATTAAAGTGACACATCGGCCTTAACAGTTTATACATGACTGGGTAGCGTCTACAGCTTGTGTTTTTATGTTTTTAGAATAAAATTTCAAGGAAATGCATCACTGTCTCTTGTATTTTGATGAGAGTAAAAATGTAAGATTGGGTGGGCTCTGTGAGATTTTCTGTTTTTTAAGTGGGCCGCAGCACTCTTGACTTTGTATTGGGAATGGCTGCATTAGAGGATGGAGAAAACTACAGCAGAGGCCTTAGAGCCAGTAACATGAATCTGTCTAATCCTTACATCAGTGGAGGACATTCTGTGAGATCTGTGGGACAGTCACAAGTCTACCTTTGGATGCAGGAGATGTTGGCATAAGATACTAACCCTGCATGGGTTAGTATCTTATGCTAACCCTGCATGGCAAAAGCAGGGTTTTGCCATGCAAAACCCATGCAGGGTTAGTATCTTACTAACGTCTGCTTTTGTTTTTACGCAGTAGAAACTCTGGGTCTCTTCCAAAGTGAGGACTAAAATCTCCTCTGTCAGTTCTAGAGCTCAAACTGGTCCTCTCAAAGATGGCTGTACAAGTACACACATAAACACAGGCTAGATTCAGGTGCCAACTTTGAGGCTGAAGTGTCAAATATTGCAGTTCCTCTAACATCCACTTGAGGCCTAAAGACTCTCATGTTAATGTCCAGCTTTACGGCAGGAATGCACACGTTTACAGCCTGAAAACTGCTTTGGTCTCTTTAGCAAACTTTTCCTTTCAGAACAAGTGTGTGTGTGTGTGTGTGTGTGTGGGGGGGGGGGGGTTATTTTATGACTCACCTGCTCAAACCTTTGACTGACAGGTGGATGGTGACACAGGCGGCTGTAGCTGAGGCTCCACCTCAGCTGAACTGGACAGACTCTCCAAGCAGTCTTTGTTCCAGTTTTGGTAATTGCATTAAAATCCTAGTGTTGCATTTGTATGCATGCCCCACTGTTATCAGGCATGCACACAAGCACATGGAGGCCATCCAGGGCTGAAAAATGACGCGCCAAAAACTGCTGAGCATCATTCTGAGTTGCTGCAACGAAATTTCAGCTAAATGAAGCAGCCTGCCTCATCATCTTTTCTCTTTGATCTTCAGCCTCTGTAGGTTAGGGTTAGGTCCGTATCAGTGTAGATATCCAGCAGGAGTGTTTTCCCACTATGATCCCATCTGATGTGTTTTGGGTAGTGTATGTTACATGTTAGAAAGCTCAGTTTTCTAGGTCAACAAATCCTATCAGAGTCCCGGGTCGTGAAGAATTAAAGTCCCATTAGTGGTGTGAGAATATAATGGAGCCAAGAACAGACCCTGAGGAGCAGACTGAGGTTAGTCTGCAGCAAACTGACAGCGACACACAGCTGAGGTCTAAAACTGAACGTTTGTGTTTCTCACTGTGAGCGAACAGCTGATGTTTCTGTGCTGCAGGGCTCTGGGCTGCCTCCTGTATGAGATGTGCTGCCTGACTCACGCCTTCCAGGGTCCAAACTTCCTGTCTGTGGTGATGAAGATCGTGGAGGGAGACACCCCGACGCTGCCCACCGCCTACTCTCCAGATCTGAACTCTGTCATGCAGAGGTGAGGAGCACATCAGGCTAACTGCACTGTGAAGTCTCAGAGGGTCTGTGGGTGTTTTCAGTCGGACAGCTCACATTAATATGCAAATACGAGGGTGTCTGCAGGTCTCAGTCTTCAAAATTAGTCACTTCAGTTCCTGAAAAAAAAAAAAACAACAGTCATTGTGAAGGAAAAAAATAAACGGCTTCTTTAACAATTCAAGTTTTTGGTCTTCAGATCATCACCAGGAAAGAGAGCGCCTGATTCTGCAGCAGTTTCCTCTGAGCTCAGATTGGGTTTTAATCAGCTGCTGTTTGTCTCTGTGTGAACCAGGATGCTGCAGAAACAACCCACATCCAGACCGACCGCAGCCGAGATCCTCAAGAGCAGATTCATGGAGGAAAACATGCAGGTTGGACACTCGAATATACGCTGACAGCCTCTCACAGTTTATCTGGTCAGATTAAAGAAAATATACTGTATTACTGTGTGAAGCAGAACTTTACTGTTGCTACTAACAGTTTTATCTCTAATGAAGATCATTTTCTCAGTAATTTGATAGAATACAAAAACATGAAAATGTACCTCCAGATTTGAGACAGACACCCAGTGTAGAATTTAAAAACACAAAATACATGCACAGTACAGAGGAACAAAAATTCAGTAGCATAATTATAATAGCAATATAATAGCATTTTAGTGTTGTGGGAAGTTTGGAGAACAAAAGCTGAAACAGCTTCACAGTCCTGGCCGAGCTGGTTCACAGCTGCAGGCATGTCAGAGACCACGGAGGGCCACAAAAACACATTTTTCATTTTTAACATTTTTAAATCACCTCAAAGACGCAGAAATGCCACAAAGTTTGTTTTATCCCAGGAGAACATGGAAAAACTTGTCCATGATTTTGTAATGAGCTGGACTAACTGAGCTTTACAGTTTTCTGGTCAGCAACAAAATTATGGGCAAGTTTTTCCATGTTCTCCTGGGATAAAACAAACTTTGTGGTATTTCTGCGTTAACAGAAACCAGTTTTTATGATGCTGGTGGAGTAGCTCTGGAAGGTTAGGTCAGCATCTGTGATTGCTCCAAGTTTTCTAGCCGGTGAAACTTTTCCCAGAGAAACTGGAGAGATAACTCCGTGTTTGCTGGGAGCTTCCAGAAATGATTCAAATGTCTGTAGAGCTCAAGTTGATTCTGCTAAATTAAGAGTCTGTGAGCCAATTAATCGACTATCCTAAATCACCCCAAGGTGCTGCGAAAATGTCAAAGTTCAAAGGCTGACTGATGTCACGACAAGAGTGAAATCCTGGTTTTAGGTTTGGTGTTAGTGTGCGTGTTTGCGTGCGTACAGCCTACAGAGAGGCCTGCTCAAACAATGCAAACGTGCTCCCACGCAGTCCTCCAAGATCCCTGCTGCACGTTGCTCGATGTGGATGATGCGGCGCGTCGGTCGAATGCTGATTGGTTGACAAGTGGGCCTGAACAGGGAAGGGAGTGACAGCGGAGGTCACACTCGGTGTCACTTCAGCTCTTTGGATGTTAGATGTTAGTTCTCTGCAGCTGGTTGATGAACCAACAGCACCAGCAAGAGGAGCCCACAGACCAGCTGCACCACGTTTCTGACTCTGCCCCCATCTGACTGCAGGTAGACTGGCTAAAACACACAGACACTCAGTGCTGAACCATCAGGTGTGTGTGTGTGTGTGTGTGTGTGTGTGAGAGAGAGAGAGAGAGAGAGCGAGAGAGAGAGCAGGATATTATATAATATCATCATCCAGTTTCCCATAAACTTGCTGCCGGCCTGATTCTTTGGATGTTCGGGGAACTCGCAGAGCGATAACACATTAACACATTATGGTTTTTATGGAGCAGGTTACCATGGTTTCCACTGAAATATTCTTATGTTAATGTTATTCCATACTGCGCCGTGGCACTCTGGGATGTTATAATGCAAGTGGTTTGAGCTGAAGCTCTCCTGCTGAGTAAAAACATGTAGAAACCGCAGCGATCAGGTGACCCAGCTTTAATGTCTCGGATGTCTGGTCAGATTTTTGGGGATAAAATACGAGAGAATTAATTGACGCTTCTCGTAATATCATTTCACATCATGCCTGTTACATTTCTGCGCACACAAATGATTAAATTAGAACACACTGATAGATTTAACTCAATACCGAACCTACTTATTAAAAAATGATTTATACTTGGAGCTTTCATCTCAGTGGCTTAAAGAAGAAGCTTCCACTAATGCGCCTCCACTGTCTGAGGAGACGATGTGAACACCAAGAAATGTGAGACAATGTGAGACAAAGATGAGACTAAGGAACAGAATCTGACAGCCAAATATTCATATTTTTCATGAGTTCACATCATTAGAGGAACTCCCACCTAAATGAAGGCTTTCCTGCTCCTGCCTGATGGTTACTTTCAGTCAACTTTATTGTCAGTTCTGCAATATGTGCGGGATGTACACAGGATCAAAATGTTGGGTCCTCGACCTACAGCGTGCAACAAGAATGAATCTGTATGAAATGAAATAGAGAGATCTAAGAATGTGACACAGATCTGAAACATTAGGTATCAAAGTACACAAGATTTAAAGCTTATATACAATATTACTGTCTATGTAGATCACAGTGCAAGAGAGGAAACATCACACTGAATGTGTAATAGCAGCAATGCTGACCTCTGAAAACAGAAGCAGCAGTAAAGTTTTACATTACTTTATGTAACATAGAGGCTGCTGGATGTAAGACATGGTGTGTGTGTGTGTGTGTGTGTGTGTGTGTGTGTAGGTGTGTGTGTGTGTGTGTGTATGGACTGTAACACATATACACACTTTCTAAGGGCAGAGTGGGTTCAATATCCTGACAACCTTGATGGATGAAGCAGTTTGTCAGTCTGCTGGAGGAGGCTCTGGTACCTTCTCCTTGAGGGCAGGAGCCTGAAAAAGCTGTGTGAGGGGCGGGTGGGTGTGGTTGCCTACAATACTGACAGCTTTGCGGGTTAGGTGGGTGTTATAAATGTCCAGGAAGGAGGGGAGTGAGGCACCACTGATCTTTCCTGCTGCATTTACACTGCGGGGTTCTGTGGGTGGAGGTGGTGGAGTTTCCAAACCACACAGTGATGCAGCTGGTAGAAGGTACACATGATGAAAACCGGGGCCGTCGGTTTGTGGAGAAAGCAGAGGAGTTGCTGAGGAGGTCGTCTGACGGGCATGTGCGGCTTTTCTATATTCCAGAGTGCTGGGTGTGTGCTCTCTGCAAGTCAGTCACAATCTCCTTGGTTTTCTTTAAACTTAAAGGAGAGATTGTTGTCACTGCACCACATGGGCAGTTATTTCACCTCACACCTGCAGGGTCTCAGGAGGAGGGGACTCAGCACACATCTCTGAGGATGCTGTGCGCATATGAGACCAGCAAAAATAAAACAGGAAGTAAGTAAACACCAAACAGAGACAGAGAACAAGGTATGGGGAGGATAACTAGAACTCAAGGACCAAATCCAAAATATGGTTACAGGAACAAAGGAAATCATAAATAAGAAAAAACGCTTGACGCCTAATAGACATGTGTGTGACAAAGTGGGTGGGGTTCATTCAGGATACAGCTGCTGTCAGTTTACTGACACCAAAGTCCTCGAAGAACCAGGCGAGATCTTCATGAGTACAGAGGACACACACTCAAACACAGGAATTTCACTCAAATACAGCCAAAGCCGTAAAACTTTACACACAGAAAATTGATTCCAAGCTAAAATTAAGTTCTAAAATTGTTTTTACACCTGCAGCGTTTCTGCCTGTTGTCTCTGTTCTGCAGAAAATGAAGGACAGATTTGTCTTCATCTCATCAGAAAGAGGAAAAAATGATGCTGAAGTCATCGCCAAGCATATGTAAGATTCTTCCTCCTCCTCATCATCATTCCTTCCCCTCTGCTTTTTCTCATCATCCTCCAGCACCTCCTGTTTTGTTTATTTTATCCCCCCCCCCCCCGCCTCCATCTGTGATGTTAATCCTCCCCCTGCCCTCTGAATGAGGCTACAGCACCCACTTTGTCCACGATCATGAACCAAAGGATAGAGGAGCTGTGGTATATTTTTTAGCCTTGAGGGAGTCAAATCATTTCTGTGAAAGATTTTGGAGAACTGTAGAACTCTACATCTTGCTGAAGATCTTGCTCCATATTCTGCCTCTCTGCAAATCTGCACCCAGGACATTCACCGTCTCATAAATACAGACGACAACCTTCTGCATTAAAAGGACTGTGGAACTGTTTCTGCTGACAGGAGGAGGGGCGACGGTTGGCTGTTGGTGCCTAAACCAGCATGCTTTGGGCAGATGGGTCTCATTAGCCTTGGACAGTCGCTCATCTAGGAGAGGGAAACTCTCATTTCAAACCTTCGCTGCCTTGCAGCTATACCCATTCAGGGGAAAAGTTTCGGGAGTAAACCCTGAGGACAAATTCAGAGTTGGGGGTCCCACAGGTGGTCTGATGTTGATGTACTCGCCAGCAATTCCCTATGACCTGGGGATTCGCTGTCATTGTCCCAGCTTGCTAGGCCATGGCGGAGGAGCCTCAGGTTTAAAGGGTGGGGCCAGTTCTGTGCACGCTGCACTCCACCATAAGCCCCAGTGTGCACAATATGAAAGAATTTTTCCACCTTCAATGTAATCTTTTTCAAGTCCTGCAGCATTGGGAGAAATGCAAAAATGCTGCTCTAATTATGACATCATCAACCAGTCTGAACTCAAATCTGTGCAGCAGTTTACCCCCCTAGTCTGCACCATCATCGATGACCCCAAGATCGACAAAGAGATTGACAACAAGCAAGCAAATGCCAACAGCGCCTTCAGCAGGTCTAAGTCTACAGAGCTGTTTTGCTGTCTGTGCTGTTGTATGGATCTGAATCAAGGGTCACCTACAAGCGATACCTGCAACTGCTTGAGCATTTCCACCAGCGCTGCCTCCATTCCATCCTTGAGATACACTGGAAT
Source organism: Cichlasoma orientale (assembly GCA_034780415.1). NCBI lineage: Eukaryota > Metazoa > Chordata > Actinopteri > Cichliformes > Cichlidae > Cichlasoma > Cichlasoma orientale. The sequence continues at coordinate 100,462 of JAVDPK010001505.1, forward strand.
GACTTCGTGACCAACGCTGAGGTCCTCCAGCAGGCGGAGCTCCCCAGTATCAAAGCCATGCTGCTCAAATTACAACTTCAGTTGGCAGGACGCGTCTCCAGGATGGAAGACTACCGTCTACCCAGGGTACTTCTGTATGGCAAGCTGTCCTCCAGCCAACGCAACAGAGGGGCCCCTAAAAAGCGGGCCTACTACAGTAGGTCCCTAAATGCTTCGAACATCAGCCCCTCCCACAGCTCAGCCCTGGCCTCTGACAGGAACAGCTGAGGCAGGTCTCTCAACTCAGCAGTCAAGTCTTTTGAAGACATCCGTAGAGCTGACCTGGAAAAAAAGGAGGACCCAGGCATTTAACTGTAGTCACAGTGGCAGAGTCCGTCCATCCCGAGTAGGCCTTGTCAGCCATCAGTGCACCTGCAGCTGACGTGGTCGTCCCTCTTCATAAATCTTTGTTTTTTAAAGCCAAGCCATTCATACAAAGTTGGACATTTTAACATGGGAGTCTGTGGGGACTCACTTAGTTTTGGAGACAACATCAAGTGGACATTAGAGGAACTGCAGCTTCAGCTGTCAGTCCTGGGAACATGAAACTAGGTCTTAAAATTTTTTTTTTTTCAGATCCAATGTTACAAACCTAATCTGTGCTGCCATCTTCTTTTCATAGAGAAGAGGCTTGTTCCTGCAGCTCTTCCAATCGAGCCATATTTGTACAGTCTTTATCTAATTTTGCTGTCATAAACTTTAACATGCAACATGCTGACTGAGGCTCGTGGAGTCTGAGATGGAGCTCTTGGGTTTCTGCAGTTTCTCTGAGCATTGCACGCTCTGGCCTTGGGATGAATTTGCTGGGACGTCCACTCCTGGGAAGATTGTGAATTGCATAAACACACATCCGAATGCTCCAGACCAGCGAACTACCAAAGCTTCTGCTTTAACAGAGGTGCTCACACCTGCTGACGATCAATTAGTCAAGCGCATTTATTACCTGGCTGTTCCTATGGAAGCAGTAAGGGTGGACTTAAATGTAGCTCCACCTTGAGCAGTAACTGTAAAATGCTGACTGATGCATTTATTGACAAAATATATCAGTATGTTCAAGAAATACCTTTAAGTACAGTTTAATTGGGAATGGTGAGTTATAGTTGGTCACCTCCACCTTCACCTCCACTTTTTACCTTCAATCTTCATCTTTTTCTTTCACAGCTCCCGACTCTCCTCATCCTTCTTACTTTCCTCCTCTTTGTCCTCTTTCCCTTTCCTCCTCTTCTTCTTTGTTTTCCAATTTCTTTTTTCTCTTTATTTGCTTCATTTTCCTTCTCTTTCCACTTTGCTGCATTTCCTCCTTTTCTTGCTCTTTTCACCTCCACTGCATCCTCCCTTCCCTCCTCTGCTGCTTCTCTAATTTCTCCTCTTCCTCTTGTTTTTCCTGTTTCCCTTCCCATCCTCCCTTCTTGTTTTCTTCCTCTTCATTACCCATCTTCTTATTTTTTTGCTCCTCCTCATTATGCAACTTTGCCTCATCCCTGTCAAGCCCCCCGCACACACGCGCACACACACTCTATTAAGTGTTTAACACAGCCTCTCCTCAGAGTGTTGCTGCTATAATTAGAGCAGCGAGTGAAGATCCAGCTCGATGTGTGTGTTGACAGACGAGACGCTGCTCACTGACAGATAATCCTTCGCTGCACACACCTACACATTTGTGCTACTCTTTGTGAGGCCTCTCATTGACTTAATGCATTCCTCACTACCTTAACCTAACATTTCAAATGACTCTGCCAAACACGAAGCCCAAACCGAGTTCTATCCTGAACCTTCAAACGTGCCTCTAAAGGGTTTTTCAAACTGAAGCCTGACTAAAATATCCTCAGTCCCAGGGGCAAAGCGGTCCTCATAAAGATACACGCACACATCCACACACACTGATATGTGGTAAATACGCGCATCAGTTCTGTGCTTCAGTTACCCACTTTGAGTGTAACAACATTTCAGTGATAAGGTAACAGCAGCCCGTCCTTACAGCAGCACGGAGCACAAGTCAGGTGCAGGAATGGAAAAGAAAATCTCGTCAAATTTTAACACAAAATAACCCGAGCGCACTAAACTGCTCCTGAAGTGCTGGTGAGATTTAAAGCTGTGAGGAGGACAGAACAAAACTGATTCAGAGGTACAAAGTCAAAGACACACAGTGGTTGTGTTCCCTGCAAATTAGTCACGTTCTGCAGCGATGGACTGCTCCCGACACTCCGTTCTGTCAGGCTTCATTTGTAATGCTGGAAGAGGACAAAGTAGGGCAAGTGGGGAGTGATGATTGTGTTTGGTGTGGCCCAAAAACCCAAATGTAATTGTGACAGGGAACCTAACTGCCAGAGCTGGCTCCAGAGCTGAGGTCGTTTCTGCCGAATGTCATCAGAACTCCCTGCTCACCCTCATTTTGACCCTGGGGGTCAAAGTCATAGTGCCGACTCACAAAGTGTAGAAGGATGAGCGTGCTCCTGAGAGTGCTCCCGGCCTGTCGCACCTTCTTCAGTCCTGAAAACTGCAGCTCTTCCACTGTGAGGACCACCGTTCAAAACTCTCATCACCTCAATGAAGGTTGGATCTTTTGCTAATGAAGACCACGCCCATCATTACTGCCACCTCTTGGTGTTTGTGCTCATCAACAACAGTCTTGGAACCTTTGATTGCTCCTGACACATGAATTTAACAGCATGACTAGAAGCAGCTTCACTACTGAGTTCACTCAACTCCATATTTGAGGCAGAAGGAAAATGTTTCTGGGTAGAGCGGTCAGTGATCTGATTGGACAGTCCTAGGTGACTGACAGCTGTGTGTGTGTGTGTGTGTGTGTGTGTGTGTGTGTGTGTGTGTGTGTGTGTGTGTGCAGGCAGATGAAGTTTCACCTGCAGACGCTGAGGGACAGGTCAGAGGTGGAGAAGATGACCCCGAGAGAGAGGATGAGACGTCGCAAACTGCAGGCTGCCGACGAGAAGGCCAGGAGACTCAGGTAACACACACACACACAAACAGAGACACACCCTGTCAGCCAATCATGTGTCAGCAGTGCGGCTACAGGTGAGGAGCTTTCGTTAATGAGAAAAGCCACAAGAGAATTGACACAAGAGGAACACTGAGGACAAAATTAAGAGCAACCAGGAAACAAAGAGGATAATTACATAAGCAAAACTTGAAAACTAAAAACCACCGGGTCACTGACCCAGGACCGTGACAGATACATCATTTAAAAAACATATTTGTGAGGCTTTCTTTGAAATTTTAATGTAACTGCAGTTGGCACTAAAGTTAAAGTTTGAATTCTTTACTTGAATTCATTGCTGCCATATATATATATATATATATATATATATATATATATATATATAATAGTTTGCTTCTTATGTATCATCTGAGACAATGTCCCACAGTTGTATTGGCACTAGTTTACAAAAGGCTACATTGCAGGGCACCTTTCTAAAGCCGGGCCTTTAACAGATAACTCTGAGTTAGATGGGAAGGCCGTCATTAACCTGTGGCCATTTCTTGCTGCCTAAGTTTGAGCGACTGTAGTAATTGTTGCTGATTCAATGCAATGGGCTAAGTGTATCCTCGGTCTGCCCCGCGGCCTCCTCCTGGTAGGAGAGGCCTGGAACACCTCACCAGTTCAATTTTATTTATATAGTGCAGGAGGCACCAGGAGGCATCCTACTCAGATGCCCGAACCACCTCAACTTGCTCCTGTCAGTATGGAGGAGTAGCAGCTCTACTCTGAGTCCTGAGCTGAGGCCAGCCACCCTTTGGAGGAGCCTCATTTCTGCCGCTGGGATCCACAGTCTCATTCTTTTGGTCACTAGAGAGGGGTGTCGATCTTCACCATGATGTACCAGTACGGCGTCCACGTCAAACTCCTAAAATTAAACTCCTCCCCTTGGGGCAGCAGCTCGTCCCTGACCCGGAGTGGGCACTTCACCCTTTTCTAACTGCCAAATGTGGCACTAAAGGGCTTTGGTCAGTCCCGAAACACACAGCAACACAGGGGAGTATGTCACAGTAACTTCTTTATTGTGTTTCCTTTTCCTCCTTCGGGTGTTGGCAAGCATCCACCTCAGCTCAGCTCAGCTCCGTCCTCCCTCTTCCTGCCAGCTACTAAATATAAAGAGAAAACACACAATCATCCCCCTGACGCCCCTCTCAGAACCCACTGCCCCACCTCTCCCCTACACCCATGCCCCAAACCACACCCCGCCACCACACCAACTAATCCAGTCCAAGCTGGAGGTCACCACCTGAGGAAGCCAATGGGACCACATCATCTGCAAAAAGCAGAGATGAGACCTTGATGAGATTCTGTGATTGAATGTCTTCTCCAGGTCCACAAAACACATCCCTGATCCCCTGATAGTTGGAGCACCCCCCCCCCCCCCTTAAACATGGGGACCACCGCTTTGCCAGAATTGCTTTGAGGCAGTCCGAAAATGTGTAAGAAGATTGTACAGACAAACTTTAGCTTCTTTTTAGTATTTTCATAGCAGGGACGTGACAAAGACGCAGTCAAATAAGGTACATTTGTCCTTAATGTACCAGGAAGTCCCACTGAAATCAGAATCTCTGTTACAAAAGAGGCAGCCATGTATAAACTTAAAATATTAAAGATGCAATAAATCCAACATAAAATATAGTTTATAAACAAAAAAGCACCAGTGGCCTCTCAAAGAAAACATCCACACACCACCTCCTTCATTATGTTCTTCAACAAGCGATAAGTGTGTTTAAGTTTAACTTGAAATTGCTTGTTTTGTCCAGCCAACAGCTCAGGCCACCAAGTGATTAAAAAGAAATTAAATTATGGAAATTATGTGTTGGAAAAGAAGAAAATCTGCAAATATGAGAACCTGCAGCTGATTTTTGTTGGACTCTTATATTGATAATTCTCTGCAGAGCAGAGCGATGATGCATGAGACTGTTGAGCAGCATTAATGGGAAATTCACCAGGCTGAAATTATCCTTTAATCAGTGCCGCTAACTGTACATCTGGAGGAAAGAAGGCTCTAATCTGGAGTGAATGAATCCAGTCATGTCTCATGTTTCACGAGGGGCAGCAGCAGGTGGCGTGGCTCCATCAGGACTCAAACCTGTGACCTCCTTCAGGCGGTGTGAGAGCAGAGTGACATAATCCAAACGGAATCTGACACATTCCGGTTTCCATCCCTCTGAGCCGTCGTGCTAATCGACTTTCGTCATGATGAGGGGGCCGTTAAACACTTGTTATCGTCACCGTGGGGCTAATAAAGTGCGAATGTGCGCCGACGCCTGCGAACGACGCCAGCACGCCGGTGACACGGAGCACCGTCAGATGGCGTGCAGGCGGAGATCACATTAGAGGGCAGGGACAACAGCAGGGCACTTTGGATGGGCGTCATTCTCTGCAGGATTTTATCTCCCAAACACAACCTGAGCATGTGTTTTATCAAGGATGGCTCACATTAAATTATAGAGTTCTCTATAGCCACTCCCTATTCACTCATAATGGAGCAGCTGCTGATTCAACACCTGTTTACACACTTATAAGCCCATTAAACAGCTGTAATCTGCTGCTACCGCTCCCAAAGATAACTCGAGCAGGCTGTTATCGCCTCAGTTAACGGTGGCGAGTGCCCCATAAGACACCCTTTCATTACGAGGCAACTCTTGCAATACCCTGAAATAAGGTTATACTTCCCTGTTTTCTCTGACGCTCAGAAAGAAGGTTAAAGGTGTTATGAGACAGCATCATGGATTAAGTAAGAGAGCAGCAACAAGAATCCCCCTCAGCTGTGGCTGTCAGGCTTAAATGTGTTCCGGTGCATTTAGAAATCAACTAAACTGAAATCAATTAAGGGTAAAGGTGCAAAACTACTCTGATTGCAGCTCACGAAGGAAATTTTAAAATACAACACTGACTAATGACTGGGTTAAATGAAGCCCACAGCTTCTTTGTTTGCATTAAAACACATTAAAACTACTGTATGTGTGTGGAAAAAAATGTGACCCGATCACCTTTTTGGGCACTTCAGGTAGATTTAAGCCATTTAAATGAGCCTCAGTGTGCGCCCTGTGCTCTCTGCAGGAAACTGGCTGAGGAGAAATACGAGGAGATCCACACCCGCCGCAGGGAGCTGAGGAGCCGCCATTTTGAAAAAGTCAGTCTGGATGTTCTAAATGTAAGAAAACCGTTTCACATTCGTCTGATACTGGACTCGGCCCTCGCCCCACACACTGCCAGTCTTTGTGGGTTTAAGATGAATCAGTCCTCTCACAGGCTGATCGGCTGAAACCTGTTATTCACTGTGAGCCACTGTGCTTTTCAACCAACCATTAGGAGAGCGGAGAGGGTGGAGCCTGTCAAAGTCTGCCAATCAGCAGCCGGAACGCCAGAGAGTCACAGCCAAACCAGGAGCAGCACGAGTCAGAACCGGAACTACACGGTGAGAAAATGTGACCTTTAAAAAACAGTCGTGCTCCTCATCATTTAATGGCGCGCACGCTTGTCAAAGCTGCAGAGACGATGATGTGGTTAGATTCATTAACGCCCTGAAACAGGCACAGACCCCGGGCCAAAGAGGCTCAGCCCACCTTAAAGAGATGCGCAGAAACCCACAATGACCACAAAGGGACAAAAACAATGATTCATGTTCAGGTGTGTGAAATGAGTTTTTCCAACTTTTAAAGAGTGGAAACGCCACACGTGCAGGCTGGATGAGCTGACCGCAGCCTGAATCATTTCATCGCTCACACCAGTTTGGTTACTACACATGACACATGTTTACACTTCAGCAGCAGCACATTTAAATATCATCCTTCTTGCTTAGATAAAGATCATGTTTTGGGTTAAGTTGACACTAAAGTTGCCACTTTTTTCAAAGCTTGATTTTCTGGGTTGCAGACACAAACAACAGAAAGTGTGTGTCCATGAACACAAACAGATCCTGTCTCATGTGTTGGTGTGAGGCCGGGCTCCCAGCGTGTGGACCACATTCAGATTTGGGGCTGTTTAGGAATGGCTCGTCTAGCACACAGACTCCATATTTATGTTGATAAAGTTAAAAACTGGATTTTTATTGGAGGGTTCTTCAGTCAGAACCACAGAGAATAAACAAACTGTCCTCAGATCTGTCGCTAAGACTGAAACCAGTTTCTCGTTCCTCGCCTCCACTTCGAACTCAGAATCAAGATCAAAAGTCGGACTTTGCGTGAAGCCTCAGATCGCTTCCTGGCAGCTCCATGCTGGACAGTTAGATTACATTGGCTGTCTCTCATCGAGTGTTTTTAATAAGCTTTAAGAACGTTTCATCATTTTGCAGTTATGATCTGTCTTTGGGTTCATATCGCTCCCGTGTTCTGTCACTGAAGTTCCCTAAATAAACCCAGCAGCCAGCCAGCTCCAACTAATGAAATCTGCAGCTGATGTGAGGCAAAAGCTCTCCAGAGGTTTCTGCATTTCAGCAACTTAATCATAAGTTTATCTAAAAATCCTTCGGAGGTAATAAGAAAGGCCAAAAGCCAAAATTCTCATTAAAGTTAATGTCATAAAAAAAAAAAAACCCACGACTCATGCGAGACAAAGAACTTCTAATATTTCTCTATCGTGCTTTAATCGTTGGGCCCTCCTGGATTTTTCTGTTTTTATGAACAGCAGTGGGCACAAAGTTTAGAGCTGAGGACCACTGTGGGATTGTTTAGATTCGGATAATTCAGGTGTTTGCATGAAGGACAGAAGCAGAAAGCTGTGATGTGAAGCTGTAAATTAAATAGATTTTGTGATATTTTGAGAAGAAACTCTTAATGGATATGATGCAAAGTCAGTTTTACAAGAGAAAAAATGAGTTTGAATTGTTGGACATTAGATTTTTTTCATAACAATACGACAGTATTACTGTCGTGTTTGAGCGCCGCACAGGTGAACAGAATCTGACTGATTAAACAGGGGAAGCGAAACCAGACACAAAAACAGGAAGTCACCAAACAAGATGCAAACGCAGACTACACACAACACGAGGATCAGAACAGACGGGAGACCAGGGACAGACACACACTGGAACACAGAGACGCGGGAAAACTAGTAAACACAACCAGAGACATAACAAAAACAGAACCTAACCAAAACACTGGAGTCATTTTATTCTAAAATCCTTCAGAATACATAAAACAAAGATTGTGTGATTTTGTGTAAAGTTGATACAAAAACATCAGGTTTTCCATATCTGTGTAATTGGTGTGCGTGTTTTACGCCTGACGGTGTAAAAAGATGAGACGGTGCTGCATCTCTGTTGTCAACCAGCTGAAATACAAAAACCCAGAAAACGGTGAGCTGTGTGTGTTGTGTGTGTGTGTGTGTGTTGTGTGTGTTGTGTGTCTGCTGCACGCCAATAAAAATTTTATTTAGCATCCTCGCGTTAACCTTCAACCCTCCATATAAAACACGTCAAGAACGTCATTAGTGAACTCGAGCCTGGACGCGACTCACACATGACGAGAAACACAATAAAAAGATGTCACCGTTTTGTCCCGTTCACACTGCAACTAATGGCTTCACACTAACCTTTACCAACACAGAGCAACTAGGCAGCAACCTGCCTCCAGTCAAACACACATGCACATACCTGCATCATCACACAGCACACACGTCCACACAAACACACACACAGACTCAAAACACACGAGCAGGAGATTAAAATCCAAAATAAAAGGTTTAAAAAAAATAGAAGTTTTGGTGACGTCCATAACCTTTCATCACGTCAGCTGCTGCATCTGTCCAGCTGATGTGACAGATTTCTGTCCATGGAGCTCAAACAAAGTGGATGTTTTTCTTCAGTCTGCTCAGATTCACGTTTGATGTCTGTAGTAAACTGAACGTCTGCAAGCAGCCGGCGCTCAGGAGGAGCGCTTCAAGTTTCTGTGGGAATCGCCTGAAGCCTTTGGAGACTCGTGGAGCTCCCTGGAGGATCCATGAAGTCCCTGAACCCCAGTTTGTGAAGGAAGTGCTGAAGTGAAATCTGACGGGACACATTATTAAATGAAGCCTTTGAAGTTCGATAAATTTGGGGAGAACCTCGCAGCTGGAGACGTGAGCCCGGCTCTCCTGCGGGGAGTTCACAAACAAACTAATGAAAGTGCTTTATGTGCAAAACAGAAATCTGGTATTGGAGTGAAAACAGCCGCACTTCCTGATATTTATCCTGAGGAGCAGATGTAATTTAGAGCCTCCACACTGAGCGTGTTCAGTAATAAAGTGGCTCACGGGCCTAACAGAACATATAGATCCACATCAAGAAAACAGAGTTAATTGAATGTTTTCATCATTTTGAACAGAAACAAGGTCGCTTCCATGTTTCCCTCCAGAGTTTGACGCAGTCACGTTTCAGCCCGAACGAGTGACTCAAACGGTGAACAGGTGAGGTGGTGTTCAGGTGATCTCTCTGCAGTCTTCCTCCAGCAGCAGCAGAGACGCCGAGTGGAGCTCGGGGGGGTTCTGGAGTCGGAGGGAATCACCACCAGGACATTTAGCTCATTGCTGAGTTCATAAAGGTTTGATTGCATCAAACTGCTCAGGGCCACATGATGAAACCCTCGCCCTGCTCAGAGACAAAAGCTGCAAAGAAAAATAGAAAATTAGTTTGGCGAGGAACTAAAATTTAAGAAAGACGCGTTTCTTCAGCTGATTTGATTTCATGTTGTTCCTAAAATACACAAACCCTTTGAAGGGACTTACTGATGTAACGCAGTCCCTAAAAGCTAACAGTCGGACACTTGTATATCTTGAACAGTCACCGTGCTCTGTGCAGCATTTTTTTATGTATTAAGCGCGCAGATTTTTATTGCTCGTGTCTAAACAGTTTATAGCGTCTCTCTCGGCTGCCTCCAACAGCCTGTGGAGTGACTGATGTGAACAGTAAAGGACGCACTTTGTATGAAAATCCAAAGGATGTGATGTTTATGCTCCCTTGTCTCAATGCCTCATCTTCACTCCTCCACAGTGCCAGCAGTGAGCTCTGCCAGCAAAGTTCAGTAATTGCTGTGAGCAAACAGTAAACTGTCAGCCACGGACCACCTGAGCGAGGACGCAGCTACCGCGGCAACACCGCTTCCTTTCTGAAGCCTCGCGATGAACGTTTCCGCTGTCACCATCTCGGCTGCAAGAAACCAGATGTGACGAGAAGGGGCGGGTCTGACCGTGAAAACGCTTTCTCATTGGCTCATTTCTCATTGTGATGGACAAGTCATTAGTCCTCAGAATGTGACCTTTCCAAAGGATTTTAGGAGTATTTTTAGGCACAGAAATGTGATCAGCTGAAACGGCATCATTTGATGAACTCGACCATCTTGTCCAAATATGGGGAATTCTCGGAAAACCAAGATGGCAACAAAGTCAAGGCTTCAAAATGGATTTCACAAGGAGGTGGATACTGTATCTATGCGACTGTGATATCCTGAGGGGTATGAGAGAGAACTAGGGGGGCACCACAGTGGATCACCCTAACCCTAGCATCCTATCCCTCTCACACCAACCCTCTGCATGTCCCCCTTCACTACATCATTAATAGTCTCTGAGGTCTTCCTCTTTTCCTCCTGCCTGGCAGCTCCATCTTTAACATCCTTTGTCCAGTACAGTGTATCCACTCTCCCTCCTCTGCACATGTCCAAACCATCTCAGCCTTATTCCATCACAGCAGAGGGAGGGTGACTGTCATACAGGGGAAGAAGAGGCAGAAAACACATCCAGGTAGATGTGAGGAATGTTTAAAGACTGATGGAGGTGAAGCTGAGAGAAGATTACTGTGACCTAAAATTAAATTAACTTTGAGGGTCAAAGTTCTGACCCACTGGAGGAGATCCAGCTGAACAGACCCACCAAGGTGACTGTTTATGAAGAAGCTTTAAAAGAGGAGTAGATTTTGCTTTTCACAGCAGCCGTCACAGAACTGTTTGTCGGCTTTGAACTTTGGAACACCCGAGTGGACTATCAGAGAAAACAAACACCTGCTGGTAACTTCCTTAAAATGACTCATCATTAGCTTTTTATTTATCCAGAGACTCTTGTCAACACTTTGAAACTGCATCATATTCCCGAGTGTGTCCGCAGAGAGTCGTTTTTAAGTAATAAACTTTGAGAGCTTCATTTTGCTGCCAGCCTTTCATCACAGGAGATGCCACCTTTCCCCAACAGCTGTCGCCTTATTTTAGATCTCAGCTTTCCAGCTTTCTGCTCCTCAAACTGTTTTCATCCTCCAGAAGCTCATTAATGGGTCCAGGAGCTCCGACGCGACCCACAACAGACGGGAACTCCTCTGAGATGCGGATGGCGCACTGTCAGGCGGAGCTTTAAAAGCCTCTGTGGTCTCACTAAATAGTTTCAGCTTCAGCAGAAACAGACGCAACACCTGAGCCTTATGTCACATGGTGCTGGAGCTCAGCCAGTCAGCTTCTACACTGCTTGGTGTCACAGAGGAGCCTCTGGTAAAATATCACACGAGTCATGAAAGAGAGAACAATTCACCCGTGGATTTAGTGTTAAAGTGAGTAAAACTGTCAGAGCTTTATTTATATCTGATGTGTGAAACTGTTTTTATCATGTGTACTAATGAAAAGAGGAAAGAAGCAAATCAGCGATCATGTCTTTATTTCAGGTTCATGCTTCCAACACAGAAACATCCAATTGAGTCTTGTCTCTGTAGCATCAGAGACCCCAACCATCAGCTGCACTTGGCTCCTTTTAAACAGGAAAGATTGAGACCTCCAGCAGAACCAGGCTCAGGGAGGGGCAGCCACCTACCGTGACCGGTTGGGGGTGAGCGGAGAGAGAAGAGCTAAAAGGAGCATTGAGAGATGAGGATAAAACACAAACTGCAGGGGGAAAAAAACAGAAGTTAATGACTTGAAGCAGTCGCACATAAGGAGACTGAAGAGGGAGTGGAGAAGAAGTGCTCAGTGCATCATTGGACATTCCCTAGCAGCTTGAACTTATGGCAGATTCCACAGAAGAGGAGCCCGGCAGCTGAAGGCTCTGCCTCCCATCACTTTCGGGGAACACCCCCAGGCTCCTAAGCCAGCTGAGAGACAAAATCTCTCCAGTGTTTTCTGGGTCTACCCCAGGGTCTCCTCCCAGTAGGACAGGCCCAAAACACCTCACCTAAGAGGCATTCGGGAGGCAACCTGGTCAGACACCTGAACCATCTGTGCTGGCACCTTTTGATGTGGAGGAGCCGTGGCTCACCTCTGAACCCTTTCCAAATGACCGAGGTTCTCTCTCCAAGACTGAGCAGTCACTACCCAGAGCTCATGACCGTAGGTGAGGGTAGGAACACTGACCGGTAAATCGACAGCTTCACGCTCAGCTCTCTTCATCTCAACATCACTGCAGACGCCACACCGTCTGTCAGTCTCTCGCTCCACCCGACCCCTGGGACAATAGCTGCTCCCTGACCCGGAGTGGGCGCACCACCCTTTAAATTAATTTCTAGCCTTTTCTCTTTCTAGTCCCTGGTTGTACTCTCGCTGCAGCATTTTGGATCAACTGGAGGTTCTTCAGGGAGCTTTTAGAATAGCGTGATAATTACAATCAATAATAATAAATAAGTAATAGTTATAAATAAGTGAACTTGCTTTTCAGCTTCACTCTGCGGATGAAATTAGCGGAACATTATTTGAAGTTTGCATGTTCTAATGCTCGGGGAGTCAGAATTCTGATTGGCTGCTTTCATTTTTAGAGCCACAGAATCCAGCATCGTGCGCAGCGAGGCTGCGACGCGATTGGCCAGATAATGGACCTCTGTGGGGGTGAAGCTTAGGTAGCTGCTCTGCACTGTGTTAGCATTGAGGGCGATAATAGTGAAACCATGGGCTTAAATTGGATTAGGACACTTTCAGATAAACATTTAATGAGATTTTTTCCAGGTGCTGTGCACGGCAGTTTTATAAATAAGATGCTAATCTGAGCAGTTGGTGTGATTCGGGAGCTTATTGCACACAATTTAAGTATTTTAGTTGAAGAACGGGAGAAGCGGAGGGAGACTTCAGTCTTTGACTTCTCGCTGACTTTTCTCTGTCTCTTATAGTTCAAACTTTTATTTAGCGAGAGATTCCCGTCACGTATGCTCCCAGAGCTCCGCCCTCTGTCTGATCCCAGTCGTGTGATTGGCTGACAAAGGTGCAAGAGACTCTGTCAGACCTCAGAGACGTCATGAATTAAACATCCTCCATCATTACAATTCTCAGAGCTCGTTAGCAGGAATAATTACCCAGACAGAGCGCCTGGTACAACAGACAAATTAAATCCATCAAGACTTAAGAGTTAGGGAGGCGCGCTGTTCATCAGCTCGTTATTTTACTTTATGAGAAGCATTTGGTCCCCTCCTGTGTGTGTGTGTGTGTGTGTGTGGGTTTTAAATGTAAGTATGCACATAGGCCAGTATGCAAATGATGAGGTCATTGCAGATAATTATTAATTATTTGAATCTGTAAAAGTTGTAGCTCAGCCCGGCGCAGCGCTGGCTAGAACCCTGATATTCCACCTCATTTCGTAAATGTTGCTGTCATGAGACGTGTCAGCGCTGTTCTCGTTTGTGTAAAGTTATTAAAAAGTCAAATCTGGGGAGGAGCTGGTGCCTCAGCTGACTCCATCCATATCCAGTACCGTGCTTTTTCAGCTGCACACGGTTTCTGTAACTGCAAGCAGCTTTGCAACCCGCCACAACCCCAGCTCCTCTGTTTCCTGCTGTTTCTGACGAGTGTCGCTGATGCCTGCTCTGGTCTGTTCTTGCTGTTGTCTTTCCATATATACATGTGGACGGGTGGAGACTTCCCACACCAGCTCGGCATGGTTATGAGTTATGTATATTTAACCCTCTGATCAGGATAACTGAGAGAAACTCTCAGCATCTCTCTGTGGTTGTTTTGCCTCTTAATGTTCATTTTGTATCTGTTTTCTATTATTAAATTCATTTTGTGTATCTTTGCTCATATTCTGTCTCTTTATTCTCATTTCCTGCTGTTTTGTAGCAGCTGTGTGTCTTTGCGGTTATCTGTCTGGCTCTCTGCAGTCGTTTTGTGGCCATTTGGTCTCAGTTTGTGTGTATTTGCAGTCGTGTTTGTGTCTCCTTGTGGTCGTTGGATTTCCTTCCCCCTTTCTTTCAGGTCATTGTGGTGGTTGTGTTTGCTCTCGCTCATCATTTTGACATTGTTGCTGTGTGTGCAGAGATCCCCGAGGACCCTCAGGCTGCAGAAGTTTATTACAACCAGGATGGATTTGACTCGTGCTCAGAGGACGACGAGCCAGCATCACCTGCAGAGACGCTTTACCTGTCTGACCCACAGGTGAGTGTGACTGCGTTTAACGTGCTTTCGTGTAAACTCTTCAAAAAAAAAAAAAGCACGTGGGCCACAGTGTGAGAGAGGGAGGCGTGTGCTGCCTCGCTCTATTTCCTTTCAGCTCATCTCCTTTATCCGGCGTCGAGGAGTGCAGATAGGAGTTTGCTTGGTTCCTTAATTAGTGTTAGCATTAGCCTGGATTAGCATGAAGCACACAGCGATGTAGGTGGAGGAGCTTTGATTTCAGCTCTCAGGCGTCTCTGCTGGCTCTCTTTTATTGTGATGAGTTTTCATTGGGCTAAATGATCATAATATAATTCTCACATGTAGAGATAAGCCGCCTAAAACCTCTAATTAGAGACTCCAACACACACTCACGCTGGCAGCAAAGGGAGTCCTGACCTGCCATTAATGAAGATGCACATTATTAGCAGCTCATTTACTCTGAAAGAAAAAGTGGATTTTTATGCAGTGGTGGTGTGTTTTTTTAAACCAAAGCTGGAAGCTGCCTCTCAGCAGATAAAATCAAAAATGTGAAAGATGATGACCCTGAACTTAAACATACTGAGGACGATTTAAGGGGTGGTGTGAGGCGTTAAGAGGAAAATAAGTGAGGCAGAATTAGTGGAAAGAAACATTTTAAAGCAGACCCACACAGCTCATCTGCTCTCAGCATCCAAAGAGCTCAGGGACTCCGTGTCCTCAGCTTGTTACTGGGCAAAGAAGAAATTTCCACTCACTGGTGGAGCAGCTGTACCCCAACTGCTGAGGAGACACCAAGACGGGATAAGGCCTCCTCCGAACCAATCGCATCTCCGGTGGAGCTCTTTGGAGCCTCCCTTTGTGTCTGCTGTTGTGTCTCTTAGCAGGTCTTTGTGCACCTCGTGTGTCTCTTTGTGCTTGTTTTGCCTCTGTTGTCATTTTGCAGCATTTTAAAATAGTGCGCTCATTTTAAAAGTCTTTGAGTGAATAAATGGATTTTAGCAGTGCCCGCGTGAACCACGAAGTACAACAAATCATTCTCGTTTATGGCAAGTCAAAGAAACTCATGAAGAGAAACGTGTGGCTTTTCTTACCCTGCTGAACTCGCAGATTGATTGACGCATAGATCACGTTGCTGTTTCAGTCATGTTTGCCAGGAGGTACTGCTCAGTGTCTTTTGTGTGTCACATTATTCCCACCGTCCAGCGGCGGGAACAGTTTTCCCTCTGACGACATTTTTTAACAGATTTTTTAAAAATAGAAAATAAACATCTACAAAACACTGATGCAGTACATTAAAAGTTAACTGATACCTTTATGTGCTGCTGCATGCTACAATAATGCAAGGCTGACGGGCACACCATGTGGGAACCACGGCAACAGAAGATGCCTCAACAGCATAAATGAAAAGAACAACGCCAGAGCGGTACAACTTCATGTTTAACTGAATAAAAAAAGCAGATATGCCATTTTCTGGCACTTTGTTCAGGCTCATGTAGCATGTAAGCTGAATGCAGGTTCAGTTTGATGGGAGGATGCAGGATAGCAGGATATAGGATATGCAGGCAGAGGATATCAGCAGGCATATAGGACGATAACAAGAGGAGCAAAATGCCACAAATGTTCACTTTGTCAGGATCACTCACACACACACAAACACACACACACACACACGCCTGCAGGTAAAGGGTGAGTCAGATCCCATTTTTCGGTAGACAGCAGCTCTGCATCCCGGGACGATTACCACCAATTTATAACCAAGGGGGCGAGTCCAATGCACTCCCAGCAGAGAGGCAGAGAGAGAGTGTGAAGGCCAGCAGCCAATTTGTGGTTGAGCTTCGGAGAAAGTGGGAGGCTGGGAGAGATTAAACCTATTTGTCACCACTGATAGTGATGACAGAAAACAGAGAGGGGAAGAAGAGAAGAAATGGAGCGAAACTGGGGATTGTGGAGCCGGATAATGAGTGGAGCCGAGGCACAGAGAGGCCACGAGATAACACTCTGAGACTTTAATTGCTGCATTTTTGTGGAGAGGAGATGTGACGCTGGGTCACATTTCAACAGCCGTTCTCGTCGGATACCTGATAAATTTACTGTGGTACCCAAATCAATCCTGTACTGGTTTAAATACCGAAGTGCTGCTGAATTAAACATGTTTTAACCTGCGCCAAAACACATCAGACTGCTCTGTCAGTTAATGAAAGACCTGCAGTCTGAAATGCAGATTAATTGCTTACAGGATATTACAAATATTACAGTTATAGGCCAAATTCTTCCACTGCAAACCCTCCTCAGTAAGGATGTTTTCCTACACAATACACATTTTTTAATCCACTGTTTCATATTGGGTACATTTTGCTGAGACGGTGTATTCTGCAGATTCTGTCTGTGTGTGTGGTCCAGATTAAGTTTCAAAGCCCAGCCTGTGAATATAGCTGCAAAGGAAACCTTGTTTAGGATTTGACTGGTAAATCTTTTAAAGCCCGTATTTGATTAAAACGGAGGAGTCAACAAAGATCCAGCAGAGGAGGTCCCTGAACTGTGAGCAGCTGAAATTGTTCTAAACAAAGAACCTTTTGAACTTTTTTTGCTGAATTAGAATTCAAAGGTAGCAAATCTGATCAGCTTCAACATTTGACATGCTGTCCACCCAAAGGTCATCTGTAGAAATCATTTATGTTGTCTTCACTCTTAAATGTGTGGAACTCCGACTGATTTAACGACTGGCTTCATGATGAACTGACACCAACTTGTGACAGATTTTGTTCATGTTGTCATCTCCTGTAGACACAGCAGACCCACAAAGTTAACGTGCTCCATATTTGTAGTCCTGGACTCCTCTAAAGTAGTTTTACATGATTCATTCAAACTAGTCCTTCTTTATCTTATACTGGACCTGTCTGATTTAGCTGGTTCAGTTTTGGCTCACAGGGATATTTGGAGGGGGGGGTTGTGGTGTGGGGGTGTTTTTCAGGAGTTGGGCTCGGCCTCCATAGTAGTAAGATATTTTGAACAATTTCATGTTCCCAACTATGTGGGTGCACAAAGCAGGTCCATAAAGTTTGGTGTGGAAGAACGTGGCTGGCCTTAACCTGATAGAACACCTTTGGGATGAATTAGAGCGAACACTGTGAGCCAGGCCTTCTCATCCAGCATCAGTGTCTGACCTCACAAATGTGCTTCTGGAAGAATGGTCCAAAATTCCCATAAACACTCCTAAACCTGTGGAAAGGCTGAAGCTGCAAAGGGTGGGCCGACATCATATTAAACACTATGGATAAAGGATGTGATGCCACTGAGGTTTTTTTTTTCTCTAATCTTTATTCTACCAGGTAAAATGTTTGAGAATTAGTTCTCATATATAAACATGACCTGGCCGAGAGGCCCCAATAGAAATAAGTCTGCACGTGCAGGCAGACGAGTGAATACTTTTGGCAACATAGTGAAAGTGTGAGTTGGTGTAGGAGAGCAGCAGAATATATGTCGTACTCCATATTACATATTACTCCATATTTCCTGCCAGCATTTGAGCAAGTTCCTCTCACATAAACAGGGACATGTATGGAAGCCTGTTCACATCAGGCTTGTGACTGAAAGCCTCAGCAGGTAGTGAGCATAACATTTACTGAACAAAGGTGTCCTGCTGTAATCTTTGTTGCTGAGGATGTTCCTGCTTCTCTCTCTCGCATTCATACTCAGAAGAAAGTGGGCTTTTAGGGAGGGAGGTTCAAAGAGACATGAGCCAAAAGGGCTTTTTTCAGACAAAGGATGAACTGAGGGGCTGCATCGAGATCAATATTTTTTCAAACTGTGCTGCAGGTATCTGTCTCCATCAGGCTCCGAATATTTCATGGAAATTCGGTTCCCAGCAGTCGATCCTCCGTCTCGGTGCAGTGTTGCTGTCATGTGGCAGAACAGAAATGAAGCCCATTAATGTTCCAGAATGATGAAGAGTAACAGCTCCATCAGTTTGACTTCCTCCTCAGTTATTACTGCCTGGAGAGCTGATGATAACAATGAAGAAAAGGAAGGGGGTGATTTATTGCCATAGATAATGAAAAATAATATTCATTATTAGTTGAGCAGCAGTTGACTGATGCAGAGCAATGCTGGTTTAGTGTCAGTGTAATTGGGTGGAAAGTGAAACACCTTCATCCTCCCCTCCTCCACAGTAATCTCCTTCAGTCTAAAGCAGATTCAGACCCTGGAGCTACGCCACAGACACAAAAACACACACGAGGGGAAGACTGAATATTCTGTAGATTCAAGCAGCCAGTCAGATCCCCGAAGTCACTCAAATGTGGCTGTGTATGAAATATGTTTATACATAAATGAGATTTATAGTTAAAATCATGCAGAATGATGGGAGGGGTTTTTAAAAACCCTCACAGGTTCATAACTACTTCAAGTCTGAACTACAAATCTGCTGCCAGCAACATCTGTGTCTGCTTTTCTTATAGTGAAGCCAAGATACAAAAATGACGTCCCTGCAGTCCTGTGGAAAACTCCACCCTGTGATTCAGCAGCTTGTAGAACCTTCTGTAATGTGCAGTCATGGTTTTCTGTGTGACTTTATCCGTCTGTCACATCAGTGCGGAGGAATTCTGGCCCAGTCTTCTTTACCCCATAGCTTCACCTTATTGAGGTCTGCAGGGAGACACAAACATCTCCGCTCCGGTCTCGTCTGTCCGGAGGACGATGTTCCAGAGGTCTCGTGGTTTGTTCAGGTGCAGCTTTGCAAGCCTAAGCCGTGCTGCTGTGTTCTTTTCCGAGAGAAGAAGCTTCCTGCCAGCAGAGTTTTTATTTACATTTTTTTAGCTACTGACTCAGGTGATTGTGTTGTTCTTGTTCTTTTAGATTTAACTGCTGCCGTTGGTGCAGTGGACCATAAAACTTTAATCTCTCGTCTGGAGCAGTGGGCGGGAATCAGGGGCACAGCTCTGAGACGGTTTCACTTGTTGGTCTTGGTGAATTTGTGTCCTCCACTGCTCCACGTGTGTGTGGGGTACCACAGGGCTCGGTTCTAGGCCCGCTCCTTTTCTCTCTTTATCTATTACCGCTGGGCCTCACACTTAGAAAATATGGTACTTCTTTCCGCTGCTGTGCAGACGACAGCCAGATATACGTGCCTCTTAAAAGGAAGGACTCCTACTCAGTGGCACAATTACTTAAATGCTTAGGTGACATTAAGGCATGGTTGGCTCTACATTTCCTGAGTTTCAATGAGAAAAAAAAAGAGGTGATGGTTTTTGGGAACAATTCTGTGACCCCTTTGGCAGATCTGGGCTCTCTGGCGCAGTATCAACAATCACAAACTTGATTCTGGCGTGAAGCTCGATAGCCGCATTAAGGCTGTAGTCAGGTAAGACTTTGAAACAGTAATCCACTCTTTGTTACCACTAGGCTGGATTACTGTAATGCACTTTTTATAGGGTTTAGCGGGTCCTCTGTTGCTCGCCTTCAGCTGGTGCAGAATGCTGCTGGGCGGCTTTGAACTGGTGCCTGCAAACATGAGCACATTTCACCTGTTTTAGCTTCACTGGCTGCCCGTTCCTTTTAGGATCCATTTCAAAATTCTTTTATTTGCCTTTAAATCTCTAAATGGACTCGCCCCACCTTATCTCTCTGAGCTGCTACTCTCTTACGCTCCCACCCGGTCACTTGGGTCGACAGACCAGCTGCTTCTGACGGTGCCTAAAACCAGGTTTAAGCTCAGAGGGGAGCGGACAGCACCAAATCTCTCTGTGTCCTTCGCATATATTATGTATTTCTGAGGTATTTTAATGCATTTAGTGAGTTTTTTATGTATTTTATTGTTTTATTGTACAGCACTTTGGACCCTGTGGGTGATTTTAAAGTGCTTTATAAATAAAGCTTTGGATTGGATTGGATTGGATTGGAACCCGTCCAAACAAGCCGCACTGAGTCTGTTTCTGATTGTGCTGTCATGAACGTTACATCCAGTCCAGTGAAAACTTTTTTCACATGATTGCATCAGCGTGCAATCACACTTTGGGTCCCGATGCCGTTTCGTGTGACTAATTTCCTCAAATCTCAGAATCTAAATTCTTACCCCCACTGCAGCGACTCAACTCTTATTTTCCGTTGTGGATGCAACAAACTGGTAGTTCAGCCTCAAACTCAGAGAGCACAGTCCCGTTCATGTCCACCTTTCTTCCTCTGATTCGTTGTGCCGCTTTGACGATCAGCTAAGAGTCCTGCCTGGGATGGTTCTGAGTTCCTCTTTGCTCTCCTCCCTCATGGTCCTTTTCTTTCTGACTTGCTGAACTTCTGTTTTTGCTGTTGATCCCACGTCACTTTAAAAACAAAGCCTGCCTCTTGTTTGTTATTCCAGTCTCTCAAGTCCTGCGTTTGGTCCGTATTGATGTCCATGTGGCGCTGCCTGTGCGGGCGAGATATTATCTGCACTGGAACACAAAGTAGATAAAACTGCCTGATACCAAAAGCAGGTGAAGTTAAGCAGTGCTGTGGAAACGAGGCTATAGAGCCATAATAGTTATGTTAATAGGAAATTGAAATGGTTGAAAAAAAAAACATAATTGTCCTTTACAGGCCCGGCGATGTGACGCTGGTTGAAGGCTGTTTTAAATTCCAGCTCTCTCTGCACGATGAACTCTGAAGCAGCGATCTTAACGAGAGTCTGCCTGCAGTTTAAATGTTTAAGTCAGTTTTTATTGGCCCGTGAATCACATGAAAGTGGATTAACCTCCCGCAGACGTCGTCTCTCTGCTTCTCCGCTATGTTTATTTAGAGGAATAATGAGTGAAATAAAACGGGATCATTCAAATGATGCATCGGCTGTATAACAACACACAAGTCATTATTACATTTTGTCGCAGAACAATCTTTGTCTCCTGATTGGGCAGCTGAGCACAGTGAGCAGCAGCTGCGGTGCTGCTGATGCCTCAGTCTTTGTGCTCTGGATGCTTTCATGCTGCTCTCAGATTTTCTTTAAAGAATAACACACTTCAGCCTGCTGCTTCCCATTTATGTGTCTATTGTGACCAGAGTTATTCATTTTAAATCAGGTTTTTGGAAAGCTGCAGAGAGTGCTCTTTGCTCCACAACTTGTCTCCACTCAACACAAAACAGAGTTTTTGGTTTGTTTAGTTTTTGTTCCCACAGCCCCGGCAGAGAGTGCAGAGATAGCGGAGCAGCACGCCAGACTTAATGGCAGACACAGCGGGCTGAATACAGACGAGCTGCTTCAAATGTGCATTTAGAAACATTTTTTAAAATATTATAAACGTTCTTTTTCAGTGTGTCAGCACTGAAGTAGTAACTTCAAAAAAAGGAGCTCTTCCCAAACTCTCTCGATTGCAAAGCGTGTGGCCTGATGGGATCAGATTTTCCACAAAAACCCGAACGATGATTATGATCCGAGCGCCTCTCGTCGGCTCTCAGCGGTGACAAAGAGCAACTCCAGCTAATGTTGGTTTAGAAATGGAGCCCAGTCATCACCACCATCACCATGACTCCAACACAAATTCCACATAAAGACAAAAAACTCTAATATGGCTTCACATAGGGGGCAGCGTTGTGGTTACCACCATTAAGAGGGTCCTGGGCCCATTCTGTGTGGAGTTTCATGTTTCTCTGTGTCCATGTGGACCTCCAGCTTCCTCTGAATATGAGTGTGAATGGTTGTGTGTCACTCTGTTAGCCCTGCGACAGACTGGTGGTCTGTCCAGGCTGTACCCCGCCTCTCATCCTATGACAGCTGGGACAGGCTCCAGATCCCCCATCACCCTGATTTAGATAAGCAGAAGATGACGGACACTTTTTATGCTTTTTCTTGTCTACATGGATAATAATTATATGATTTCATTTCTTTTGTGTTGCAAAGAATGTTCCTGAAGCCAATTCATCGTTTGCATCGGACTAAAAGATTTCCTTTCATGGTTTGTGGCTGTTTGCATCTTCCTCAGGTCAGTGAGCTCGAGGCCATGATGAAGCACATGCAGGAAGTTCTGGGAGAGGAGCTGAGCGGTGAGTCTGAGCACACAAACACTGCCGGATGTTGAGCTGGATCACGACGTTCCAGCCAACACGTTACGCCGGCTCCGCCAGCTGTTCAGGCAGCAGCACTGTGCCGATGCTGCGCAGCAAAGTGAAATTAGACATTTAGCTCATTTAAAAAGGTGAGCAGCCACAGCTGCAGCACAGCGATTAATAATTAGCAGTGAAGGAGGTCAGGAGGTCTTTTTTTGTGCTGTGTGAAGTTTTAGCAGCAGTTCCTGCTCATGCAAGTCTCCTGACTGCAGAGGAAAAACAGATTTTGTTGTGTTTTGAAGACCAGCATCCTAAGAATAACTCAAGGAATCTGTCTGTGGCTTCACTCAGCACCCGTTCAGCCGATCCACTTCAGACTTGGTCCCTCAGTTTCTTGGAGTAAATGAAGTGCAGAGGTTTCGGTCATTATAATAAGCGTTTGTCATCTCTTGGCTAAAAGATGTGTCTCC
This sequence comes from Cichlasoma orientale, assembly GCA_034780415.1. Classification (NCBI taxonomy): domain Eukaryota; kingdom Metazoa; phylum Chordata; class Actinopteri; order Cichliformes; family Cichlidae; genus Cichlasoma; species Cichlasoma orientale. The sequence goes on from JAVDPK010001505.1 coordinate 123,264, forward strand.
TGGAGGGGCTGCCCCACTCTGTTTGTAAGGGGGAGGAGCCCACATAAACCTATAGGTATGTTTGTTTGTGAGGACATTCTTTCAAATGAAGTTTAAATATCACAAACAAGTGCCAAACCTTTAACCTGTGCACCAGGAAAACAAAGCTGGTCAACAGGTTCCAAAAGATCAGTTCAGTGAAGTCAGCACTGTTGTTCCGATGAGCGGTCTGCCTGTTGTGCACATGCGCCATAAATGGGTCCTCATACAGTATCGCGCCTCTTTCCAAACTGTATCTTAATGATTGCCTTAATGAGTGGACAACTGCAGCTCTGCACGAAGCTCACGCAGCTGTAATGTTGTGGAACTTTGCAAATGCGTAATAGAAGTTTAACACGTAAAAACGACTGTTTATATACTTTATTTTGAGCCAACGCCATGAAACTTTTTTAGATTTAGATTGGTGATTATATACAGCAGTTTTTTGGCCCGGCAACCGCTGAAATTAAAGTTGATGCTCTCTCCCAATTAGTTTAGCTCGGGGGTTCAAAATAAGTGCCCAGAGGTGTTGCAGAAAGTCTTCGCACTAGAATGATTTTGCATTCAGCTTCTTTTCTGGTGCATGCTCAGTTTGTGCTTTTGCTGCACAGACGGTTTATAGTACACACATCTGTACTCGCATCTTTGTAAAGACCAGAAAAAATGCCTCACAAGGTCTAAAAATCAAATCAGTCCTCACAAAGGTAGCTGTATACGTACACACACACACTCTCTCTATCTCCCTCCTCTTTTTCATCACAATTCAACACAATCCTCCTCCTCCTCCTCCTCCTCCCCCCTGCGTCCCCAGCCTTACAGCCCTCCTCCCCCCCTCGTTCCTGTTGGCCTGGTTCAGTCACTGTCTCGCCTCTGCTGTGAAACCTGTTCGTCTCGCTCCACTGACCTCAGGAAAAAAAAAAAAATTCTAAGCCTCCACAGTTCACCTGCAGATGAAACCTCGCTCCATCTATTCTCCTGCCAGACGAAACTCTGTCACAAAACAGGGACAAAACCTGCAGCTTCTCCACACTTCTGTTCAAAAGCAGCAGAAATGCCAAAGTTAAATCTTCACCGCGATCTTAGACGGCTTTACCGAAACCTCATCAGTGAGACGTCTGTGGGAATGATGGTGTTATTCTGACTGTTATCAGTCAGATTACTCTTTGAATCTGCATGTGGACATGATGAGCAGCGCTGAATCTGATAAGATCTCATTAACTCGTTAAGTTTAGATTTCACATTTGAAAGTAACTGAGTTATTAAAAACAGTCTCAGTGGCTCGACCATCAGCTGTGGAAATAATCCACTTTTTAATTTCAGCCGCTAAATGAATCGACACCGCCCGAATATTCTTACTCCAACCATCAACACTCCCGACGCCTGAATCTAAAAACCCAGTCTGAGTCAGGAAGCACTTCTCATGTAGAACCATGTCAGATGGGATTTAGAAGTGGTTTTACATGCATTATATATTTTATTCATCCCAGGTAAGGCAGAAAAAATAAGGTAAGAACCAAGATTGATGCTTTTGAAGAGTCCTTCTTAGAAGCGTGGTTTACCACCTGGCAGCCGGCGTGGAGGCATTTAATTGGACAATTATTTTAAACCATCTGTCAAAATGAAGCCAACAAATTTTGAAATGTGAATTTCAGTCATCACCAGGAGTTTAACATTTCATCTATAGAATCACCTGTCAAATCTAACAATTATATAAAAAACTTACTGCACATTTACAAAGTTACAGCTTAAATACAGCTTCATCGGTGGCTCAGTCACAGTCAGCTGACCGTGTGGCATGTGTAGACAGTGAGGACCCAGTTGCAGGACTCAGAGGCTGGCACATGGAGGTAAATGGAAAATGAGCTTTTATTGTGGCTGAAGATTCAAACAGACATACAAAACAAAGCAGATACTAAACTAAAGTTAACCGAAACTGGAAGGAATAATTAGGGAACACGGGGACGGATCACAGCCACAACGACAACAAGACAATAAATACACAAAGGCATATTCAGGGAACAGACAACAGGTGGGGAGCACAGACCGAGACAAGGCAGTAAAACTACACACAGAGCACAAGAGACAAAGAGTGACAAAGTAAAACAACTGAACACAGAGGCAGGAACGCAGACTTGACGACACTGGGAGGCACATGAATGAACATAAACACGAAGAAACATGTAAGAACACAGAGAGAGGAACTAAGAACCAGAAACTGAAAACCTAATTAGATATACTTAAATGGAAAAAGGACAAAACCGAAACCAGAGATCACAAATGAAAGTGGTTCATCTTCAAAAGGCTTCAAACACTGGGATTCAGACCTAGGATGTCATTTTCTGTCTCTTATCCAGGTTTGGGTTGCGGTCACGGCAGTCTAAGATGCCCTGATCTTCCTCTAACTTGAAACTGAGGCCTTCTCAAACTGGCTGAGCATGCTGTTTGCTCCCAGGTCTTCTCCTAGTTAAAACAACTCAAAGGTATCCAGGAGACACCCTCGTCGGATCCCTGAACCACATTAACTGGCTCCTTTTGATGTGGAGGAGCAGCAGCTCTACTCTGAGCTCCTCCTGATCTCCTCATCTTGCTTTCAGACACTAACCGCAGCACATGGCTGTAGGTGAGGTTTGCACTGTAGATCAACCTGTAAATCAAAAGCTTTACCTTCACACTTAGCTCTCTTTGCCACAGCAGACTGGTACAGTATCTGCATCACTGCGGACGCTGTGCCAGTCCATCTGTGAATTTCCTGTTTCACTCTTGAACAAGCTTAAGTTTAGACAAGTTTAGACCGAGAAACCTGAACTCCTTCACTTAGGGCAGCATCTCCTCCCTCCCCCAGAGTGGACACTTCACCTTTTTCTGGCTGGTGTCAAACTTGGAGGTGCTCATCCCAGTGTGAGTTGGAGGGCATCACTCGATGAAGCCAACAGAACTACAACGACGTGGGAAACTTTCTGGGGAAAATCTGTTCTTGTTAGTAGAGACAACATCCATCCCACTTTGGATGGAGCAGCTCTCATTTCCAGAAATCTGGCCAAATTTATTAACCCCCCAAAACGTGACTAGCCAGGGTTGAGACCAGGAAGCAGAGTCTCTGCAGCTTTTCTCCTCCTGCCATCCCCCCAAAATCCCATCCCTATAGACCACCAAAAACCAGCAAAAAACTATTTAAGCATAAAAATTCAAAAAGAAAAAAATAATATAGCATCCTCAACTGCACCGAAGAGGGTTCTTCCTGTTAAAAGGAAGTTTTTCCTTCCCGCTGTCACCAAGCGCTGCTCATAGGGGCTCGTTTTGACTGTTCTTCACTATTTGTTGTGATTTGGCGCTATAGAAATAAAAGTGCATTAAATTGAATGTCATTTCAGGAGGAGAAAGCAAATCTTGGTATCAAGCAGCAGCAGATGGACTTGTACTGAACATATTAACAAATGTGAAATTAAAAAAAAAGTTTTTGTTTTTTTCAGGTGAGTTTGAAGCCACTTTTTCAGTGTTTGCAAAGTGAATAAAATGAAGGAAAACTAATTATTCTGACATGTTGCAGCAAATAGAAAGCGGCGTTTTTGTTTAATTCCACCATTTGGATGCAAATTAGAAATGTTTTGACAACTGAATGCAATATACTGATATTTAAATTTATTCAAATTATTCTGCTTTTGTTCTATACAGCAGGTGGGATATGGTAATTGACGAATATGAAAGAGTGTGTGTTTATATACTTTTTTGAAGGCACATATGTAATATGCGTGCAGCCTGCATGTTTCTTAGTGTATGTACATGTCAGCTCAGTTCAGACAGACTGAAAAAGCTCCTGCTTTTGTGCAGCAGTTCCAACCATGATGTAGGGGCATCGCTTACATACCACAGCCCTGGTTCTGTGGACAGGTGTAGTCTCATAAGAGCTACTTTATGAACTGGTACTTGTGGCCTATTTGTTGAATTTGATGTTTGAAAGGATTCATGAAGATGACTTCATCTAGTTTCTCCTGAGTTCAGTTCAATCCAGTTTCACCAATATCAGTCGCCTCAGTGCACTTCAGACAAAAACCCAACAATCAGGATCGCCTACGAGCAGCATTTGGTGAAAGTGGGAAGGAAAACTCCCTTTTAACAGGAAGGAACCTCTGACAGAACCAGACTCCCTTTATGAAGAAACAAAAATAATTTTAATATTCTATTATATTGTAATTAATATAAACCATTTATCTGTGAAGTAGGAGTCAGAGAGCAGACAACAAACACAGGCAAACAACTTGATTCGGTTAACACTAACTCCTTCATCACTGTTTGCTGTTCTCTTTGTGTTTCCATTAAAACTGTTGCTTCCACACTAATTGTACAAAGAGTTCTGCGTGTTTTCTGGTCCTGACTGTCAGCTCCCTGCCTAAGCAGACTAATTACTCCCTTTAGGGAAGCAAAGTAACAGGATGCAGCATCAGCAGTGATAAACAGACATTAAGTCCCCTGATATTTAGCATCTAGTGAACGGACGAAAGACCTGGAGCAGCACAGAGGCCATTATACTGATTTACTGTCCAGTCATTAGCTGTTAAACAGCGGCTCGGAGTTTATTTGTGCTGTGTTGGTCAGAAAATAAAAGCAGCAGCAATCTTAATATTTTATTCAGCAGATCAGATTCCGTCTAAAAGAAAAGGAAGAGGCGGGACAGAACCACAGCATCGAGAATAAATACTTCAAATACTAAAAGAAGTTAAAACGGAAAGTGAAAAGGTACTGTAACTGAAAATGAATCCTGAAAAGTATCTCACCTGGATACTGTGCAGAAATGCTTAAATAGCATTGCTAAAAGGAGTGGCAGTGTCAAGGATCTAGCTGCACATGATGCTGAAGGTGTTTGTTAAGTGCGATCCCTGAAAGCAGATCATTTCTAATTCATAAACGTGAGATAAGTCAGACTAAGACTTGAAAGCAGGAAGGCAGTAATAGAAACCTGGAAGCATCTGAATAATAATAATAATAATAATGAGAAAAAGAGTTCAAATGTCAGCTGATGTAAGAGGTGAAAGAAGTCAAAGTGTCCACCAGGTCGGACGCCCGAGCGCTTTAGGTTTAATGATCTCTGCGAGGGCGTCAGCTTGTTAGCATTCACAGCTCGTTACAGCTCAGACTTCCTGGCAATCAAGAGCCTTGTTAAGATGCTGAGCTCATTAATCTTCAAAGAGACTCGAAATGTCTACCTGTGACTGAGACGTCCTACCTTTCCCTTCATGAAAGTTTTCAGCCTGGACATTTGAGACATTTCAGTAAAAAAAAACACACACAAAAAACACTGATTCCTCTATGTGTGTGTGTGTGTGTGTGTGTGTGTGTGTGTGTGTGTGTGTGTGTGTGTGTGTGTGTGTGTGTGTGTGTGTGTCAGACATATAGAAATGATGTGTGTTTAGATTCTGGCAGCAGCAGATATCCTGCCATTATAATCCCATTAGATCACCTCCACAGACTCTGCTGTGCTTTTATTAATGGAGTCAGAGCTGCTCCTGCAGACAGACTCGGGAAGGGAGCGGGCCAGAACCCACTGCAAACACACAGTCAGTATCACAGTAATCCAGTGTCAATCAGTGTGTCCAACAGGAGCTGCTTAAAAAGTTAATTTTGTTCCTTTTAATAGCAGAAGTTTGAGATAATGACGAAATGACTCACATGTGCTTTGGTCTGGATTAAAATCACTCACTGGGGTCAGATTCATTTAAAGTCCACACACCTTCCTTCCACATAGAAATGTGTCAAATTAAAGGAAAAACCCGACAGGAAGCGTCTTAGTAAGGCGCTTGGCCTTAATGTGACAGTCATACGGTGTCTATTGGCACGTGTCCTCAGGAGGTGTTTTTGCACACGATGGAGCGCGCCGCTTCCTAGAATTGGACACTCGATGGACGAGCCAGCTAACAGTGTGACCTGCAGCCTCACACCACACAAACACTGAGCTGCACCTGACTGGTCGCGCTGGCTGTCTGCTCCTGGAGTATATGAAACCAGCATGGCAGCTGCTTTCAAACTCTCTCTTGAAAATAGTCAAAATATTTTTCTGAAAACCTTTTAGGCAAAAAATAAAACATGCAGTTACAAAAGCTCTGTTACAACAGCTAGCTTCAGCTTTTTTCCCAGCATTTCTAGAAACTTTTAGAGCCCTGATTTAAACACAATGCTGTAGACTCTGAGCTGGAGTGAAGGATTGGCCACATTATGGCCACGGCCACCGCAGAAGTCTGCAAACCCCTCACAACCAGCGGTGAAGTGTACTGGGGGGATACACCAAATTCAAAAGGTGTTCAGTTGGGTTGCTCTACTACCAGGATCAGCTAGGTGTGTCTTACTTTTCTCTTTTCTGTTGTCTTTAAATCAGGAGACCCTGCAGAGCCAGAGGCTCCTCAGAGCCCCTTCGAGGCCCCCGACGATCAACAGCCTGCGTGAGACTGAAATCCAGCAGCTGAGAGTGTCAGCTCAGCTCAGCCCCCTTTCTCTCTTAGTCTGAGGATCTGGTTCATCAAGAACTTCTTGTATTGGACCTGGACTCAGTGACAATAATGGAGCACAGCTTATTACCACCTTCCTTTAAGCAAGCAGCAAGACTTTTTCCTGTTCTCTCTTTGTTGCTGATTTATGAGTATTTATGGTTTCTATTTATGAGAATTATTTGGTCTTGTCTCCATGAAAATAATAAAGCCTGATATCTATATGAAGCACTGGAACCACAGGTCAGATGTTGGGGTTGATGGCAGGTGTTCAAAGTTAAGACTCTGGCACCAGAGTTCAAGGTTCATGTCCTGAGTGTGTGTGAGTTTAGGTTAAAAAGAAAAAGAAAACCCTGAAAGACAGCGTGGTGTCATCTGTGTAAAGAGTTGTTTCTTTGGTCCAATCAAATAAATGATTGGAATATAAAGAGTGGTGTGACTCGACCAGGATCTCCTGAACCGGAACCACGAGCTGAGTTTAAACAGAACTAAAACTGTCTTTAAGTGCTGGAGGTATCATAAGTTTCAGAGTGAAACAAATTATATTTGATGTCAGTGAATATTTTACAGACTCGGTCAGCGGCAGCCTGCCTGTTTGCTTCAAACATTTGCAGCTGCAGATGAATTAAATCATAAAGATAGACTCAGAAGAACTAGAAGGATTCTGCTTTTATGAACCTGGACGAAAGTGCAACAATAATCACTTGACTTAATCAAGCAAAAATAAATTACAGGATATTACCTTTACCAGTGTAAAGTTAATTTAATGTTCTTGACTCTAATCTCCCTCGCTGTTTTCTTAATTGTCTCTTTGTCTTTCCTGTGTTATCAAGAGGGGGGCAATGAGATAATTGGTTCTACATTTCATTACTTCCTCATTAAAAGCTCATAAAAAGGACACAAAAAGCAGAAACAATCTAAATCGGATCCCTCAGGCAGCTGAGCTGTTAACCTACAGTTCTTCTATAGCACTGCTTTAATAATAATATATATTGATGGTTTTATTACCGCATTAGTATTAGAATCGACTCATCAGAGGTTCGTTCAGCTGAATCAACCTGCAGCCTTTCAGTAAGTGTGCTTAGTTACTCTCCATCTCTTCAGTCCCCTGCAGTACACAAGTTAACTTTGGCTCTGACTTTCTGCAGACTTTTCCTCTGCTGAGTTTCTTGTTTCTTTCTTCTTCTTTTTTTTAAAACTGTGTTTTGAGGTATCGGCTCAGATTTAAGCTCCGTCTCTCCACAAGCGTCTGTGAAAGTTTAATTTAGAATAATCCAATTATCGCAGACGAAACATCCTCCCCGAAGCTGCAGAGCGTCGCCGTGTGGATCAGAGCGTGATATCAAGCAGATTCAGTTTTGTTTGTGCAGATTGTGGCGTGGAAGAAATCCCACAGATCTGTTAATAACGTCTCCAAAAAAACAACAGAAAATTTAACATAGCAAGAAACATTTGGAAGGAAAAAGTAAAACAAACAGAGAGAGTGTGTTCAGGAAGAATGCAGCGAAAAGTCCTATTAGCTCTCGGCTTAAGTTCAGTGTGAGGATGAGGAGGATGTGGTGTAGCTGAAGAAATAATAGATTTTAAAACAGTTTAAGAGACCCAGCCATCCGCGTGATGTAAAATCAAACATGACTCCGCAGACCACATGGAGAGTCACATGTCTTTTCAGGTCTGCAGATATTTTTGAGTACATGTTTTAATTTCAAGGATGAAAAATTGCTGAATTTTTCAAATATATACTTTTGGCACAATGTGAGCACCACTGAGTTTCATTATATTCAAGGAAATGCCAACATTCCTCCAGCCAGTGTCTTAAAAACTGGGCAACTTGCACCAGTTGCTTTGATGCAGAACTCCCCCCGTATGTGATGAATGCAGGTTAAAAACCCAAATGCAGACTGAAGTCAGACTGAACAGAAAACACAATTTTATTTAGGTGGCAGGAAATCCCACCAAGAATAACTAAGTCCAGACAAAGTTTAAAAGGGCAAACTGAACTGCAGAACCAGCAGGAAGCATAACAGGAGGACAACACATCCCATGAGAAAGAATAAGGAGCCAGGCAGGGCTATATATACACAAGGGTAATCAAGGGCAGTGGAAACAGAAGGGTAACAAGATACAGTTGAATTCAATCAAGACAACGAGCCAGGAGGAGGGAAGTAAAATCAGACATAAGACACGAGAGACTAAAACTACCAAAATAAAACAGGAAGTGAAAAACAATAAACAGGGAGATAAAGACAGAGGAGACACTGAGCGAGCAAACAAACTGATACAAACAGAAACCGGAACAAGAACTAAAGACTTTAAAGAATAAGGAAGTACATGAAAATCAAAATGTACATAATAACTGAACTTAGAACTAAACAGAGAAAGCACTGTGACACACAAGAATTTACTAGAATGAAACTCTAAAGACACCTTACAGGTTTTCATCAACTCTTCAGAGGGGCCACCGTTCACTTCCCACAAGACTCAGTGAGCCTCGACTCCCTATGTTCCTTCCTCTGGATCACCATTTATCCATTCTGGGAAAATTTGGGGTTGGGAATACTCCACAATACTTGCCAGATACTCTGACCCAGTCTTTTACCATCACACTGAGACCTTCCTCAAAGTGGCTCACATCCTAAAGACTTCATGTCAAAAATTACAAGTATTTTTTTATATATACTGTTTTCAGAAAGATTTTGGATGCCAGTACATCTTTACAAGTTATATGAACTAAAAATAATAATGTAGGACCTTCCACAGCTGAGCAGCTCAGACTCCTTCAGGCTGGATTCCTACAACCATGTTTCAGAGTTCATCTCTATAATTCACTTTGAATGAGCGGATCCTATGTGTTGCTTTGCTTTGCTTGAAGAGCCATGTAAAGGTACATGTAAGCTTTTCAAGTGGCGGCCAATCACATCACATTTACCAGCCAATCACGTGAGGTAGTCATTTCGCATCAAAAAGAAGGAGTAATTAATCATTACGAGGTTGCAAGTTATTCACTGGCAGCTAGCTTAGCTAACTGGTAACTGAAGCCCCATTGGCTTGATTTATGAGTGACCGGTTGTTATCGTTATGACAGGACCAACAATAATCACATATTCTGTCACAAGGCCATGAAGTTCTTGAAAGGTAAAATCCAAAAGTCAACTCTAAAACAAAAGCACAGTGAGTGCACGCTCAGTAATCTGGTCAATGTGATCTTTTTATGTCCTAATAAATAAGACACATTGCACCATTTTATAGGTTTTGGGGCTGTTCACTTGGAGGATGCATGCATTTGTATGTCGTGTCAATGTTTCCTGCATTCAGCTCTGAAAAACTCTAAATGCTTACAAGAGCAGCTACATTTACAGGTCTGAACCTGGTATGCAGAGAGGATAAAAGCACTGGTACCTCCCTGCAGGGTGTTTGTAAGCATCTTGTCCTGTGTTTTCTGTAATTTGTTGCACAGCAGGAAAAGTTAGGCACAGAGAAAACCAGCTGAAGTGAACTCTGTCATTCATCAGCGCACTGCTTTATCTTTCTGCCTGTTTCTGTTGTAATCTTGGATGAGAGCATCGCTCCCTGCAGCCTGTTATCACCACGCTTCACACGTTAAGCCTCATTCTTGCAGGATTTGCGGATCTGTAGAGGGGTCGATTTTTATCTAATCCAGAGTGCACGCAAGTCATTTTTCAGCCCCTCCCCAGCAGTAATAATTACAGCTGAAATGAGCTCCGGCTTTTCACTGCTTTTCAACCCACTGACCCCCCCACCCCCAAATTAGAATCTCTCTGTGGACTCGACTTTGTATTTTAAATAGTTTTTTCCACCTCCTGTTGTTTATCAGCTCAGTGTAAAATTTAAACACACAGAGACCAAACCTGAGCTATAAGAACATCTATACAAACAGCTGGATGATTAAATTACAGCTGTTTTGTTGACGAGTTCAACGTCCACTTATTGGAAAAGTGAAAACAACAAACAAAATAAATAAATATCATTATCATGTTTGTTTTGCAACTGTTTTCATTGAACTTGACTCAACATGATGGCTCCATTCTTCAGTAGTTTACACATGAAAGATCTCCAGTTCGACCTGAGGAGGAGACCCAGGTCCCTCGGGGGCTGCATCAGGAAGGGCATCGGGTGTAAAAATCTGCCAAATATTAAATATGCGGCGCTACCTGCTGTGGTGACTTCTTTGAAATAAGGGAGCAGCTGAAAGTAGCTTCTTTTTGCCTGACTCAACACTATGAGAAAATTAACTCCGCCCCTCTGCTCTGATTGGATACAAGTGGCAGGTGTACTTGGATGATTGGTCACATATGTGGGGGAAAACCCACTTGGTTTAGGGTCAGTTTGTCACCATAGCAACAGCATCCCTCTCCACACACACACACACACACACACACACACACACACACACACACACACA
>JAVDPK010001505.1:144200-173479 GCA_034780415.1 Cichlasoma orientale
GGCCAAATATGATCAAAAACAATTCGTCAGTCTTTCCTGTGAAAGGTAATCCCATGTGATCCCGTTTTGACCTTAAAATGGTTCGAAAAACTCCGCACAGCACCAGAGTGCAGCATCTCTCTCATGTTATGGTGGCCGCTTTTGCCCCCTCCAGTGTGGCGGTGACGTAGACATACGAGTCAGCGAACAATGCGGTATCTATGTATATATATCTATGGTAGAGGGTACATGTTAAAAAGAAAGTAGTTCTCCAGCTTTGGATGGAGAATACAGCTGCTGAAGATTAGGATTTAATTTTACTGCCCTTCATCAAAAACTGGAACTCATAGTTCATGAAGTCCTTGGATCAAACTGAGAGAAAAGGCTCAAATATATTTTTCAGTTTAGCAAATGATTCATGGTCCTTCAAACTAAACTGAAGTGATACAGCAGGAACCGAAGAGCCCCGGGCCTCTGTGTTCAGGCAGGAAAAGTTTGACAGTAATTATCATGCGAGCTTCTCCAGTCGACTCTCCAATATCAGTCTGAAACTCGTCTATGATAAAACAGGGACTTTTAAAGTACATGAAAAATATTCAGCTTAATATTTAACATGTTAATCAGCCACTGGAGCTCATGTGTGAAGAGCAAATTTCAGCATGGCCCTGTGGCCATCCCACCCCTCTCGTTCCATTTATAATCAGCAGGACTGTGATGATCCTACACTTCACCATGCGACTCTGACCTGAAAACCTGATGGGATGTTGTCACTGTGAGGGTTTTTCAAACTAAAATGTATCCGAACAAACATGCGGGAATATAATTCAGTGCTAACAGCAGAGCCGCATGTGTGTGCATTCCCTAAGCAGTGTGTAATCATGTGTGTTTGCTCTTATTTCAAGTGCTTTATCAGTGCACACACAGAATAAAGTCTCCTCAGCACGACTCATGCAGGAAACAACTCATGCCAGATAACCAGCAGGCCAAAGCGTTCTCATCTCAGAGCGTTAGATGCTGCTGTCGCAGAGATGTGATGCACTACGTCTTAACATACCAACTACATCGATGTTTGACATCGACAGGTGAGGTGGATGAGTGACAGCAGGGGAAGTCACGAGTTTGTCAGCTCGGAGACAGAAGTTTAAATCCTGTTTGGAAGCTTGTGCTCCTGCACTCTGTTACAGGTAAAGATGATGGCTTTGGTTCAAATGCAGCCCATCACAACATTAAAGTGGAAAAATGTTTCCTCGCTGCATTTTTTTTGTTTGTTTATTTTTTAGAGCCAGAAGTGAACATATTTGGAGAGAGTGGACTGTTATCAGCTAACGCTAGCTAGCTAGGTTAGCAAGCTGCATCCATAAACTGTACGGGTGCATCACACAGCGAGCAAACATGCCTGCTAATCAGTGCTCAGCAACCAAATAAAATCCCCGAATTTCACACAACAAAACTGGAGCTCGGCCTTCTTGGACGGTCTGTTCGTGCAGTTACAGTGTCTGCACGGCAGCCGTATTATTGGTCAGATCATTGCATTAAAAATGCTCTAAAAGGCTCCAAGAGCACAAGCGCGGTCCAGAGGTCCAGTTCAGGGACTCCACCTGTCAGTCAAAGAGGCAACATGCAAACTTTCAGCTGTTATGCAGGGGGAAATTATCCATAGAGACCAAAGCAGTTTCTGTATCAGGCTGCAAACATTTTTATTTCTACTGTAACCTTTTAACATTGGAGTCTACGGTGACTGACTCACTGCTGGAGCCTCTAGTGGCCATTAGAGAAACTGCAGTTTCAGGTACTCATGTTGGATTCATCGTTCAGCCTCAGAGGATCCAGATTGGACAAAATCAGTATGGACAACCAAAACTAGCCAACAACCAGCCTAATGCACAGAGCTGGGAGGCAACGGTGTGTTTTGTATGTGTTCAAATGAAACACATATACAAAATTGACAGGATTTAGGTATAAGTGCTATTTTACTTGAAATATAGATTTTTATTGATAGTAATTAAAATCAGTGTCTTTTTCTTGGAGCTACTCAAAGTGAGGCCAACACACATCATCTGCAGCACCGCTCTGAATGCAGCCTAACTCTGTGTGACCTCAGGGGCTCTTTATACGTGACCATATGTCATGAGGTATTTGATGCTCTGGGAATGAGAACATGCTTTGTGGACTGATGAAGGGCTCAGCCAGAAGCCTTATGGGATCCTCTGTTATGTTACCTTATGGTGCACTGTGGGAGATGGGGGGTGTGGGATGTGGGGTGGGGGCTGTTTGTGTAGGTACTGCAGTGTTAAAGGGAAAAAAACTTTTTTATTACACTATATTACACAGACTTTCAGTGCTGCTTTAAAGGAAAAGTTGCTGAACACACACACACACACACACACACACACACACACACACACACACACACAAACACACGCACACACACACAATATTTCCAGTCTGTAATGACACTTCAGGTCATATCAGAGGAGTTTCTGCTCGTTCCCTGGTGAGTTATGGTGAGTGTAATTAACAGACTCTAGTCGACTGGCTGGGTGGCATGCACGCGCGCGTGTGTGTGTGTGTGTGTGTAGTTCAGTGGAAGAGGAATCTCATAGATCTGTGGTGGGTGTTTTTGCCATTGAGCTTCTGTTTATGAACAAACAGCAGGAGGTTATTGCTGGCGAGTCTCTGAAGTGAAGAGCGTCTCAGAAACAGACTGTCAAAATAAAAGCCACCTATTGATCCTTCCACAGAAAGCGTTGGGAATAAAACCAAAACCTGGTACCTTAATCAGCAGGAGCAAACAAATCAAAGAGCGCGGTCAACATCCCAACACACCGGTCGCTACTTCAATATTTGTGAGAAGCTTCACCGACAGGCGTGTCCTCCAAGCCCCAGCTGTCACCGAAAACCACAGACTGTATGTAAAAGACAGACACATCCACCTTGACATCACCTGTAGGTTTGTAGACTAATGTTAAGAATTTGCGAGTTTTGCCATTCATGGCTGCCACCAGCTCAGCTTTTTAAAGCCACAGATGAAAACATCTGGAAGAGCAGTGGAGTGCTCTTCCAGATGTTACAAGCTAATGTTACAGACAGTGTAAAGACCCATACCTGCTAGATGAGATTTCAAACATGATCAAGATTTTACTCATCACACTGCATGAAAAACCACGTTGTCACCCGTGGACTTCCTGACAGCTGATGGTTGTTCACAGACGATGAATCCAACAGTGAGAAACCTGAGAACCAGGTCAGTGTACTGCTTAAAAAACTTAGTTTAGTCCTGGTGTTTTACTTTTTGGGAATACTTTTTACTCCATACTACTGCTACTTTCAAACTGTGCATTTATGTACTTTGTCTTGCGTTTTCACTGTGCATACTTTAATGGAGGCATATCATGCAAAATCCACATTTTTAGCCCTTAAATACATTTTGTTGTGTACTTTGAGTGTGCAGCAGTGCAGGAAGTGTAAATGTATTCTCTCCCAGATATCTTTATATTCTTTTTTGGTCATAATTTTCAGTCTGTTCAGTTTTCTCTGTCCACTGTTACGTTTTCTTATCTGTTACGTCACAGTATTTGCTGTGAAACTGCTAAACATGGTCATGGACATAATCAATCTCGTGAATCCTCCATTTTTTTCTAGCAGCAATTTTGTAGTCCAGTTCAGTTATGCCAAAGTTGCACATAGGTAAGTCACAATGTTTGGTTGTTGGGTGTATTAACCCACACAATTCCTTACATCACCACCCGGCATCAGAGCCTCTTCAAAGTGCCTGGTTAATTTTTTTTTTCTCGGAAACATACTCTCATCAGTGGGAAAGTCCTCCTTGTTTCTCTGCCGGTAGCTGATCGTATCGCTGCTATCAAACTACAAAAATGACCTAAGGGGTGTAGTGGAACACTCTGCGACCTGAAGGGGGGCGGGGCGTGAAATGTCTCATTCACATTTAAAGAGACCGCACCAAAACCAGTTGCTCTAAGACGAGCCTCAGAAAAGGGGTAAAAGAGTGTGGAGCTACAATAATGAGGAATTCAGACCAAAGCATTGCAGTTCTACTTTATATAGACCACAAGAGAATGATTTACATATGAGAAGGAAGGATCTAAAAGCGTGATACGTGCCCTTTAATAAATATTTTAAGTTTATGGTCTCTATATTTCACCTTTTTACCCAGTAAAGGTTCCTGTTGCAGCAGCAATATTCCAAAGACCGTAATAGTGGGATAAGCAGGAGAAGTTCATACATTCCATACATGCAGCAGACATTCAAGAAATACAAAGTGTGATTTGATTTTGATTTAATCGAGAGAATACGCTCCAGTAGAATTTCATATCTAGCAGTGCTGCTGCAACAGCCCACCACAAACGTGGCCACCGGGTCCAGCTCTGCCTGTCAGTCATGTTTAGTTTGGCATTTTAAAATGTGTGTCTACAGGTACTGACTTCCAGCTGGAGCCTCAAGTGGACATTAGAGGCACTGCAGCTTCTTTCCCACCTTGTTCTTCCTCTAAAACCGGGTCTAAGCCTTCAAACAGCCATTTGAAAAAGCAAGAAGCAGGGAAAATATCCTCAATTTCCAAAAAAAAAAAGTCCAGAAACTGCCTCAAACCTTTCAAATAAGCCTCCATTTCATATTCCTTTTATTGAAAAAATGCCTAAAATCTTGTGTTTTAACAAAATGTGCTTGTTAGGATGCAGTTTGGCTCAGTGACATCTGTTCTACATCAGAAAAAAATGATGAAAAATCTGAATTTAAAGGGGCTGAAAATAAATGGCCTCATTATTCCAGATCTGGTGCGCCGCCGCTTTCGGCCTGATGTTCAGTCAGCGTGAAGCTTTATTCCAAAATCTGAGAGGAGGAAAAAATAAATTGCTTTCATAAGCCAAGCTGCAAATATGATCATCAGTATATCTGCATGTCGCATTATAGAAATATCCATCTATCCTTCGATCTGTCTGTGAATCTGTCTGGTTTCATTTTCTTCATGGTTCACTGGATCCTTCCATCTCCAGCCGCCCCTCGGCTCAGGAATATTGCAGGTTTCTTCTCATTTTTTAGTGTTTGCACATTTTGCTGTTGAAAAACCTGCTAAAACATCCAGGATGACTGATTCAAAGACACCTGCAGAAGGAAATATACATAATTCTGCTTTCATTGATGTACAGTCCATCACGTGCAGCTTTTTCACTGGGAAAAATCTGGAATTCTGTGTAATACAACGTGATCACTCAGCACTCTGTCCTAGCATGAATATAAACAGCATGAACTCAAAGGCTCAACTGATGATCTCACATGTTTACCAAAAATGGACCAGAGGTCAGGTTTAAGCCTGTATTTTCATTGCTATGGTAACTTATGCTCCTGACCAATCAGTGAAGGTCACCCAGACCTCAGTGCACACATGGTGACCGGATCTGAAGTTTTTATTCTTCTGATGAGCATCATCAGAAACAGAGACCCCTGCAAGATAAACTGTTTCCTTATTTCTGGGTGAGCTCTTTTGAAGCAACCTTATTGTAACAAGCCTAACAGTGCGATTATAAACCTAAAACATATTTTTTATATATAAACTTTGCAAACAAGCCTACTTACAGTTTGTTTTTCAATTGTTTTATTATTTTTTTATTATTATGTAATTATTTGGATGTATTTTTGCTCTCAGACTGTGTGACTCTGACAGAATGGCTGAAATCTTGTAAGCAGCACATTAAAGTAATGGAGTACAGATCAGGTCCTCATGTCTTCATGATCGGGGACACTGAGACGTGTGGTAACTTACACAGTCGGCATCTGTTTACCAGCTTTCTGTTCCGGCTTCCAGCAGGCTGGTCCTTTTTCAGTCTTACTAACTAAAGTGCTTGAAGCTCCCACACATTCACACAGAGCTTTAAATGCTTTTTCTCTCACACACACACTCTGCTGATTCGTCTGCAGCACCTGTGCTATTTCCAGTCTGTGGCATTTCCACATTTTTCTAATATAGTTTTAGCTTTATTTAAAGGATCAGGCACTCTGCAGCCAGCAGACTAAAGGTGCTTTCAAACCAGCTTTCTTTAGCTCGTTTCAGTCGAACTCTGCCCCCCCCCCCACCCCCCCGCGCAGTTCAGTTCGTTTGTGCAGACGTGAACGCAGTAATGGCACTCGGATGTGGACCAAAACAACTGCACAGAGCCTCTTTGGAGGAGGTGGTCTCATTCTGGTTCCCAATGAGCAGTTTGTTTATGGTGTGAATGTGATTCAGCGTTGATCCAGCTGAACTACCAGGTGTAGGCTTCAAATTTCAGCTGAACATCTTCCCATAGCCAGCTATGCTTTGCAGGGCGGATAATAGATATGCAGCACATACAAGCAAACAAACCACATTCACCCATCCAAATGAATGAATATATATATATATATTCATTCATAGTCTAGAAATGATCACTGTCAGTATTTTTAAAGCTCTGCTTTCATGTTGTTTAAGCTTTAAACGTATTTATTTATTATTGTGAATGTTGATGCAGGGTTTGGAGGGTCTGCTAAAAGCTGAAAGCCTCCTGCGCTGTTAAACCTAATGACATAATGAGGTAAATATCGGACTGACTCACTGAGATGTGTAAATATGCTGTCAGTCTGATATTTACCTCATTATCTGCAGGATCTCTGCCTCAGTCAGTGACAAAACCTGAAGCTGAAGTCTGTCTCGTTAAACCTTCGCTGAAGCTCTTCATGCCAGCCATTATCTGCACACCAATGAACGATTGGCATGTTTTAGACTTTTAAGACAGGTTTCAGAGCTCAGTCTGTAGCGGATTGATATTGGGTGGAAGGATACAATGTCAACAAATAGGCCTCCTTAAACACACAAACCTTTTAGATGCCAGACCAACTGGAGGATGTAAGGATGTCTGGGCATGTGGAGAGGTGGTGCATGCGTGGCAGGCGGAGAGTGGGCAGGCGGGTGTAAGAGCTCAGCAGGCTCGGTTGATCCCTGATCGCTTTGAGGATTCTGTTAGCAGAGAGACGAGCTTTACGAGAGCCGGACAGCCTGCCAGGAAGGCAAAGATTGGAGCAGATGGGGCAGATGGTGCTCAACCAGCTCTACCAACAGGTGGTTGTTCAGTAGTGGGAAGGAGGAACCTCGCCCACATACCCCCAATAATATTTCAATTTAACGCCTCAACACCGCAAATGAGCGACATCATCATCATTCAGTGTGACCAGTGGTCAGTCTGTGACTTTGAGGCATTTTCTCTCACACAGGCCCACTGTGAACACGAATCACCAATCAGATGATGTGCTGTAACATCATGATACGATAACAGCAGCACTGCGGAAATACATTTTTACTGTAATGGAATTAACAGGTGATTGATTTTGAGCGAGTACACACACTAAATCATTGTGTGTGGGTGCTGAGAGAGCGCAAGCTGGACGGTGGGATGTGTTTGTAAAGCAGTTGCAGTGGTGTGATGAGTAACACGGAGTGCAGGTGCACATGTTTGGCACCTTTCAGTCTTTGCGAAGCTCTTTGTAAACTCACCAAGTTTTCAGCCACACAGCAGGGACAAGGACAGCCGGGCCCGCGGAGGCGTTCTGATCGAACTTTCTGACTCGTTCTTCCACCTGAGCCACAGCACCCCCCCCCCCCCCCCAGGCTCTTTAACACCTGAGGAGTCTGAACCAAGGTTCATGTTTTCCTTCGATTTGATGCTGGCAGTTTTAGTTTCATGCTACAGCAGGTCACCAAACTCCCACGGACACTGTGGACTTCTGGGCTTCACAGGGGGCCGCAGTATCGTCCAGAATCAATGGAGCCGCGGAACAAACATGATTTTGTGTGACAAACACTTTTCTTCAGGGAAAGACAGATTTCGTCTGACAGCTAGCTGAAGGCCATGCGAGCAGCCTCATGGTGAATTTTAGACAGCTTTGTCTCCTCTTCCGCCCATCGGCTACCACGACTGATTTGGACTTTTGGCGTTCCAGAACTGCCTGAAAGTCGGAACCACCCAAAACAGAATGGAGTAAACTGTGGGAACAAACACTGAAATATATACAGAGATTCCTTTATTCATTAGTTTGACAATGGCTCGGGGAGAAATGTAAAGATCGTAAAGGAAGCGGCTGAAAAAGACGTTTCAGTTTTAGTGAAGAGGCAGAAAAAAGTTTCATTTCTCATTATCTTTGTCCTTCTTTTGTCCTGTAAACTCTGGTTCTAAAACTTGCGTTTTTTTTCCTCCATAACTTTTAAAAACCTGCTATAAGGTCAGAGTTCGTCATTTCATTTCATCATTCAGAAGTCAGTGAACGCTCCCTCCTGAGAGCTGCAGAGCGACACCTAAAAGTTTCAGCTGCAGCGCGAGCGCCGGCTCTCCGGAGCCCAAGTTAAATAAAGGTTAATGAGCTACAGAGAGTCGGCTGCTCACTGGCCTTTAACACGTCTCAGCTAACACGACTTCATTAGAATTTCTGAATCTGAATGAATGTTGTTGGCCTTTAATTGCTGGCGGTTTAAACATGCCCTTCGTCACGGCTTTTTAAATATCAAGAGCCTGTTTCAGCAGCCTGTCGGGTCAGCTCCGAGCCCTGCATCTCTGTTACAGTTTGTTCAGAGTCATTAAACAATCCACACTGATGCTTTAATTCGGTCTTCACTCCACAAAACTGCTGTGTTAATTATCCAGAGTGGTGTCAAAGCTGGCATCAGTGGCCGTAAATGGTTTTAATGGCATGACCGAAAAGATTCTGAGGAAATGATGATGAAGTAAAATGCACAAGCACATTTCTCCTTCATGGCAGGGGGGAGGCTGCAGGGTGGTCTCAGGGCGGTCTTGGCTTTTTGCAGATGATGTGGCTCTTTTGGATCGACTGAGCAACGACTTCCGGCTCACGCTGGAGCAGTTTGTAGCAGAGCGTGAAGCAGCCGAGTCTGAGGTCAGTCAGAAACGGGTGGCATCCCCACTCGGGGTCGGGAATGAGTTGCTGCCCCAAGTGGAGGAGTTCCACTATCTCATGATCCTTTTCACAGACGAGGGATGGAAGGAGCAGGAGAATGACAGATGGAGTGATGCAGCACTGTTCTGTTGTGTAGGTCTATATTCCTGCCCTCACTCATGGCCACGAGCTGCGGGTAGTGACTGAAAGCATGTGACTGAGGATACGAGCAGTGGAAATGAGCTTCTTCTGCTCAGCCTCAGAGATGGGATGAGGAGCTCGGCCATTGAGGAGGAGCTCAGAGTACAGCCCCCTCCATCACATCAAAAGGAGCCAGTGGAGGTGGTTCAGGCGTCTGACCAGGATGCCTCCTGGGTGAGATGTTTCTGCCAAATGCAACTGGGAGGAGACCCCGGGGGAGCCCCAAAACATGCTGGAAAGATTATATCTCTCAGCTGGCTCGGGAACACCTCGGGATCCCTGAGAAGAGCTGTAGGAGGTGCCAGGAGACGAGGAGGTCCAGATATCTCTGCTTAGACTGTTGCAGCCACGTCCCAGAACCAGATGAGCAGCAGAAGATCAATGGGTTGATCTTTTTAAATTAGTCAGTCTTTGGTTTCTTTATTAAAGTTGCACCTTTTAATAAAAACAGTCCTTTTCTTACTAAAAGTCCTCTTTAAAAAAAAAGCCTGCTGTGTAAAGTTGTTGCTTTAATTAAAACTCACTGATTGTGAGCACAGTCAGGCCGGTGCGTGTCCGGTCAGAGTCCGGCGTCCTTAATGAACTGTGAACTTTGAAGACTCTTCGCATCCTTCATCATTCAGGGGAAGAAGAAAAAATGTTTTTTCTATTTTTACTGACTTCAAAGAGCTGCTGCTCGGTTTGTATCACCTGCAGCGTTTCTGTCACTGTCACATTAAACTCTGGCCAGTTTTCTTTTCTCTCTTTCTCTTTTATTGTATTTTATCCATGTGTGGGCTCGGAGGCTGCAGCCTGTTTAATTTGGCCTGTGTAGCTTTAGGTGTCTCTGCAGGGCAGGAGTGGAAAGCTTTAAGATCCAGCTTTGCTTCTTTATTAAACCTAAATCTGACCTCAGACAGATTTGGAGTCCTTATTAACCAAATGAAAAAGCCCACATTTGCTGCTCTAAGTTGATGAATGAATTTCATCTCACAGCTCATCTGCTCACTCATATTGCTCTGCGGTTGCGTCACCGCGTCATACAGTCTGACTGGAGCAATCTGTTCAGCTCAAATTGTGCAGAGGGGGAAAATTTGCCCTTCATCGTTTTTCAAAGCTGCTCCCATCGGTGATGGAGGGCCGGCGCTCCTCGGGTGACTTCCTGTTAGGACAGAGACGAGCTGCACACGAGGCTGTTGTGGAGCTTCTGCTGGCAGAAACGCTGCTGCTATCTGCCGCTGACACAGAGGAGGACGAAGTCAGACTGAGGCTGATCACACGGGTTACATCATCGCTCTTCATCCTGCAGCAACTTCCTGTCCGACAAACTGCTGACCGCTCACGGTCCCGTTGTGTTTGATGAACATCTCCAAACTTTTCAGTCCAAAAAAATTTATCAGTGAACAAACAGAAATACATGAAACTGTCGGGTTGTTGCTGGGAGTCGATGTTAACATAAGCTAACATTTAATCTCTGTCTCCTGGCCTGTTCAGATTGTACACAGTAAGAAATGAAAAAGTGCCCAAAATCTCTAAAATTATGGAGAAATTTGTCAGATGTTAAATCCAAACATTTTCCAAGGACTCTAATAAAAATGTTATAACAACAATATATCTGAATTCACAGAAATGTTGACAAAGATTAGACAAATATTGGTGAAGCATGTCTGAAATCCAAAGATGATGATGTCCACACGTCTTTTGGAAAAATGGCACAAAGATGATGATGTCGAACAGTCTGCCTGAAAATTATCTTTTTAATTTAAAAACGTCTGAAGTTTCCCACCAAAATTTTTTCAAAGAGCGGCGTCAGAATATATTTGGTTTTCTCATTTAAAATGAAACAGTTTGGATCAAAAACACCTCAGCATGATTTAACTCAATGAACGCCGGCACAAAGAGACCGTCTGGGGTGTTCTGGAGACGTTTGAGTGCACAATGTGTGAGTGAGCCATCGATGGAGCTTCCGTCAAAGCAGGCGGTACAATGAGCCTTTTATGGGCGCGTCCACAAGGAGCTCCTCTCAGCCGAGGAGTCTCAGAGATCAGTGAGCTGAGCCTCCGCGGGCTGTTTATGCCTTTAAAAATCATCTTTCTGTTTGTCTCACACACGTACGGCACTTCCAGGTTACTGTACATCCATGCTGGCTGAGCTGCTGAGGATGTTTGAGAGAATCAAGCTGGAACTTTGTTACAAAGTTACAAAGTGGGAACTCTTTTACAAAATGGGGACACCTAATTAGGGTACAAAGTGGTGACTCTTCTTTAGTTACAACACGGCTTCTTTAATTTAGCCACAACATGCAGCTTCTTTTAGAAAATGGGGCTGTTTGCTTCATTACTGAAGTTCTTCAGCTACAAATAAAGAGTCTGTTTGGTTGCAGAGCAGGAGGCCTTTTACTTGTTACCATGTAAGGAGGGTGTTAACAAAGTGCTGTCTTTTTTTAGTTATTGAGGACATAGCACGCATTTCTGCACGGACTCTTTTGTTAGTATATATGACATAATTACAATCAGCCGCTAATTGAGGGGCGGAACCCATGAGGGAGTTTGTGTCCCTCGTCCACGTTGCTTTGAGGCAAGAAATGCAAAGTGGACAATGGCAAAAATATCCAAACGAGCCTGCTGATCATAAGCTTCTTGAATCTGACCGCTGTCCTAATTAAGCCAAGCAGATGGCCCATTTAAAGATTTTTAATTTGCTCCAACACCAAAACCTCATTTATTGATAGCTTGGAGCGATTTTTTTTTTTCTTCAAATCATTTGTTCCCGAATATTTCTGTCTTTGGCCCAGAGCTAATCTACTTTTCTCACCGCTGTGAGAACAAAATCATGCGGCAATAACAGAAGCCCGCAGGTGACCCGCAGCATGAAGGGGCCGTTTACAGAGCATAAAGAGCTGTGAAGAACACATGTGGAGGTTTCAGTCTCAGCTGTTCCCAAACCAAAGCTGACGCCCACCGCCCGTCTTCACAGCAGGTTTTCATCCAGAGTGACGCACGTTTTCCTTTTTTTTTTAAAGCTTCTATCGCTGCTGCACCTTTTCTGCTTCCAGTATCCACAAAGATGAGATTCATGTAATCTGTTTTTGGAGCAGCATGTAAATTTACAGACGCCTCAAATCTTCACAACCGTGCGGAGAGGAAACAGGAAGGATTAGAGGAAAGGAGGCCTGAATGGCAAAAACTGAAAGGCGAATGGCGCGTTTAAATCGTTTGGATTCAGTTTTTGGCCCGTGGCACTTATTTTCTCATAAATTTGAGACTTGAACCACGATCGAGACATTTCAGAGCCTTCACCAGTTTGTCTCTAATTCGCCAAAAATCTTCCTGAAAGTCGTTCAGAGTCTGTTTTTGCGCGAGGGGGAAACTTTTTAATTGATTTACATTTTTAAATGCAACTCATAAATTAAAAGTTTTACTTGGAGTGTGAATTCTCTTCTCTGCCATCTTCCCAACACTGTTTAACGCCTTTAAATGTAATTTTACAGAAGGGCATGGAGGTCACGAGAGGTCATGACTCCTGAGTGACCTCTCATGCAGAGCATCAGGAGTAGACATTTTGCAGCAAGCATGCACATTAATTATTGTTTAGTCTTTAATTTCACATGCTTTTCTTTCTAGCAGATGCTTTGAGCTGGAACATACACAGTCCAGAGATGGACGAGTTTCCTCCAGTCAGAACGTGAAGCTCAGGTCGGTGACAAAAAGCACTCCAGCTAACGAGTTACTCTGATTTTTGTCACGTGACAAGCAGATTTGCACCTTTACATGAGATCATTTCTGTGTTAATCGCCATAAATGAAACTGATTCCAGGACTGTAGGTGTGCATGTGTTAAACAGATAAAGGACGTGTTTATGATTGTTTGAATGAGCGAGGGAGGCTGGGTTACTTTGTGTCTGATCCTGGTTAGCAGTCAAACAGTAACAGCTGGATGAGCCCACAGCACCAGGGAAAAACATCTCAGAGGCTCTTATAGAGAGAATTCGTCCTGACATGCTGAGAATCTTTAAAGAAGCGGGAACATTTTTGGGAAAGGGTAGACTCGGAAGAGAAAACTTTTTTAGTAAAAACCGGACATTTTTGGGAGGTTAATTCACAGCTGGAATGTGAGGCCCCGTTTTTAGAGGTACTGAGTTATTTTGATGAGATCCTCACGCGTGTGATAGGAAACGCTCCCGTGTGCTGTGGTCAATTTTCTCAGCAGTGTTTGTGAGCATCAAAGGTCAGCAGAGTTTATTTGGTGTGTGAAATGTCTCTGAAAGGTCAAACAGCAGCGACACAAACGGAGTCTGACTGCGAACAGCTGACGCCTCGTCGCTCTTCACCTTCAATTAGTTTAAAAACACTGCATTTTAAACATGGCAGATCTCTCACACTGCCTGTTTTTAAAGGCACAAATCGGTGCAAATGTCTCTGATCCTCCAACGTGACCTGCGGGAGTGTTTGAAGAGTTCGTGAAACCAGCGGTTTAAGTCATTTAGCAGCTCTGAGGGACATTGCTGTGGTCAGATGTGGTGTTTTTTTGTGTTTTTATCTTTTTGCTGCAGTTTGAGCAGTTCAGCTTCAGCCAACCAAAGTCCCGCTCTCCTCCTCCTCCTCCTCCTCCTCCCTCTCCTCCTCCTCCGGCTGTCTCACGCTGCTCATCCTTAAAGCCAAACATTTCCCATTCCTCCTGATTTAAGGTTTCAGCTTCAAAGTTTTCCACTTCATAATGCTTCAAATGTTTTCATTGGGTTGCAGCTCTGCACTGCAGTCTGTCACAAGGTTTAAATTGCATTGATATGTGAAAATAAACATAATAATACTGTGATTAAATGCACATTTATCAGTAAACTCGCTGAAGGCCACCAGCTTTTCTTTTTTTAAAACAGAACTAAACATTTGGACTGATTTTTTTGGGCCTGAGTTAATCTTAGCTGCTTTGGCTCGTTTTAAAAATCATCTTTTCAGTTTTTGAATCTTCCCCCGGTTCCCCGCTGCAGATGTTCCACTGATTTCAGATCAGTGTGGATCACAACAGCTGCTGCGGCCAAACAGCTGATTTCACCCTGCAGCTGCCAGTAGTGGAAAATAAAGAAAAAATAATGAGCAAATAACGGTTAGTGTCGGAGTCTGTGGAGACCGCGTGAGGTGTTTTCAGTTCTAGCACGACATAAATATTAATATGAAAACTGTTGTGCAGTTAGAGCTGCAGGCGCTGAGAGCACACCGGCTTCAGCGTCTTAATTGTTCTCCTGTGAATTTAAACACATCTTTGAGTTAGAAAAAGGCGATCGCTGTTTGTCTTAAAGTCGTCCGTCCTCTCTGCCGAAGCACATGAATATAAAACGAGAGCCGACACCAAGACTGATTGTGTATTCATAAATGTGTCGTCTATCATCAGAGAGAAGCTGCAGGCTGCCGCGCTCACTTCACTCTTCATACTGATGAAAACTATTTGAAGGATCCAATTAGAGGCGGCATTAATGATGATGAGAACTCGTTTCTTAGTGTGCCTTTAGTAGGTTCTTCTTCTTCGTGTGGCAGGGTGGAGATGCTGCTAAAGGGACCATTTCTGCGAGCCTGCATCCTCCCGCACCTTCATCAACATGGCTGGAGACCACAGCCCACCTGCTCGCTATCTCAGTCACATCTGGACCTACCTCGACTTGAGCTGCTGATATCCAGCCTGGTCTCATGACAAGATGTGAAACAGCAGCCATTTGGGCACTCTAAACAGAACAGCTGCATAACTTTCTCACATCAGAGCTCTTTAATTAAACTAAACCAGCTTAACATGTGGAGATAAAGTATTTTTTAGGCTCACTTAATGTGACAAAAGTATGAGCACAAGAATGCAAAAGGCAGTGAACTCTGAGGGTCCGCGATGTCACGTTTATTGGCAGGATGTGAACTGAGATTTCAAATTTCGAGCTGTTGGCATTCGCAGCTCGTCGGGCTCGGCAGCGTTGGCTGATTTAGCTGCTGAATGAACTGTGATTGTGCTCCTGACCACTGCCCACCCACACTGACTTTATTCTTTCCAGGTTTTTTAATAATTAATTTCTCCTCTATGGCGCAGACTGTATTTAAAGACCAAACCCCCCCAAAACAAACAACTTTCTCCCTAAAGTGAATCCAACATACAGTAAGGGAGAAACTGACACATAAAGTCTCTGCAGGGTTGGGACCAGAGAGTGTATCTAAAGGATGGCTGTAGCCTTGCATGTGTGTTCTTTCTATTGGTCGGCAGAGGGAAATTTTAAAAATTCCCCCCGTATAGAAGTCTATGAGAAAATGGCTTTACTTCTAATTTGACTGGCGACCTCAGTAAAGATTCTTCTCATGAGTTTGTGTTTTCATCTGCTGGATTCTTACTGGATAAAACTTGATGTTTATTATCTTTGCTTTTCTTTTACTTTAATGTTGTGCATGATAACCAGCAGTTAGAATCTGTGTTGGTCTCTTTGGTGGCAGAGAGGAACATCGAGCTCAGTCTTCAGATCTTCAGGAGCTTCGGTCTTTTCGCCACAGCTTCATTGTCTCCAGAATTTAAAGCCACTCTAATGCGACCCACCGCCGTGCTGGCAGAGCCTCGCTCAGCGTGCAGTCTGAGGCCTGCTGACTGCATGCGGCTCTCCATGTTTCTGTAGTGCAGTGAGTCCCTGCGCTTGCAAGCAGCCTTTTTAACTGCTCAGAAATCAAATGAGCCCACATCAGCGTCTGAAGTGTCACCGATAATTCACTGCACTCTCCAGGTTGGAGCAGAATCAGACTGTGCAGTGCTGTCCTTTAACTCAATAAGCAGACCATTGATGGCGGGTTATGAGCTGCATTCACACAGGTTTGACTGCACACACTGCTGCGTGTTTAATGTCTACATCAGTCAGTGGGCTCCAACGATTCTACACCTGCAGTTCCTCAAGTTCTGTATAATCAGCTTTGGGTTCAAGCAGGTAAGATGGAGGAAAACAGGTGGGGTTAGCAGTATGTGCAACTGGCAACCAAGCTGCTGATGGAAATGGGGGGTGGGTGGAAATATAGAGGGGAAAAGGAGGCTGTGAAATTGCTACAAAGGCTGGCAGGAGGAAATGGAAGGTGCGGAGAATGAGCCATAAATGTTAACAGAAGAATGCTGAAATGGCAAACAGAAGAAAAGGAAACTGGGAACCGAGCGCCAGAAAATGGAGCGGAAGAACGCCAAAAATGACGGTTCAGATGGAAATTGGAGGAAATATGCTGAAATAAGGTGGTAGAGGAAATGCACGCTGGCATCCAGATGTAGGAGCAGAGGAATGCTGTAATGAGGGGATGGAAGGGGAGGAGCTGGCATCTCAGCGCCAGCAGCACTGATTGTCGCAGTATGTAATAGGAAGCTAATGCTCACAAGCTCAGTTAGCAAGCTAAACCTAGTTATTGCTAAATAACATGTGAATGATAATAATAATAGAATACCAGAGCACAGATTTCGTGGTTTGTACCAGAGCTGAAAATCCTCCAGAAGGCTCCAACACCACAAATCTAATGCAGAGGTCCAGTTCTGTGATTAGAGCTACAGTCAAAGTCAGAAAGGTTCTGAAGAATCTGCAGCCATAATAAGAGCAGGCTGAACTCTCCAAATATTAAAGAAGGATGCTTCAATCCTTCCTTTATTAGAGGAGACACTGGACCATCCTTTACCAAAGGAGAGGAGATGACGCACCATCACACTATCATAAAACCAATCGCCAAGAGTGTTTTCCATTTCGTGCTGTAACCTGCTGATATGATTTGAACATTTAATAAGAGCCTGTTAAACCCACAGCAGCTGTTATAATCTGTTTAAGTTGTTGCCTTGTGTCACAAATGCTTGATAGAAAATAGCTCCATAAACCAGGAATATGAGCTGTATTATAATGATTGCAGTGAATTTAAACTTCTTCCTCAAACACTGAATCATCTCTGCAGCACGGGGTGAAGATATGAGTGGAAAGAGTGAGCAACGAATCTCATCCCTGCATTCAACAATAATAACAAGTGTCCAAGAGTGTCCAGGATAATATACACTCAGAGGACACATTATTTGCACCTTTCTAATACTGGGCTGGACCCCCTTTCCCTTCAGAGCTGCTTTAATTATTCATGGCACGGATTCACAAGGTGCGGCAAACATTCCTCAGAGATTTTGGTTCTGACTCTCCCATTCCACCACATCCCAAAGGTGCTCTATTAGAGTTCCATAGGGTTCTGTGCTAGGACCAATTCTATTTACATTATACATGCTTCCCTTACTATTAGAAAGCATTGCATACATTTTCACTGTTGTGCAGATGATACCCAGTTTCTCCCAGAGAGCTGCTGCTCACTGGATATTTTCTCTTTTTTGGACCTTCTCTGTAAACTGTAGAGATGGTTCTGTGGGAAAATCCCAGCAGATCAGCAGTTTCTGACACACTCAGACCAGCCCGTCAGGCACCAACAACAACAGCAGGTTCAAAGTCACTTAAATCACCTTCCTTCCTCATTCCGATGCTCAGTTTGAACTTCAGCAGGTCGCCTCGACCGTGTCTGCATTTCTAAATGCGCTGAGTTCCTGTCATGTGATTGGCTGATTAGATATTTGCATTAATGAGAAGTTGAAGAGTAAACAAGTGACCAGTCAGTGTAGTTTCAGCACAGCAGACCCACACCAGGAACATCCACTCTGACACTGTTACAGAGTTTTGTGAGAGTGCCGTCGGCTTCTCTGAGCACCGTGTTTCTCTTTTCCTAACTTTTCCTTCACCTCATTAAACTTTCACTGGAGGTCACAGAAAAGCAGGTAGGCAGTCATTTTTTTAAGTACGTTTACTTGAGGTGAAGCTTAGGAGACAGCTAAACTGTGTGCTCACCTTTGTCATCGTTACAGATGTTATGAAAGGGGAAACTACTCAGTGAGGCCAAAGCATCAGCCTGCAAACATTTCTGCTGTAAAGTTTTAAGATGGGAGTCTGACTCACTGTCAGCCTTAAGTGGAGATTAGTGGAACTCTAATATTTTTATTATTCAGCCCCAGAGGTTGCTGCCTAGTTTTGACGTGTCTCCTTTATACTTAGTGCTGTAAACACAGACCCACTGCCACTTAAATTAGTCATAAAAAGGCTCCGGCCACTAATTGTATTCTCTGCGTGGACAGATAACAGAAAGTGGGGAAAAATATTTTCTGTCTGAGTGAATGACCCTTTAAGAAATGAGCCCGGGTTATTATAAAAACCATCATGTAAACAGTATTATCTGAATAATGTCCTCCCGCTGATTGCCGATGGTTCGCATGTAAACATCACCAAGGAGGAATTCTCGCACCTCAGTGGAGAAACAATGACTGCGGCTTTATTACGCCGAGAAAAACCTCCATCTGCTCCATTGTTCACCGCGCCGCTGCTCATTACTGAGCCCATTATGTGCCTCCGCCGGACGACTTCTAAACGAGCAGTTTGGGAGTGAATAAAGGCTCGTCTCTGCCTGCCGTTTATCTGCAGGCGGCAGCGGCGAGGACGGCCCTCAACGCGCTGAGCTGAACGGGGGGAAAGAAAACACAGCCGAGTGTGCGGAAAGTGAGATGGATGATTCACACTTCTGGGTTAATAAGTCACAGAGAGTGATGGCTGATTGTCCTCTTGTTCGATACACATCAAAAACAAACTCCACCGCTCATCAAGTTCATTAGAGCCACTTCAGCCCCGTGAGGCGCAGTGATTTATCCCCTCTTTGAAGAGGGGGAAGATGAATGGGGGGCTGCAAGATACTGGATGCACTTTCGCTGTCTCCAGGTCCTCTTGTCCCAGGCTGGAACTGACCGCTGGCCCCTTCGGACTGATTACCTGCCTGTTGTTTTTAAGGATGTTTATTGGGGAGGAAGCTGCATGGAGCAGACAGAAATCCTTTAACCTGCAGTGAAACACAAAACACATCGATCCATGAAAATTAAATGCTGCTTGATTTAAACAGTCTGCACACTTTAAACTGAGCCAATCGCTGCTCATTATAAGACACTCAGATCATGTCTTATAACAGCAGGATGTAATGAAGACCTTAAAGCTCTCTCTCCTCACCTTCTCGCACGTTTTCACTTGCAGATCAGAAATGAGACTTTTATACTGAAAAACTTACTATTATAAAAAAAAGGACAAGGAGTGTAAATGTGACAGATACTTGTATGGGGGCCATAGCCCCCATACAAGTATCTGTCACAAGTATTGCAAAAGCAGTATTTTTCCCTCCACGACTCTCTCCAACAGTGCACTGAACCCAGCAGTGTGTGCAGGGCAACTTATGTCTGAATGGGCCATGAGGCTAATGCTAAACAAAGCAGGGGAACCTTTCATAATGTTCCTCTGAGTCTGAGGTCACGGTTCTCTGTCGGGAGAACGGTGGATTGCTCACTCTGAGCTGCAGGAGAGTTGTTTCCCCCAAGCTTGTTCATGCATGGAGGGTGAAGGTGGAGGCTGAGGCTTTATAGGAGGACTGGTTCCACAGCCACAGAAATGTGGGCACTGTGTTAACTGTGTGGAGACCCCGGGGTAGACCCAGAACTCACTGATGGGAACACTTTGGGAACACTTTGGGAACCCCTCAGGAGAAATGTCTGGAATGCTTTGCTGCCTCCGTGACCTGACTCCGCTACACCTCCAACATGAAGCATAAAATCTGTAAACTGGAAATAATGAAACATCATCTGTGAACATCTGCTCTGCTCTAACAGCTGTTTTCAGCAGCTGCACCTGCATTAATAACAGTTAACAAGTAACCGCCTGTAGATGAGGTATTTTTTAAGACTGAAGTCAGTGAACACACAGCGAGGACAGCGGCCCCGTGTCATCCTTTAATAACCATCGATCACCTTTAAATGTCAGCGTACTGCAGTGAAAACTCAAATCAAACCCAGTCTCAGTCTCTAGATGAAGGAAAACAAAAGTCAGCCTCAGTCTGCTGACACAGCTGATCCAGTTTATGTTGCTCGTGGCTGGTAAAGGGGACGTATTTGGCTTTTCCTGTTTCGCTCATATTGTCATTCATATATTTACTCTCACAGTAGTCGATCCTTGTATTAAACATGACTCACATAATGAGCAGGGAGTATGTGCAACTAAATACTGTGAGCCAAAAGCTCCGATTGCTCTAAAGGCTTTGATTATTCTTACATGTTCTGAGCATTTCTCCCAAACTCAGTAACGGGCACCTTTGGTCATCATAGCTTCATAAATACATCAGCTCAGATAACCTGCTGAGTCCAGGGCTTCAGGTCACACCTGATGTGGAGGGAGTTTTCAGCCTCAATGGAGGCGTGCAGCACCGCTCTTATTAAAACTTTCTCCCTTTCAACCAGCAGAGTTCACTCTCAGCTTCCAGTTTTCCTGCGTCCTGCCGGTCACAGAACCTCCACTAAAGGACACCCTGTGCTGACTTCAGGGGCCTTTCACAGAAATGAAGTGTTTGATGCCCTGGGAATGAGCACGAGCTGGATTCTCTGATCCTTCTGCAGTAATGAGCGCTACTGGGCTTTAATTTGTCCGTGTGTTGCAGGGGGGGGAACATGAGGGAACGTGAGCAGGTGGATGGGAGAGCAGGAGAAGATTTCCTACCCTGATGGAGCAGCTGCAGGCACCCGAGGCCTTCAGTTTGATTAATGTATTTAATTAACTGGTCATTATTTTCATCTCTGATCAGCTGACCTGCATCTTTCTCTAAATTATTCATGTTTTAAAATTTTGAAAAAAGTGCTCGTATGAATGTGTGAATGAGGCATGTTGTTTAAAGCGCTTTGAGTGCTGAAGCAGAGCAGAAACGCGCTACATAAAAACCATTTACTATTTACATCACCACGGTAACTTATGCTGCAGGTGAGAGATCAACATGTACACGGTCAGCAGTCTGTGAGATTCTCTCGTATCTTGATGAGGAAATGAGGAAAGCTACATCGGGTGGAGGGATTTCTGTTTAGTTGGAGGACTTTGGGAATCTAAAACGCCTGTAAGAAAAACAAGGAGGGGAACAAAAAGCTGGTACAGCTTTAGGAAACATGGCAACATCAGGAGTGATCAGTGGGTATGAGACAGGCAGTGGTGTTCAGGTATGCGAGGAAATCCCTGCTGCTGCTCTGCCTCTCTCTCTGTGGTTTTTATTTATTATCAGGATGAAGCACCTGCTGCCTCACACAGCCCGAACAAAGCCGGGCAGAGAACAGGCCCTCGGTGTAATCTGCCCCCAGAGACGCCTGGTCAATAAGAAAATGGAGCTTACTCTCCGCTTCGGTAGCACATCCGGGAAATTACAGCCTCAAGCAGATACGGACATTAATGCCTTCCAGTGGTGACGAGACCCCCAGAGCAGAGGAGGAAGAGAAGACCGAGGGCTGGTAAGAGTTTCTTAAAGTCAAACTTTCTTCCGCTCATGTAGCAAGGAATCCACTCAGGAGTCTACATCCTAGATTTAGAGGTAGGTCGAGCAGCCAAAGGCTCACTTCAGTCAAAGCAATTTGTAAAAGTATTCTTCAGAAAATGGGTAGAATACAAAATTATTTTCTAGAACATAACTGTGATCAGCAGGTTAGCCCGGCTGCATTTCACACACAGATGGGCCTCCTCAGGTCTGTGCTAGATGAAGGGTTATTCTGGGTCATTTCCTATTAATGTGTCTGTTGCACACGAGAACACTCAGGACACAAAAATGCAGCCAAAACAAAAGTCCCCAAACCTGCAGTTCCTCTGCCGTCCAGCAGAGGGCTTCCTAACAAAGCTTGGTGACATTAACCAGTGTGGCTGCGTGCATCGTTTATATACAGTCTATGATCTGTTTCTGTGACTCATGCTAACTTTGCACTCTTCATCACAGTTGTTGGGATTCAGGGAAACAAAACTGTTAAGCTCACTGGCTGGATGCCTCTATAAGATGTGATGTTGTGTGGAGAAACAAACTTTAGACTTCAGTATAAGAGGTTATAATTTTTAAGCAAGCCATTAAAAAAAAAAAAACGCAGTAGTGCCAGGTTATCAAATACTTTTATGAGCCCCCTACAGCCCAGTCAGAGCAGTAAAATGAATCAGTTAGATTAGTAAAACGGCAACAGCAAGTACATAATGAAAACGTTCCCATTTAATGAAGCATCACATACAGAGCAGCTGAGTCTGAGATGTCTTCAGAAATCAGCAGTTGTGATGGTCCTGAGTTTGTTTGTCTGATATTGTTTACTTCTTCTGTTTTTCTTTGGTTATTTTGAGCTCTGTTATGGTTCCAGTTTATTGTTTACGCTGAGTTCCTGCCTTTTGTTTCATGCGTCAAGTATGTGTTTCTGTTTATCTGTTTTCTCACTTCCTGTTTTATTTTCTTCTTGTCTCCTGTGTGCGTCCCCGTGTGTCCCTGTGCGTCCCCGTGTGTCCCTGTGTGTCCCCGTGTGTCCCTGTGTGTCCCCGTGTGTCCCTGTGTGTCCCTGTGTGTCCCTGTGTGTCCCCGTGTGTCCCTGTGTGTCGTGTTCAGTTTTGCTTCCTCCCTCATTAGGATCATCTGTCCACCTGTCCTTTTCAGCTATTTCCTGTTCTCTCATTATCTCTTGGGTATTTATTGTCTCTGTTTTCTCTGCTCCGTGCTGCATCCTCATCATTGGCTCCTGCCGGCTGTGAGCTCTCCATCAGTCTGCATCCTGTTTTGTGAAGCTCCTTAGTTTATTCTGCTGGCCGTGTCCAGCTCTGTCTGTCCTGAGTTTCCCAGCAAAATAAAAAAGAAGTTAAGGTTAGGTCTGTCCAGAGTCCTGCAGTGGGCTCTAACCTGCCTGCCACAGCTAGTTTTTGCATATTAGCTCAGTCTGCTGTCATTATGTATGCATTTACACTAGAACACAGTATTTTACTGCATCATGATTCAAACAGCTTGTTGAGATCTAGAAATGTGGCTCCTGTTACTACTTCACTATGGTGTTATAAAACTGGCACCACTACATCACGAATAACAGTTTATAACTCTTTATTGAAAATTTGTAAATCTTAATGACTTCTGCAAGTTTTACACTTCATGGGGGCTGATTCTTACCTGTGGGCCTCATGTTTGACACCCCTGCTGTAATGCATCAGTTAAATCTTTGTAAATGCACAAAAAAAAAAAAAACACTGAGCAATTTTTAGATGAAAAAGGAAAGTTAATCTGGAGAATGCCCGACTGTAGGCGATGTGATACAGTCTGGACTGTCAGTGCAAAACTGCACATTACAGCTTAGAATGACAGCTTGTGCTGTGAGGGAATGACAGTGGGCCTGATATTGGTCCTTTAACTGGAGCCTGGATATAAAACAATCTGCAGAAGCAGTTTGAGCTCCATCAGAGAGACGATGTTTGAACCAACCAGAAGCAGGAAACATTCAAACCTGCAGATTTTTAAACTGCAGTTTTGATTGTGAAATTATGGTCTGTGTTTTATTGATGTGGCAAATATGTTAGTAAGTTTTATGTCCTGTCTCATATTAATAAGTAAATCTAAAAAGTGCCATTATAGTTCAGCCCAAATGTGCCAGAAGTCCATCATAAAGATAAGACATGAAAACAATAAGAAATGGCCAAAATAGTCTATTTTTTTCAATAAAAATGCCCAAAATTGAGTGACTCATTTTAATGTCATTGAGATGACATCATCTCCTAAATGCATCCTCCCTTTAACCTGGCATATGCAGTATATGTGAAGATATTCTTCATTCTTGAATTTTTAGGTTCTATAATAGATATGATCTAAACACCTGTGCAGTCGGGGTTAAGGTGGTGTTGCATGCTGAGGGTAAACACTGCGCTTGGTGTCGGTGCTCAGCACGAGGATGTTTAATCACTGTTGCTGGTATCGATCGATCGGAGCTGGAGATGGAGGCTGAGATCTGTGCGGGAGCTAATCTGGGAGAGTGTGTGCAGCTAAATGGATTACTGGACAACCGGAGGACTCGGGGTGGTGTTATCGGTTTGACTCTGAGTGCAGTGAGTTATAAATGTGTGTCTAATCCAGCAGAAACCAGCAGCTCTGCTCGTATTTTGTGAAGGAAAGCTGAAGAGATGAGTCAGAGGAACTTTACCCCGGCTGCTCTGTCATGGGTAATTCTGGGTACTGTTTATGTCTTATACTAACTTTGCACACTTTATCTCCAGGTTCTGAAAAATGAGGCCTCGTGGTGAACCGGGTATATCAGGACAAAATCTCAAAGTCCATGCACCTTCTCCTGAACTGAAGTCAGAGCACATGAAAACATGCATAAACCTGTTAATTTATTCCCAATATTGTCACAATTACTTATTGTGAGAAGATTAGACATGGTATCCTCCCATCTCCGGACAGCTGGCAATGAGCCGGCTAAACAACAACAGCAGCTATTTATAAGCTAATATTATATTTCTGTCATTATAAGGCACAGACACACAAAATCGAATATTGACTATTTTTGAAGACCCGGGTTTAATAATCTAATTACTGTGCGGTTTGAGCCTCTGCTTCTGAAGCCTCTCATGAAGTCATTTTAAAAATTTTAATTTTTAAAATTAGATCTTTATCCAATAAATTGTTTACTCTTAACAATTTTGTCACCTCTCAAAAGTTAGACAGTTTCTGTATCACCGAGACTTGGCTTAAACCGGGGGACTGCTGCCCCCTTGTGGAACTTTTTTCAGCTCTCCTTTCGAATGTGAACAACAATGTGATCAACAAATTTTTCAGATATCAGTGACTTAGTTTACTAGTTTAATAGTGTATGTTCATGAACTCTGGATAGCATAGCACCATTAAAAGTCAGATTCTCTCTACTATAAATCAGTCCCTTTCATCGGGCTACATTCCAGATTACTTTAAAACAGCCAGCGTCTTTCCTCTGTTTAAAATACCCTCCTCTGACCCCACTGTTTGAGATAATTACAGGCCATTTTCCAAACTGAAATTTATTTCTAAAATAATCAACTCCTTCAGTTATTTGAAAGAAACAACATCTTTGAAAAATTTCAATCCAGTTACAAAACCACAGCTCTATTAAAAATTACTGATGATATTCTCATGTACTCAGATAAAAGTGAACATTTCGTTTTAGTCCTCCTGGACTTATCTGCAGCCTTTGATACCATCGATCATGCGTCTCTTATCCAAAGATTACAAAACTGTTTTGGCATCGCTCATTCTGCTCTCAAATGGTTTTCATACTTATCTGACAGATACTTCACAATTCACTCTTGCACCCCTCTTATGTGGAGTCCCCCAGGGCTTAATCCTTGGACCAATTCTGTTTTCTTTGTATATGTAACCCCTGGGCCATCTGCTTAATGGTCTTAATGGAATCTCCTATCATTGCTATGCAGATGATACAGTTTTAGTTCTCTGTTAAGCCCAACAACCTCAACATCCCATCCTGTCTCAGTGAATGCTTCTCTGACATTAATGATTGGATGTATTCAAAATTCCTCCATCTCAATTCTAGTAAAACTGAGGTTTTAGTGTTTGGCCCTGACAGTTTCTCTAAGGAGGTTAGTCAGTACATTGACCCCTTGCCAATAACAACAAATCATCTGCTAAGAACCTTGGTATCAGCTTAAACCCAAACTTTGGAACAGCCTTCCTCAAACGACATTTTCATAGCTTTCCTTTAATCTTTGTTTATGCCTATGTGTCTGTACATTTATAACATGTGAATCACCTGGTAACACTGTGCTAAACAAATAAAGTTATTGTTATTATGCCAGCTAATGTTAGGCTAGAGTGTCCTGAAAATCCCACGTTCCCTCTGATAAACAGTTTGATTACATTCTCACATCGTATGAGAGTTTATTCACTACGTATCCAAGTCCAACAATAGAGACATAGACAGACTTTATTGTCATTCAAATTACACCATACAGTGAGCGTTAAAACAAAATTAAGTTGCTATAGGCTCGGATTCGATTTGGAGGAACTTCAGCAGTGATACAGTGTAGATGTCAGATCAACTTTAAAGGCAGTTTGACTAATGGCAGCTAACGGCAGCTAACAGGGGCTGACAGCAGCACAAACAGCAGCGCTTACTGACAGAAAATTTCAGGATATCCTCAGTAACTCACCTCAGTATGACTGTTTTCAGTCAGTAGTGAGCTTCACTGACTCAACGACCCACATAAGACTCCTTTCACAAAGTTTTACAGCCTCCTCCAAAGTAAATGGACATGGACGCATACTGAGAGCTGAGGAAAAAGGTAGACTGATGGCCTGCACTAACTACAGGTGAACAGAGGCCAGAGGTATTTGTCCTACAGTAGCCACCATATGCATTTCTGGGGAGGGGGTAAGAAAACAGAAATCAGTTGACTGCAATCTGGAATCTACTGACATCTAGTGGTGAGATTTTACACACTGTACCTTTAAACTGAGCCCTTGCAGAGCCCCTCACTGAGCTGAAACATGCTATAAGTTCCTCCCTCTTCTTTAAGCTAGCTTTCTTATTATTGGCTGACCCCACCAATTAGGCTTGTGCATGGGTGGGGCTTGTGTGCTGACTATACAGTGTAAGGATATCTCCTCAGTAATATCAAATAGCTATGAAAGTAGAACCAACTGTGTTTTAAGCAGTCTGAAGCTTTTGACTCACATATGCTGAAACTCGGATCATATTTAATATGACCATATACCACTAGCATCCACATAGATGTCAGGAAATAAAGAAAAGTGGACCCTTTCTAATGTTGAATTTAGACATACATCGCATACTGAATATACATTATTAGTCTTTCTTTCCCAGTCATTGAAAGACTTTGCTCTTCTTCTTCCATATTAAACTCATTGCTTCCCCTTTTTATATTTTTATATTTCTCAGTCAACACCCTGCTGTCTTTATAAGCTTTTTCCAGTTAATATAAATATTTAAATTTTCATCTCCACACTGTATTTATCACCTATTTTTTACCGTTCTGAGCTGCTACTGTACTAGTATTACACCCAATTTAATTATTCAAATACTTCTTTGAATTAATGATGATATTGGTGCATCTGCAAGGAAAAATCCATCAGAGAGGAATCCCGCAGCCAGTTTTCTCTCTCTCTCTGTCGGCAGTGGTGGTGGCGTTTAGCTGAATATGATAATGAGTTTCCTCCGAGGACCACCGAGCTGTCAGTCAGCCTGACTCTCATCCTGTTCCAGCATCAGCAGCTGCCAGCAAACACCGCACTGTTCACCTCATCACAACTGAAAACATTCATGTCATCTCCAGAGAAAGAGAAAGTCTGTGGGCCCCAAGTTTCCATGCTTTTCTTTGATTTCAGAATATTTCCCAGCACTGATCCTCTGCTTGAAACATGAGCCGTGTTTCCTCGCGGTGATTCCCAATCAGCTGGGAAAGGAAGTGATACCAGCAATCACGAAAGGCTTCTTGTAACACGTTCTTGTAAAGTCATCTGAATATGATCATAAAAACAAAAACAGGTAGTTGACATGACAGGACACTCAATTTTACCCAGATTTTAACTTTTAAATGATCAGCAACAGATATTAAATTAGTCAAAAATATGAAATTTTCCTTTTAGTCGTCTTTTTTTTTTTAATAAAAAAAATTCAATTCAATTTGATTTATATAGCACCAAATCACAACAAACGGTTGTATCGAGGAGCTTTATATTGGAAGGTAAAGACCCTACAATAATAGAGAGAAAACCCAACAATCAGCCTATGAGCAAGCATTTGGCGACAGCGGGAAGGAAAAACTTCCTTTTAACAGGAAGAAACCTCCATCGGAACCATGATCAGGGAGGGCCATCTGCTGTGACCGGTTGTGGGTGAGAGGAGGGAGACAGGACAAAAGACACACTGTGGAAGAGAGCCAGAGATTAATAATAACTAATGAATAAATGCAGAGTGGGGTATAAATACGAAGAGTGTTTTGACTGCTCCTTTCAGGGGTCGCCACAGGACCACCATCTGCCTCCTGGAAATCTCATTCTTGATGATTCGCATATTTGATTTGATGACACAACCCTCTCCACTTATCCCAGCTATGGACCGGCACTTGGAATATGACTTGTGGTCCCTCAGTAGTTGGGTTAGACTTTTTAGTCTAAACTGTGATAATTGTAATTTTTTCAGTCATTTTATTATTTAGACAATTTACCAAGAATGAAAGAACAAATCCAAAATGTTTGTTTGGTTCAGCCATAGTTATTATTATGAAGACCTAAAGCAACCGGCAAACATTTGCTCATTATTTTATCATCATTGATCACTTCACACCAGTGTTCAGTTGTTCATACCCCCTCTAATGTTTGGAGCCTGCGGTGCACAAACAGACAAACCACAGAAATGCTCCAGATTTTTTTTTCTGCAAGCTGTTATGAAGTCAAATCAAAACAAATGCTTTATATTGTTCTATCAAATATGTTGTTGAAGCAAATTATTATGCCTTGGGTACAACATGCCACCAATTTACTATAAAATCATGTGTGTCTCAGGGAACTTCACATACACACATTCACAATAACTGGCAGAGAACTCTGCCAAAGTTTCAGTCTCATCTTGTAAAATCCTAGAATAAAACTGCCCTTACATGTAGACATCATTCTCACACAGTCCTAAAGGACTGCACAGCAAATACTACTGTAAGTGCACCCATTGATAATCCTGCTGTGTGAGGGCTTCAGTAATTTTGCTGCATGCATTCTGAGGTGAAACTAAAAAGTCATTAGCAGAGTTCTCTCCATTATTGCTTTGTGCATCTAAAGTCATTAAAAATGCATATGAAGTTAAAGTGAATTAATTACACTGGTTCCTAAATGCCTAAATTTTAATCTGCAATCAAAACTCAATAAGACTTAAGTAGAAATCAATGTTTAGCTTTTGTTTCATGACATTCACATCCAGTTTCCTCAATGAAAAATCACATCTGTCATTTCTTCATCTCAAACAGCTCATGTAAACACGTTAAACAGCAGATTTTCAGAGTGACAGAGGTCCCGTTAAGAGGACACGGCTGTTGTGTTACAATATTTCCATTTCTTTTGGCTAAAATAAACCTTTCAACTTAAAATACATGTTTTAAACAAACAAAAACTCCCATGATTAATGAAAATATAAAATAAATGTAGACGTCAGGATAACATTACAGCCACATTTCATAACAGAAAACCCTTCAGCAAACGTATCACCCCAATAGAGCACTTCACTCTCAGACTGCTGGCTTACTTGTGGTTCCGAGGATACTTAAGAGTAGAATGGGAGGCAGAGCCTTCAGCTTTCAGG
>JAVDPK010001505.1:173579-188120 GCA_034780415.1 Cichlasoma orientale
GTGGAACCAGCTCCCAGTTTGGATTCAGGAGACAGACACCCTCTCTATTATTAAGATTAGGCTTAAAACTTTCCTTTATGATAAAGCTTATAGTTAGGGCTGGATCAAGTGACCCTGAACCATCCCTTAGTTATGCTGCAATAGGCCTGGGCTGCTGGGGGGGGGGGGGTTCCCATGATGCACTGAGTGTTTGTTCTTATTATTATTCTTTGCATGAACAAACTGGAATCTGTCAGATAGATACAATTCAAACCACCACAGCGCACTTCCTTTAATACCCATGTAAAATATAACTGATCATTGTGACCATGGGCCTGTAGTCTTACCTTGGTCATTGAGCTTTTATTGCAGTTTAGCTCTAAACCCTTTGCTTAGCTGTTTCAAAAGTAAATAAATAAATAATAATAATAATGAATGGTGTTTTTTCCTGTCTTTTTTATCTTTACTAGTAAATTTACAATGTAGTGAGTAAAACTTGCTGTGCAGCTAAAAGGCAGCTGCATGAGTCAGCCAACAAATCTCAGTATGTTAATTTTGACCCTTCAGTTTCTGTACTGACATA
Organism: Cichlasoma orientale; assembly: GCA_034780415.1. Lineage (NCBI taxonomy): Eukaryota > Metazoa > Chordata > Actinopteri > Cichliformes > Cichlidae > Cichlasoma > Cichlasoma orientale. The sequence continues at coordinate 174,142 of JAVDPK010001505.1, forward strand.
TGCTCCACAGTAGTGGTGATTGTGGTGTAGTCTCATTCTGGTGTGCTTCAGCAGCAGTTGCATCATTAGATTAACTGAAGCACAGAGACACGTTCCCAAAAGGACGAGTGTCAGAGGATTTCCTGAAGTGCTTCCTGTCCTCTGAGAGCTGTACTGGAATGAATCCTGTAAAACTCTGACTGTAACGTGTAAAAGGAAAGACTGAGGGGCTTCTGTTTCCCCAGCTTTTGTTTTGCAATGCGCCATCTGCACGGAAACCAAACAGAGCAGTTTCTGATGTGTACTCTGTCAGTGTGATGTCACTGTTTGGAGTGCCGGTCATTCTGTTTATAGCATAGAGCAGCACGCTAGCTTCCAATTGGCTGCTCCTCATTAACCTCCTCCTTAGTGTGGAGCTTCTTCCTGCACATGTGTGCTGAGGTAATTAAAGACCTGCTGAACCTGCTTTAATTAAACTGTTTAAATAAAAACCTCTGTAGGTCAGAGTGTTTCTGAGATGCAACACTGAGAGAATCAGCAGCTGAAGGTCCCGACATTAATCAGCAGAGGGGAAATTTCTGCTGAGTCATAACAGGAATGAATGAATTTAGTTTGGAAAGTTTTATCAAAACTTAATCCATAATTTTCAGGTTTTTGTGGTACAGTTTGTGAAATACAGCAACCTCTCAGACTATATTGTGTACAGGCTGAAGGTCTCAAGTCACTCTCCTGTTATACTCTGCCGTGGGGTTCCTCAGGGTTCCGTAGTGGAACCTTTGTTGGTTTGTGATTGTACAAATAATCTGCAGCTCCAAAATGGGAGTGGGCCTGTCTAATTTAGTTAAATTACAACAGCGATTCAATAGTAAAAATAAAGATAAATCACTTTATGGACCTAATGTATTGTACTTTCAGTTATTACCTTCATGGGCATGAAAAAAACAATGCAAATATGATGTAGTTTAACTTCCAGCAAGCTACTACAAAATACTGTTAAACTACACATTTAACTATACTGGAAGAGTGGACTTTGTTAATACATTTCCTGAATAACAGAATCTCAGTTCTTCCATCAAAACTCTGTTTTTTTTCACTTAAACGTTCCTCTGTGTGTAAAAAAAACTGACTTGAATAAAAAGCAGTGATGGACAGAATTAATAAACTATAAATTGAGCTTCATCAGAGCTGAGGGAGAGTGTCAGTCCTGCAGAGAAATGGAATGTGAAATATCAGATTTCAGTTTTATATTGAACAGTCTGACAGTCTCAGGAAGTCCACTAATTAGTTTCTCCTCTAAGTTGAGATGACAGTTTTGAAGCTCACAGCTCTGCAGCTCCATTATATTTAAAACTTTGAATGTGATGGGCGGAATAAGAAAATGAAAACAACTAAAAAACTTTATAACTTTCCTGCATCTAATATGAAAAAAATCTGCCTGTAAGAAATGAAAATGTGGACATAAATGAGTTTTATGTCCTCATTTTCAATCTAAATCCATCAAATCTCTGTTGTACACACAGAAAGTCTCTGTCAATTGATGCAATAAAATATGAATTCATTCTTTTTTCTTTTTTGTTTGTTTTTACCATCTAATCAAAGATGAAAGAAATTTGCTGCTCTGGTTTGATTCATATTTATCTGACTCCAGTTTCTGCCTGTAAGTGAGGAGACTGTCACACATAAAAGTTAGTCATGGAGTTCCACAGGGTTCTGTGCTAGGACCATTACTTTTTACAATACACATGCTTCCCTTAGGCAGTATTAGGCAAGACCATAATGTGCAAAATGTTATATTCCATAGGACATGAAAATAGTTAACAAGATCTTTCACTCATCAGGATAGTGTTTACGGATGTAATCAATCAATTGAACAGTAGGGTTGTTTGTTTGTTTTTCATAATATGAACGATATCTCAGCTTTCTTTTGTTTTTAATGTACCATTTTTACCGCTTATTATCCGTTTACATTTCGTTTTACGGACACATAACAGTATTTATATATATATGTACTATAAAATGTATAAACTACAGTGTAATAGGTGACTTATGTGCAGTGTTCTTATTGAGGCGTAGGCTCCACTTATATTCATGTACACATTCTGCAGGTACCCTAGGACTTAATAAGCATTAATATGGACCCTATTGCATACATTCCATTCTACTGGAAAAGTGCTGTTAATTCCAGTCGGCTCGGCGATGTCCTGCTTTGACTGCCTGCAGGGCGTCTACCTTGTTGAGTATTTTCCAACATATATTGCTTGTACATAGAAACATTCACATATAAAATAAAGACAATATGACTGAGATGACATGTGTTTTTGTCATGATAAAACTCACACAAAGTAATAACAAAAACTCTTTACCTTCTCCACACTGGATTACTGTATGTAATTATACATGATTTGTCTGACTTTTAAGAAAATCAGCCAGTTCCCGTAAGTATTTTAAGACAGTTTCCTGCAAATTTTGCTTGGTTTATTTCTCACATTCAGTTTAAGGGGTCATACTGTATGGTGATTCTGCATAAGCAGATGTCGCTTTGATGACATAATCACAAGAAAGGATATAGCAAATGCATAAAGTTATATCAGTTGTTAATATTCTCACAACTCCATATTTAAAAAAATGGTTTCAGTCTCCCAAGGTCGTGCAGTATCAACACTATTGAGTAAATCCAATAAATGTGATTAAAAATACTCTTATTAAAGGTCTTTAGAGCCTTTGCAAAGAGGAAAAACAGTGGATGTAATTACCAAGGACAAAACATGAAAATGGTTGAGTTACCTATCTAACTGGGATCTGCGGGGGGGAAGTACAGTCTAAAGGACGTCAAAGTTTTTTTTTCTTCTTGTCCACAGGTAAGAGGAAGGCTCTTATTTCACATATTAAAAGCTGACAGACTGTCAGTGCAACGCAAATGATGCGCATCAGTGAGCAGCAAGCAATGAAACGGAAAAAGTAACAATCACCAATGCCCTCCTATAGCTAAGGAAAATACAAGTTGTTTCAAAGGAGCAAACATTCAAGTATGAGAGGAGTTCGGTGAGGCCGTGGAAAAGAATTTCGATCTGTCTCGAAGCGATTCTGGCAAACCGTCAGGAACGCGGTGCACTTCTCACACAGTGTATAGTGCAGGTGGAGCGCTGCTGACTTTAACTGAGGATAAATTTGGGCAGTGGAAGGAATACTTCGAGGACCTCCTTAACCCCACCGACAAGTCTTTTGTAGAGGAAGCAGTTTCTGGGGACGAGGGGGACAGCTCACCCATCATTCAGAGTGAGGTCACTGAGGTGGATAAGATTCTCACTGAGTTCCTGAAGGCTCTGGATGTTGTAGGGCTGTCTTGGTTGACACGCCTCTGCAACATCACATGGAGATATGGGGTGGTGCGTGTAGATTGGCAGATTGGGGCAGTGTTTCCATTTTCAACAAGGGGGACCGCAGGGTGTGCTCCAACTATCGGAGGGGGTCGCACTCCTCAGCATGCCTGGGAAGGTCTATGCCAGGGTGCTGGAAGGGAGAGTTTATCTGTTAGTGGAACCTCAGATTCAAGAGGAACAATGTGGTTTTGGTTCTGGTCACAAAACGCTGGACCAGCTCTTTATCCTCTCAAAGATATTCGAGTGTGCGTGGGAGTTTGTCCATGCGGTCCACATGTGTTTTATGGACCCGGAGAAAGTATATGACCGTGTCCCTCGGGGTATCCTGTGGGGGGGTGCTGTGGGAGTATGATGTGTCTGGCCCGTTGTTACGAGCCATTCAGTCCCTGTACAACTGCAACAAGAGCTGGATCTTGCAGGGAAGAGGGGAGCGGGAGATTAACAGATGGTAAAGTTAAGCTGTCGATTAACCAGTCGATCTACTTCCCTCACCTATGGTCACGAGCTTTGGGTTGTGACTTGAAAGAACGAGATCACAGATACAAGCAGCAGAAATGAGCTTCCTCCAAAGGGTGGACGGCCTCTTCCTTAGAGACAGGGTGACGAGTGCAGTCATTTGAGAGAGGCCTCCTCCACATCAAGAGGAGCCTGTACATGGAGCCTTCGTTTTCCTGGGAGTGTTGAACTGGGTGGTGGGCCGAATAGCAGAGTAAAAGCTAGGCTCAGTGGAGATGGTTTCATTATTTTGTGGCTGTTACGTTATGCAATCAAAATTTTCATCATAATAAGTTCAAGGAGAGAATTTTTTTATTGCCAGTTTCAGAATGTAATTGAAATTTTTAATGAGAGATGTTACCATCTTTGGGAATTTGAACTAATGTTAACACGTTACACAGAGTGTTAATATAGCTGACGTGTTCTCTAAGTAAACTCTGTTTACATCAGCGTGGTGTTAAACATGTTAAAGTCTGTCAGCATTGAATCAGGTAGACCGTTTGCCTCCGTGTTCATTCTGGGATGTTTGAGTCTTGCTTCTCTGATCCTCCGCACTGAGCAGCTTCATGTTTCTTATGTTCACGGTGACAGCAGCTTTGTGTGAGTCACTGGCATCTTGCTGCTTTTCTTTTGTCCCGCTGACAGAACTAATGGCCTCTTTTCATCTTTCTCCTCCTCCCTTGAACCGGTCACGCCTCCGAGCAAACCGCCGAGTGGTTTAATTACTGCTGCCATCATTGTTTGGGATCCACACGGAGGATGTTGGGACAGCTGGGAAATTCTCCTTCATTTCCCTTTACTTTCACAGGGTCTCACACTTTGACACACAGTGGGCGACCATAGAAATACATGACAACCTCTTACAAAGGAAAATAATAATAGAATGTCAAAAAAATATTAATGCGTTCAGCATGACTTGAAAAACCGCTGTTGTTGATGAGCATTCTGTACCTCGTGCATGTTGTTGGTCAGTGAACTGAGCATCGCCCAATAAAGCAATCGCACACACAAAACTGTCCCGCATTATTATGTTGCACTATTTTATGTACAGCGGCTGCGAGGCCAGTGCATGAGACCACAGCAGATAATCTCTATCTCTATATCTCTCTAATATCCTCCTCTGTCACACCAACCCTCTGCATGTCCTCCTTCAATACGACCTTCCCTGTGGCCTTCCTATTTTCCTCCTGCTTGGCAGCTACATCTTCAACATCCTTCGTGTACTCCCAGTGCCCGGATAAAGCCCAGGTAAGCGGGAGGGTCGTGTCAGGAAGGGCACCCGGCATAAAATCTATGCTAAACCAAACATGTGGATCCATCTGCTTCAGAAATAAGGGAGCAGCCGAAAGTGCCTTCTTTCATTAGAGTCAATTCAGACTGAATAAAAAGTTTCTGATACATCTTGATACAAGTTGCTTCAAGCACATTTAAAAGAGTCGCCAATAATAAGACACGCAGAGCTTACTGATAAAACTTTTATTATCATAAGTCAGTTTTTCATTGTTTTGCACACAATACTGCATGTTAACACAACAATAAGTCATGTGACTCAACACCTGCCCTCCACCAGAAACCAAAGTGCCATTAATAACCACAAATCTGTAATCGGTAAACATAAAGGCGCCGGTGCAGCAGCTCGAGTTAATATCCAAAGCTTATAAGAAGGCAATATGTAAAACATTAATCTCAGGGCTTCATATTACAGCTCGTGTACGGCGTGGTAACAGCGGGGCGGGAATCTGCTGATAAAAAGGTCTTGATTGAGTAAATACCATAGAGCTGCAACAACGCAATAATACGGGTTTAAATCGAACATTAATATCAAATTAGAGAGTTTAACAGAGTTTATCAGCCATGATTCATGATTATTATACAGAAACCACCACACAGCATGCCTTGTGAAGTTTTAACATTATTCTTTAAAACAATAATGTTTCAAAAATAAATGTTTAATTTCATCATTATAACTTGGTAATTATGGATTTGAACTTCTAATATTAAAAAAAATGAGATTTTTAAAGTATCGGGCTTAAGAAAGACAAAAAACATAAAAACATCAACTTATATTACTTCATCATTATCAGCTTATTACCTGATTAATGTCACCATATTATCCTTTTCTAATCCATATTTAAGAGAAATTTAATTGTCAGGAGGTTAACATATTATTGCCAAAATATTACAAAATTATTTCCTACTATTACCCACTTGTTTTATCGCACAAACTTTACACTTAGACAAATTTCTTGCACTGTAATATCATTTAGATATACCCACTGCCAATACCAAGCTTTTATTGGGAAATTATTACCAATCACTGCCATGTTGTTCATGAGCTGTAATATAAAGAGCTATGAAAACATGCTAAATGAACTTAAAAGATGTGTGTGTGTAAAAATGCAGGTTTTACTGATCACATGTGACTGCTTGGCTAATAAACACTTCCAGTCGCCCTCTCTGAACATCACAAACTGATGATATCCTACAAAGGTTTTGATATTACATGTGAGTGCTCCAGTCATTTAATAAAAGAAAACAAGCCTTTTTCTGACATGAAGACGGGTGGACAGGTGTTGTGACACAATGTGACCAAAATCTATCACCATAATCTAGAAATTTCTTCAAAGATACTCAGTTTGTGCTTTTCAGTCTACTCACACATTTTCATTTACATGTGAACATGCTTGAGAGTAGAACAGCCCCATCACTGGGCACATTGTAAACATCATTATTACTCATATTATTCACTACCAGGAAACAGAAACCACACGGACTGCGGAGTCCTGCATGGAGATTTGCATGCAAAACAACAGTTCATGCATCTGCCTCAACTTTGGATAAAAACTGTGGAGGATGCAGACGTCTGTGAAGGCAGCTTGCTTGTTCATCTGGCAGAGATCCAAAATGCTTTACAACATACGAACCTTACGAAATTTAGCAAAACCTCGATAAACTCTTATAAAAACAAATCAGGTGGGGGTGGGGTGGGGTCATACATTCTTTCAGCGACTGTTTCCCCGCCTGTCATGCTGTCTGCAGGGAAGCAGCGTTTAATTGGTCAGAGTTGCTTGTTTGTGTGCTTTTCCATTTAAAATGCTCCTGAACACTACGGTCCGCTCAGCCTTTGTAGACCCTGCATGCACAGCGGATGCTAAAGGTGCTACGGTTAGCATTTTTAGGCATGAAAGTTGAGATGTGATGAATTCCTTCCTGATCTTTGATGCTAGGCTTCCATCACAGGAATCTTCCCTCTGGGACTATCCCAGTTCTTCCACCATTTTCACTTGTTCCTCTGCACGTCTAAATGAAGCTTCAGAAGGTTCCAGCTTATACTTTGTGAATCTAAGGAACATTTCAGGGTGGCTTGCTGAACATTGTTTGGCTTTTTTTGTTCAAGGATATAAAACCAAAGAATGCGAAGTCCGGGCCTTTTTAAACGTTTTTGCTGTCATTATTTTACATTGCTATATGCCCAAAAAGGTAAGTCACAGAAATTCATGAATTAAACTTTAGTTTGTTGAAAAGTTCCTTTTTAAACTCTCTGCTGTCCATGCGGTGATCATGTCATGCGGGATTTAAAGTAACAAAAACTACCCAACGATGATGATGATGTCCGAACCGTCGGCGCCACTATTCAGATCCTGGTCACTCTATCAAGTAGCACCACGAATTGTCCACAAGCAAGCTTGGTGATGCAGTGACAGGACCAACGCTTTTGCTAAACAGGCAACAGGTTATCACTTTGTTTAATACTAGTTAGTGTACACAACAGGAAAAGGTCATGCTGTTCTCTATATTCACTGAACAATGTGTTAGGCAATGGTCTCAAAAGGAGGAGGCTATCACAGATGTCTGTCACTCCACCTTAAAAATATATATATAAAAAAACATGATTATTTGGCTGATCTTGTCTTCAAGGTAGTGTCCCTGGGCTACTTTTAGATTGCTCCCTGGAAGTCACGCTTTAACCATTTGCAGCTGTGTTTCTGTGATGCATGCTGGGTCTTCTCAAGTGTGCCGAAAAAGAATTCAACATGAATTTCATTTTAGTCATAAGGAGACAGAGTAGAGAGTAGAGTTGAGCAACGACTGTGTTGGCAGATAAAGCAAAGGGATGCACCATAGTTTAGGTGGTCTTTCTCATGATAACTTGCAATAGAATTCTGGGCAGAAAACAGAACCCGTAAGCCCGCCTGCACTCCTGACCTGATGCAGCGTCTGCAGGCTTGGACTCTGTGGACTCTGAGACTGTTTGAACTATAGTCAGAGATGCACCTCTCAGTGCCATAAAAAGCTGGTTAATTTGACAAAAAAAAGTTGGTATTTGCTTTCTGCATGACTTTCGGGTCCATGGGGAAATCACAGGTGTGACTACTGTATGACTGTTGTTAGGACCCTAACCCTAACCCTAACCCAGAGAGCGATCTAGAGACAGCAGGAGCAATGGAGGAGGTGCAGAGATGCACAGAGAGCTGACCCTGAAGAAGAGATTGGTCAGATTTAATAAATCAGGTGTTTCTTTTTTTTTGTTCTGGCAGTCAGAGAACTTTTTGATTCCTCCTCATACTACACAACTTTAACCTCCACAAAAGCTCTGCATGAGTTTTCTTTATGTCCTCGACCAAACGCTGATGTGAACAGATCTTTGTTTTTTCTTTAATGTGTATGAAAGGTCATTTAAAGCCAACATATCTGAAACATTAGCCTTTAGGCTAATAAGAATTGTAACTTCGATGCCACGATAAACAGTAGTAACAGATATTTACAGCAGCAAGTTCCACATGTGAACACAGCTCTAAAGTATGACAGCAAGACTCTTCCTTTGGTTCCTCGCTCATCCCATATCCGACAATTTCCCCCCATAGGGTCATACTAACGACAGTGGGGAGCAGAGGTCTTCACGGCTACACAACAAGCTTCAGTTATATTTCACCCTGAGCTGGCGGGACCCAAGCACAGCCACACCTGACCCCACCAGACCCGAGGTACCCACAATGCAGTTGACCTGAACAGACACTGACAGAAAGAAGACACCCACCAGCAGCAGGACGGTGCGCTGTTACACCGATCAACCAACAACAGCAATGCGAGAAGAATATTCCACCAGCTAATGGAAACTAAATAATTAGTAGACTTGCATCAGACTGAAAGTCCTGTTTTTGCACCCAAAATAAAAGCAGGTATTAATAAAAACTTGACTTTAGGCCATGATTTGCATAAAAGTGGAACAAACAGCTGATGCCAGCAAGTTTTCTATTAACTTGAGAACAGCTCCACTTTTCCTTTAACTTCTACTCCTACCTGGCTAAAAACACATCTTTTTTTTTCTCAGGCAGTGATCGTGGTGATGGATGATGGCACCCTCGAGTAGAAGACTGTATCAGTATAACAAGACCTGACCTGATTTAGACTGGTAGAATTTAGAACCAGCGCCTTGGTCCCCCAAGACTAAGTCGACATATGAAAACTTCTACCGCAGAAGCTGACGTTGTTTGCCCACTTTAGGTGCTCGGGTCTAAAGTGAACCACGTTTTAATGATAAAACACTGTGTGTAGCACCTTCATCATCCGCATTAACAATGAACAAAAGACAGTAAACATTTTTCTCAGTCCAGGAGAGGTTGTGCTGTCCAGGGGCAGCTGTGGCAGTAGGCTCATGGGCCAAACGGCCTGGAAGACTGGTACTCGCTGGGCACTTTGGGCTTGATGCCCTTGCTGTTGTAGTAGTCAACCACCTGGTTGGGCACTTCTGCTAGCACGCTCTTAGCCAGAGCAGCTGGAGATGCCTGAGGAGGAGAGAGAAGAAGCATCAGTAATGCAGTGCAAATCTGCAGGCTGCAGAGGGAAGTGTTGGTCTTTTAACATTTAAGACATAGTACATGTCATGGTTCTGGGTTTAGGACCCAGTGCTTTCTGTTTTCAGACTTTCAGATTCTGTTTTGTTGCTGTTTGTTTGAATTCTGACTTCTGTTCTGTCTCCCTGTGTTCCCTCTGTGCCTCAATCTGTCTGGTTTTGTCTCTCTCTGTGTCTGTCTGCTTTCTGTGTAAAGTTCAAGTGTCTTAGTTCTTAGTCCTGGTCTCTTGTACAGTATCTTGTGCTCTGTATTCAGTTTTGCTTCCTCTGTCTTGTTAATGTGAGTCTGTTCAGCTGTTTTCCCTGGTGTGTCCAATTCCCCTGAGTACCTAGTGTGCATTTGTTGTCTGCATTCGCTTTGTCCTCTGTCGCACTCTGCATTGTGACAACTATTCATCCATGGTTCACATAGCTGCTCACAAACCATGTTAACAAAAATAGTTGCAGCTGACAGGTTAGAAATTTTTCTTTCTTTCTTTTTTTTTAAGTTTTCCGCACATCCTTTGGAAACTGCAAAATTACTTCAAATGCAAAATCTGCATCCTGGTGGTTTATTGAAAATGAGCATCTGGAATAAAATGATGGTTCAGTCACACTAGAGTGAAAATAAGCAGTAATTTCTTTGTTACTAGTAAAAATCGGTGGTTGCCCAGCCGGAAAAGGGTGAAGTGCCCACTCCAGGTCAGGGATGAGTGGAGGAGTTTAAGTATCTCAGGGTTTTCTTCCTGATCAACGTGTTCTATGGGCATGTCCAACCGGGAGGAGGACCCGGGACACGCTGGAGAGATTATATCTCCCAGCTGGCCTGGGAACAGCTCGGTTTCCACTGGATAAGTTGGAGGAGGTGGTTGTGGAGAGGGAGGTCTGGGTTTCTCTCTTTCAGCTGCCTCCCCTGCAACCCCCGGATAAGTGGAAGAAAATGGATGGATGGATGGATGGATGGATGGATGGATGGATGGATGGATGGATGGATGGATGGATGGATGCTGTCCAATTATAAACACAGACAGATTGCCAACACATTGCAATCAATCTTAGTCAGTCTGCGCCGATGAGCACAACTCATTCGCAGTGGGAAATTCAACTCAACTGGTTGCCAGCTGACACCATCTTATCTGACTCCATGCTTTGAAGATGCTAACTGACTGTGAGTGGTTGCACGCCTGGTCCCCATCCTTGAAGCAACCGTTTCAAAGGCAACAAGATGGCAAGTTCATCGCACACAGTCTCAATCATCTTGGTCGTGCAGTGGTTTCCAGCTGCTGTTTCCCCCGGTGTGACTGCAGCACTGAAGAGCTCAAACAGCAGCTCGAACCATAAACAAACCTTACCCTTGAATACAAGTACAGTTACACTGCAGGAGAAATTTAATCTGATGTTCTATTTTGTGGAAGGTAGAACGACTTAAGACACGGTTTTAAAATTTCATTTCAGCGTCTTCCCCTTGGGAAAAATCGCAGGCGGCAGCGGTAATTGTTTGAAGGAGCGTCAGTCACAGCTGCTCGTCTCTGCCTCGTTCTGCTGCTGTCAAGTGAAAATTCCTTCTTATGGGCCAAAGACAGAAGCTCTCATTCATCACACAGATTAAAAAATGTACCCGGCGTCTGTAAAGTTAGTCCGAACCGTGCAGATAAATCTCGCCATACTGTACTGTCAGTACACTCAGACTTGGGAAAGACTGAACATTAATTTGAGTGAAATAAAGAATTTTCCACTTGAGATTGGCTGGCAGATTGCCACCCCATTTCCCTTTTCATAGTGTGAAAACTGATTTTTTCCCACTAACTTCACAGCCTCTCATCCTGTCCTTCCCCACTTCCAATATGCTCTGATCACGAATTTAAATCACTTCCTCCTCTCCTCTTCTTGGTTTATTGCTTTCCCATCACTTCCCCGTCATCCACTGTTATTTTAGGGTCACATGCAATTATATTTAAACACAACAGCTCCTATCAACAAGAGGTTTTTCAAATTAACACACCATCTGGTGCCCATATAGAGGGGTTTTTAGCTGCTGAACAACAGAGAAAGTGTTTATAATAATTTATACTGCACTGCTTGAAAGAACACAAAAAAATGCTTCACAATAACAAACAACAGATTCAAGCATGATTACAAATGCATGTGGGAAAAAAAGCTAAATTACAAAGTGAGTTTAATGGAAGAGTGCAGGTTTGTAAACAACACGTTTTGTTTCCCATGTTCAAACTCTTTGGAGTTATGATGGACTCACGTGTTTGAAGTTGCGGAAGGGGACAAACTGAACGATGTCCCGGAGGACGGGTTCTCCTTTGGGTGACCGCAGGATGCCGTCGTCGCCGTCCAGCATCTGCATGTCACTGAAGTCGGCGTTCCCGACCCCGACGATGATGATGGACATGGGGAGGTGGGAAGCCTGAACGATGGCCTCCCTCGTGTCGGCCATGTCGGTGATGACGCCGTCTGTCAGGATCAGCAGGATGAAGTATTGCTGGAGGATCGCACATGAAGAGACCCGGTCAAACTAGCTTCTCCCACCAGGAGTCGTTATGCAGCCAGTTTGTTTCAGGAAGTTTAAATCTGGCTGCCCACGCGGGTTTAAAGAGACGCAGTGGCAGCATTTCAAAACACATTCCGCTTCCAGATTTGACTATAAACTTTAGCCAAACATCAGACCAAAAAGAAACAAGTAATGAAAGCACATATATACATTTTTTATGGTTTATTTATGTTTTCTGGGAGAGGGTGGCTGAAGTGCTGCACGATTGTCTGACTGTCTGAAAGCGGATGAAGAGAAGCTGGAGAACGAATCCCCGAGGAGTTATTGCTGCAGCCTCGTTAGCGACTGAACTGGTGTCTCAAAAGCCTTTTCTTCCCATTTCTAATTGCACAATCTTTTAACGCTCCTCTGTTTGTCATATGAGTTTGGTTCGTTTTATTATTATTAGGTTTATTTTATTTGAAGATCAAACAATGACTGAAAGTGTTGAATTGCCAGCTTGCCCACTTCACTGGCAGCCTTTCCCTGAGCTCGGTGTTTTGATCTGGGTCGCTGAGGGGTTAGAGGAGCGAAGCTTTGAAGTGTAGTTTCTGGTTGCGGTTAAGGAAGCGCGCTCTCTTTCCTCAGCCTTCAAATCCAATCATTTTGTCAAATCCATCAACGTTGACAAACTTGTAGTAGCGGCAGTGAGAACTGTCTCGCTTTCAGCTCGTAAATGGTAAATGGGCCGGTACTTATACAGCGCCTTTCTACTGAGTCTGAGCACCCAAAGTGCTTTAAACAGCAAGTCTCACCCCATCACACACACACGTTCATATAGTGCTATCTACACCTAAACACTTCTATCTAACAATCAACAGCTGACTGTTGGCAGCCTCACTTTACACAACCATCACCCCTACAGCCTCCATATGCAGATTCGCTCTTTAAAACTGGACTGTGAGCTCTCAGGGGCAAATATGGTTGTGGCCGGGTTGTCAAGGCCCCGGTGTGAAGGGCAGGATTTGACGGCCCGAGAAAGAAAACAGGGGTCAGTCCTGTCTCAGCATTTTATTAAAATGTGAAGGTAAACCCTCTCTCACCATGGCCTCTTTGGTGTGGACCTCCTGTGAGGCAGACTTGGCGACCTTCTGGATGATGGGGGCGATGTTGGTGGGGCCATAGAGCTGCAGCTTTGGTAGGCAGGCCTGGTAGGCCTCTACCACACCCTGGATGCCTGGCAGGACACAAAAACACAAGTTTTAATCAGAGACAGTGTTCTGAAGGCAGAGGTTTCACAGCTGTTCGCTGGTTTCTAAAAACTAGAATCTGGCAAAGTCGGGTCTGTCGGGTTTGAGTGGCATTACCATGGATCGTTGCCATAACACCTGAACTTTAACTCCTCCTGGGGCTGAACAAGTAGGGCGTAGTTGGGAGCGTGGTTGCTTTAATGGGCAGATGTGCCAACTGCCCGTTGCAGTAGATCACTGTCTGCTTCATAGGCTTTGATATTTCAAATTGAACTTTTAGCACAGTCACCTCACAGTCACCTCACAGCAAAACGATTCTGGGTTTGAACCTCCCTCCTTCACTCCAAAGACGTGCACGTTCGTGGTGGTTCTGAACTGGTTGTAGGTGTAAATCTGAGCGTGAATGGTTGCTTGTGTCTCCGTGTCAGCCCTGGGATGGACTGGTGACCAATCCACGGTGCTTCTCACCCAGTGTTAGCTGGGACCGGCCTCGGGGGGGGGGGGGGGGGGGGGGGGGGGGGGGGGGGGGGGGGGGGGGGGGGGGGGGGGGGGGGGGGGGGGGG
>JAVDPK010001505.1:189427-201110 GCA_034780415.1 Cichlasoma orientale
CCCCCCCCCCCCCCCCCCCCCCCCCCCCCCCCCCCCCCCCCCCCGCAGAGAGAGACACCTGAAACCTGTTGTTCATTAATTACATAACTGGTTTAATGCTGAGAGTGTCTTCTTCAGTTTAGTCTTGGTTATATGAGGTTTGCGAGGCCGCGCGGTCTCTCTGGGTGCTCTGAGAGGCATCCCAGCATGCCCGGAGGCAACACTGATGTGATTTACTATCTGAAGGTCACTGGGAAGACACACTCAGACTTAATTAAGAACATCGGGGTTGAAGTGTCTCTGAGCTGATCAATGACCTTTCACAGCCAACAGGGTGAGAGACCTTTATTTAAACACTTTCTCCCACTCTCGCACCCAAACAAGCAAGAGGAAAACAGGAAGAGGAAACAGCCGTGAAGTCAGAGCACAAACTACAGCTGCCAACATGTGCAAGGCAGCCTAAAGTAACGGGTCACATACAGTTGCCTCATTTTCACATTTCCATCTGAAGAAAAAAGTTGCTGCAGGTGGTGAATTGGTTTCTCCTCTTTATGCTAAGCTAAGGCTAACCTGGTCCCTGATCGACCCTCAGGCAACCAAGCTGTTATTCCTCATATTCGTGACTTTTTCAATGGCTCTAATTGTTTATCGTACCAGATCGTTCCTTTGTCTGTGACGGATATTCTAAAACGTCTTTGTCTTGTATCACAACAAACAAACAAACATGAAAACAACAGACTGTGTATAACAGATGGACACACAGTGCTGTGAAAATGTCTTGAGTCATTTCTTTATATTTTGCTAGGAAAATATTTTTTTTTCCAATTAAATTTTACTTATATAGCACTCAATCACAACAGTCGCCTCAGGGCACTTTATAAGGTGAAGACCCTACAATAATTACAGAGAAACTCAATAATCAAAGCCCCCTATGAGCAAACACGCCCCTCAGAAACCTCCAGCAGACCCAACCTTCCACAGCAGCTCCTCTAAAACACAGAGAAGCTGACAAACTGCTGGCAGGAAACATTTTCATGATTAAAAAGATCAGAGCGGCACAAAGACTGGACTGGGCTCATTGTTACATGTTTACCTGCTAATTCGTGTTGAAATGGCTCCATGTTTTTCAAAGGAGGAACAGGGGTTAGTTCACACTGCCACTGTCACTACAGCAGGTGACACGAGCCACAAAGAGGTCTACGGTTCACGGTTAAATATTTTATTTTTAAAGCTATATAATTCACTCTTGTTTTAGGATAACTTTCCACTTCAATCATAAATGAGCACAGAAAAAGTCATTAATCTCTGACCAACTTTTGTTTTGTTTTGTTTTTTTTGCTGCTTTCAAATTCAAAAATGAATATTTCAAACATTTAGATGAGGTCAGATATCAGCTGTGAATCCTCAGAGTTCCTGTTTAAGGTTTTAATTCATAAATGCCTGTTGGCCTGTTTGAGCATTTGCAGCCTCTGGGCAAATATTCTTTCACTCATTAAATATTGATCAAGGCAAAGAGCCTGGAAAGAGGAAAAAAAGAAGAAAATGTGAATTTTCACATCTTCATTCAGCTGAACCTCTTTTTTCAAGACGAGATATGGCAAGATGGATTAAAAAAATGTGGGGATAAAAATCTGTGAAACCACATGAACGGCCGGTCTCTCTTCATGGAGACAGACCGGGCCCAGGGGGCAGCAGAAAAGGAGACAAATATAGAAGAGAAGCAAAGATTTCTGGTTTCTCTGTCCCTGCCTCCTGCCTGATCACACCATTGTATTGATCAGGGCTGAGCTCTGATCAGCTCACGGCTGCTCTGTGTTCTGACCTCCACGAGCGTCTTTCCACCTGAAGGATGATTCCTACAATTTCAGCCTTTTCGGTGGCCGAGGCCTCGTCTGGCTGCTTTAAAAATAATATAAACGTCATTGTTTAGGTGGCTTCATAGTAGCATTCAGGGTGATCAATGCGCTGCATCATCTGCAGCTTCACCGATCACCCACCCGTCAGGGAAAAGCATGTTTGTACTGGCACAGCACAAACCCTGGTTTTAATTCATGAATGATGAATTTAAAGCAATCTGATGCTCGTTAGATTATTTCCACTCCGCTCTTTTTTTTCAAAAACTAATTTCTCCATCTATATGCCTTCTACGATCACGTCACCGCTACAAGGCAAAAAAAAAAAAAAAAAAGCCTATTTACAGTTTAGGAACTAAAATATGCCCTACAGGAAATCAGTTCCTCCTGCACCTGCTCCACAGTCAGCCAATCATCAGAAGCTCCAGATCAGCGGCCTCGTCGCCATCAAACTAATTCTCACATCAAACGCTTTCCTCCACTCCAGCTTCTGAGGCTCACTGTCAAATATTTGAGACGTTTTTCTCTCTCTTTTTTTTGTTAATTTTCAAAGACAGCAGGAAATCAAAGTACCTACCTGCACACTCCGGGTTCTCCTCGTTAAAATTCACTGCAAAGTCGTGGGAGACCTGGAGAGTAGAGAGAGGGAGAGGGGGAGGGAGAGCAGGGAGAGGAGGGAGAGCAGGGAGGAGGGAGGAACAGGAAGTCTGTTTGATCTTTGCATCCAAAAAAAAACAACCTACAGAAAAAAACTCCAACAATGAAATCTCTCCACCTTCATCTCTCTTCATCTTTTCCTGTTCTTCTTCTTAACATCTAAGCTGAGTAGTTGCCTGCCTCCCCCTCCTCCCCCTCTCAGCACACTCACAGGACAGGTGAGTTTCTACTCTGACAGGTGAGGCAACACAGGGGGAAATTAAAGCTTTAAACTTTGTAAAGCAAACTGAAGCCACAGAGAAGCTTCAGTTCCAGCGCAGAGATCACAGATCCAAGCCGGCAGCGCGTCTGTGTTTTTACTCTTCGCAGCAGAAACACGTGGAGTCGGTCCTGCACCAGGTTACAGCATCGGGGAGACGTTGCTCTTGTTTCCATGTTTGTCAGTGAATTAATTCTATTTTGAAAAATGATTTGAGAAGTTTTTATGTGTAAAGATGCAGCTGCTTGACGTGTTGGCACTGATTCAGACAGTATTTGTTATTTTTATTTTGCCTTTATTCTAAAAACCTAAAAAAACAAGCACCTCCGGACCGCTTCCAGCTCTGCTGCTAATGTTTGATTGTTCTCTGGAAGTCCCGTCATACCTCCTTGTATTTGTGCCCCCATCAGCTACTTTCTGCTGCTCCATTATTTACAAATCCACAGCAGGCAGCTCCACGTTTGAGTTGGCAGATATCCTACCTGGCACAACAACAGATCTGCATCGCCTCCCAGGATCGAACCAGGATTTACTGTGAGGCAAATGTGTAAACCCTCACACCATGAAGCCACTCAAGAAAAAATCTCTTAGTTCGTGCTATAAGCTCCTGATCACATTAGAAAAAGTTCTATTGCTGATTTGTGTAAGATGAAGAATATTTAATATACTTCTTGATTAGTCTTCGTCCTTGCGCATTGCAGCTGAGTATTTTTAGAGGACTGACTCTGAATGGAGCTAATCAGTACTTTGGAAGCTGATTTGAATGCAGCGTCAGACCGGCAGCCAAAGGCCGCTGCATGGGACCGCAGAAAGGAAGCGAGGGGGCGGGCGGAGAAACTATTCAGCCAGCAGCACCCCAGGGCGAACAAAGCCAAGGAGGTGGGAAGGTAATCACAGGGTCAGCCTCACCCTCTGCAGACAGAGTGCATGCTGGGAGAGCCGGCAGGCGCAGCTGTGAAATTACCTTGTAGTCAGGAGGGATCCGAGCTCCGAAGCCGAATGCTGGGAACATTTTGTCACTGAAAGAAAAAAAGACAGAAAAAGTGAAGGTAAAAAAAAAAAGGAAAAGAGACACTAGAGGAAGTTTCTCATTGGCTACTTCAACACAAAGCAAAGAAATGGCTGCTGATCGTCTTCAGCCATCAAATCAGTCCACCTGGTTACTTATCCTGGATGCCCCTCCCAGCCATGCTCTGTACATATTGCAGTACTCAGTTGGTTAACAGCATTAATAGGCTGGTGATGTCTCTGAGTGCAATGAACCGCACAGCAGCCATATTATTGGTCAGATAATTGCATTAAAGTCTATGGGGACTGACTCACTGCTGGCGCCTCTGCTGGACTGCAGAGGAACTGCAGATTTTTGATACTTTAAGTGGTAGGAGAGTAACAAGGTGAAATAATTGATGTTTCTTTGACCTTTTGAGTATATTACGTAATGAATTAATGAATGGAGCTTTGTGATTGGCTGTTGAGTTTAACCAACCTGTCGTAGTCCTGGCAGATTTCTCCCACTGCCACCAGAGCCTTCAGGTACTCGTTGGGTTGGTACGGGTGGATGTAGTGCAGGGAACAGCTGTTACGAGGATCTCCATTTGATGCCGTGAAATCGATGGCGACCTGCGGAGACAACAACCAATCAGGGATCAGAACCGGTCAGAGACCATCACCTGCACCTTTAACAGAGAAACACATGTAGACAAACCACATAAGAGCTGACTTGAATAAACATAACAGTAAATGTGTATCTTATATATCTGCATGTTGTTAAATCCCATTTACAACCACTGCATTGGTGCCATTTCAGAGACAGATACTTGGAATTGAGTGATTATTGAAATGATCAGATACCACTATATTTATTTGATTTTTATTGGTTATTTGTGTGAAGCCTTTGAGGTTGAGGGTTAAATGATCATGCCACATAAAAGGACAAAACAGAACCTTAAACACTGACCATTGTTATGTTTTGCTCGTTTCGGGGCTCAGAGACTGGTGTGAAAAAATAATTACTGCACTGATGAAGTGAGAGCTTCGAGGAGTGGGCAGCGAATGCTTTTAGTTACCTTTCTAAATCAAACGCATTTGCTGGTTTGCTTTTATGGTTTTTATTCAATGTTCTTTCTTTTGTTTCATTGTTTTCTTTTTTATTTGCTGTGTGTGCAGTGTGTGTGTGGTTTTTTTTCTTTTATTAGTTTCATTCTGTGTGCTGGCTTGTTTTTTTTATTGTTTTCTCATTTGTTTGAATGTGTGCTCTGTAAAGCAGTTTGTTGCCGTCGGGTTTGAAATGTGCTGTATAAATACATTTGCCTCGCATCGCCTTGACGGCGGCAGCAGCTCGGCTGAAGAAGAACAAAAGCATTTCTGTTCAGAAGGCTGCAGGAAGAGCTCAGAGAGACGTCAGAAGGCTTGAATCATTAATGAGTCGATGATGATGATGATGATGGCTGCAGACCCTGGAAGATCACCAAGTGAGCTCACCGGGCAGTAAATGACCACAAAGAACCTGCAAAATGACTCGACTGCAAAAACAGCCTGCCAGATTTAAAATCAGCCCCACAGATACAAGCACATAAAAAAAAAAAACACTGAATTTTGCTTGATAAACGTGTTGAAACAAGTCCTAAAAATAAAGAAATTATATCAAACAATCAAGTTAGTAACAGTGATCTGATCCATATAAGGTTTACAGGGCAAGTGACTATTTATGGTAATCTCCCACACTTTATATAAGACGCGCACCCCGCGCCTCAGTGAGGGTTAGAAGCATGCGGTCATGAAGAAATGGCCGAATGTTGTATGAAGTTATGATGTGCATGCTGTAATGTTCTAACATACACGTTCCTTTCGCCATGCATGTCTTTTTCATGGGCATTTTTTTCCTCACCATTTACGGGCGAGGAACCCAATATGGTGACTTTGATTTTGTTTTTTTTACGTGAAAATAAAACATTATGAAAAATGCCACAAAAGTAATTAAGTCTCGTTAAGTCCTCCGGCAACACTCTCAGGTTGAAATTTTGAATTTCAGAGTATTTCACTGAGTGCCCTCAGGGTTAAAAACAGCTCAAATAAAGAGAAAGCTGCTCATTAAGGAAAGGTGGCGGAATTAAGTCAAAGCATTTCCATTATTAAGCACTGAGAGAAAAGTGCTATTTACCACCCATTAAGAAAACTCATTCATAGGTAAGACCAGCTGGACCTTTATCGATTTGGACTATATTAAATGGTCGGATCTTTAATTTCTGACACACACACACACACACACACCAGCGACAACATAAACAAAGTTACCTTAAAAAAAAAAAAGATGTAAAAGGGCCATAACCCATGCATGTGACCGAAAAAGAGACAGCCCACCCAAAAATACACAGAAAAGGACCCCAAACACATTAAAAACAAAAAGCAAAAAGCATCCACAGCGTTCACAGGACCCATCACAACAAGACTTTCTTCCTCTGCTCACTACTTATTTTTTATCAGGCTTTTTGTTTTGGTGACATTCTAACCAGAAACTGCCAAAGAATTGTTCTCCACAGTAACCACCTCACGGCCACTGCTGCCCCACACCCGTGACAATGACTCTGACTCATCACCAGGCAGCCAGCTGATGTTAGCTAAGTATCCTTGAATCGTTGGCCCATCCAGGTCGAGAATGCTGTTTTGTTACCCTTTCATCCTGGTGGCAGTTCAGAGGCGCAGAGCTATCCAAGTTACACGGGAACAGCCGTGAGGTGCGGCTGTGGCGCTGTGAATGGATCGCACGTGACCACAACTAAACCGAATCTAAGCATCTGTGCTTTGAAACAGATGGAAAAATAACAGGTGTGTGCTGCAGTTGTGTGGAGGGTGTGGTGTGTTTTACAGTTGTTTCTGCCTCCAGGTATCTACCCTGATCACACAGCTGAACACTAGAGATGTTTTTGGCATCTATTTTATTAGCTAATGAATGGAAGAAAAAAATAGTCTAGTCTAAAAATAAGAACATTTACTTTATTTCTTTTGAAAAACAGAACACGCAGGCAGAGCTCACAGACACAAACAAGCTGTTAATGCTGATAACCAATCGAAGGAAAACACAGGGAGCAAAAAGTAATCCGAGACACAGAAACACAGCAGGAACAAACACTCAGCTGTGCAGATCTGAAATCCTGCAGAAAAGAAAGTTTTCACAGGATTCAGCCTTAAAAAAAACTGAGTCCACACTTACTGCTTATTCAGAGAGTAAGCAGCAGCAGGTTCTGCTGCTCAAATGCACTTGACTAACTAATCATCAGCCAGTGTGAGCACCTCTATAAAAGCAGGAGTTTGGAGCATTCAGCTGTGTGTTAACTAGATGCCACAATCTTCTCAGGAGTGGGCGTACCAGCAAATTCACCCCATACTCAGAGAAACTGCAAAACCCCAAGAGCTCCATCTCAGACTCTGCAGGCCTCAGTTAGCATGTCAAAGGTTAAAGTTCATGAGTGCACAATAAGAAATATGGCTTATTTGGAAGGGCTGCCAGGAGGAAGCCTCACACAGCATGACTCAGGTTTGCAAAGCTGCATCTAAACAAACCACAAGAGTTCTGGAATAATGTCCTTTGGACAGACGTCACCAAAGTGGAGATGTTTGTACGTAACGCACAGCAGCACGTTTGGAGAAACCCAAACTCAGCATATCAGCACAAACACCTCAGACCAGCTGTCAGCACAGTGGTGGAGGGATGAGGATTCATTTGTTTTGTGGCCACAGCACCTGTAGAGTTAAATGTGAGGCAGCAATCAAAAGCTTGGACACACTCGATGTTTTTCTTCTTTTTCCTACATTATATTAATACTGAAGTCATCCAGACTATGAAGGAACACATAAGCAATCATGCAGTAAACAGAAAAGTGTTAAACAAACCAAAATATGTTTTAGATTTCAGATTCTTCAAAGTCGGCACCTTTTGCTTTGGTCACAGCTCTGCACACTCTTGGCATTCTCTCAATCAGCTTCTTGAGGTCATCACCTGAAATGGTTTTCCAGCAGTCCTGAAGGAGTTCCCAGAGGTGCTGAGCACTTGTTGGCTGCTTTGCCTTCGCTCTGCGGTCCAGCTCATCCCGAACATTCTCAGCTGGGTTTAGATCAGGTGACTGTGGAGGCCAGGTCATCTGACGCAGCACTCCATCACCCTCTTTCTAGGTCAAATAGCCCTTACAGAGCCTGGAGGTCCCACTAAGCTCAAACCAGATGGGATGTGGCTGCAGAATGCTGCGGCAGCCGTGCTGGTTAAGTTCGATTTTGAATAAATCACCAACAGTGTCACCAGCAAAGCACCCCCATACCATCACACTTCTCCTCCAGACTTCACAGTGGGAACTCCACATGTAGGAACCATCCGCTCACCTTTCCTGCGTCTTACAAAGACATGGTGTTTGGAACCACAACTCTCAAATTTGGACTCATCAGACCAAAGGACAGATTTCGTCTGGTCTGACGTCCGTTCCTTGTGGTCCTCGTCCCAACCCGTTCTCTTCCTCTTGTTGTTCCTTAGAAGTTGTTTCTTTGCAGCAACTCAACCATAAAGTCCAGAATCACGCAGTCTTCTCTGAACAGCTGATGTTACTTGAACTCTGAAGCATTTAGGTGGGCTCTTATCTGTGGTGCTGTTTACTTTCTGAGGCTGGTAACTCTGATGAACTGATCCTGTGTAACAGAGGGAACTCTTGGTCTTCCTTTCCTGGGGCGGTCCTGATGAGAGCCTGATGGTCTTTGCGACTGAACTCGAGGAGACTTTCAAAGTTCTTGAAATGTTTCAGACTGACTGACCTTCATTTCTTAAAGTAATGATGGGCTGTTGCTTTTCTTTACTTAGTTGAGTCGTTCTCACCACAATGTGGATTCGATCATTACTCAAACAGGGCTGTTCACTGTATACCAACTCTACCTCCTCACAGCACAACTGATGGTCTCAAAGACATGAACTCGTGAAATGAACTCTTGACAGGCGCAGCTGTTAACTGAAAGCTGTTCCAGGAGGCTGCCTCATAAAGCTGACTGTGCAAAGCTGCCATCAGAGCAAGAGGTGCCTTTGAAGGATCTAAAATCTAAAACATGTTCTGGATTGTTTACTAAATAATTCCACATTTATTTCCTCATAGTTTGGATGACTTTAGTATTAATCTACAATGCAGACAATTTTTAAATAATGAAAAACCACTGAATGAGAAGGTGTGTCCAAACTTCTGACTGGTACTGCAGTTTTTCACAGGACTGCATAGATTACAGTTTCACACAACTGTAAGCAGACAAAGGAAAGATGGGACTATAAGTACACACACATACACACACACACACACACACACACACACACACACACACACACACACACACACACACACACACACACAGACACTGAGGGCTAATTAGAGAAGAAGAGACAGGCCGGGAACGAGCTGTAACATAAACAAGACAATCACAAGGGGGAAATAAAACTCTAAGTAAGACACGAGAAACCATTAAATACGCGGCCCTCTTGGCCAGGTCGCTCTTGAAAAAGAGATTTTAATCTCAGCGAGACTTTTACCCGGATAAATAAAGGATAATAAATGAATTAAAAAGTAAAACAGACTCTAACAGGTGAATCCAACTAAATACAGAGACCAGAAAACTCCCACCCCAGGGAGGTGAGAACAACAGCCTAAAGACAGCAATCCAGCAATAACAGCACAAAACTGAAAAAGCATAACAGGGATAATAAAACCAACACAAGAATCCAAACCTCAGAACACGACAATCCAAAGTTCCGACCCAGAAACGTTAAACCTTGAATATGTTAACTGAGAAACAGAAACAGGATCCAAACCGGGACCCATGACACGACAGCCCGCCCCGCTCTGGTCAATGTCGTCCCTCATTGATAACACTGAATATTCATAAGTCATGCACATGAGGACAGCAACACTTAAAATGTCAAGTCAACAACTAGTCGCACACACTGCTGCTGAAAAGAACTCAGGAGAGACACAAAGAAACACAACATTAGCACAAACTTGTGGATAATAAGGACAGAGAGGGCACAGCAGCCGCAGTCAGAGAGCGTCCCCGCATCACTGAAATATGTCAAATGTGCCGGTCACACACGGCGTCTCCCTCCGCGACACGGCGACTGTGTAAACACTGAGTTTACATCGTCTCCACAGAAAACCAACAAAGTGCTGATTGGACACACTGCCGCAGAGAAGAAAACACACACCTCACTCCTGCCTCACGCTGACTCCCATTCAGCTCCCTCACTTATTTATATGTTAAGTGAGTGTGTGACAACTCATTTCAAACACACAGAGACGCCTCGGAGAGGAAACGCTCTCCTTCTCCTGAGCGGCTCGCAGGCTGCAGAGAACGGCAGCGACTGTGATGAAACATTTAAAGTTTGAGGGAGAGCGAAGCCGGCGCTGGAGGAGGCGCTGCAGCTTTCTTACATGCTTACATGTGTTAACAGCAGCACGACGTCGTGTTTAAGTCTCTGAAGATGTTTAAGGGACTGAAGCCAATTCTCCTCTGGATTATGTTCCGCTTTTACAAATATGCAAAAAGGGGGGGAAAAAAAGGAGGAAAATCGTGTCTTCTTGTCATTTTGTGTTTGGTGTGGATGTGCTGTTCCTCTGTTTGTGTAAATGGAGATTTTAATCTTCACCCCGGGGCCTGATGTCTGAAACACAGTTATCCCTCCTGGTTCTTTCCATTAAAGCTGAATTCCCGGCACCGCCTTTATGTGCGTTTGCAGAGGGATTGGGTGACACAGAGCGAGGGATTCGGGGCTTTACGGGACCTGCGCAGCCTTCCAAAAGAAACGAAAGCATGTGCTGTGGCCCGATGGTTTCAGCACTCGGTCTCCCTTCACCGTGAAGGATCTGTTTGTATGTTATGACTTCTGTGTTCTCTGCGGGAGGCTGAAGGACCGACAGCAGCACAAACAGAAGTAGCCTTCGACACACCGACAGTAAACAGCTACAAGTTGTAGACAACCATCTGCAAAGCTGTAAACCAACACACAGCCTGTGTTCATATTACTGCAGTTTAGAAAGCAGCTGCATTGTTTCTGTTAATATGGCCTTTGATTGACTAATTTGGTTACTTGGTTGCAGTCTGACAGCCACACAATGGTCATTTTTAAAACTCTAAACAACATATTTATGCCATTTATGGACATCTGTGCGTGACTGCTGTCTCTTTTGCTGCACTCTTCTCTGGACTCTCTGATACAAACCTGCTGCAGTTTGCTCAGTGTCTTTATCACTCAGCTCAGTATGGTGAGAAATGGAGTCCAGAGTGAGAGGTCTCATCATGAGTCAAAAGCAAGAACATTTAGTTTTATTTAATGGCTCAAAGAAGAACATCAGACTTTTCTTCTCTGTGAACTTTCTCGTGCCGGAAGGTTCAAGAAGGACGTCGTAACAGAAGCCACAGATCATTATGAAGCCAGCGCGCCAGACACATAACGATTTCTGATTTTTATAATTGGATAGAAAAGTATTAAAGAGCTTTATAAGTAAAATTCCATCTTTTTCAAACCCTCGAGGATCCTGAAATCCAGCCTCTGTCAAACCCGCAGACCCGAGGGTTCATTATCAGCGACTCTGAGCCTCTCCTCGGTCATTCGGACGGGTTTCACTGGTGAGAGCCCAGTGAGAGCCCAGTGAGAGCCCAGTGAGAGCCCAGTGAGAGCCCAGTGAGAGCCCAGTGAGAGCCCAGTGAGGTGATAACTGGGACACAGAGGCTCCTGAATGTGTTGCCTTGGTTACTGTTTCTATGGTAACAACAGAGATGCTTCAAGAACTGAGAACATACCAGAGGACAGAAAAAAGAAGGAGGGTGACAACCCGAATATGACCTGAGTGTGTGTGTGTGTGTGTGTGTGTGTGTGTGTGTGTGTGTGTGTGTGTGTGTGTGTGTGTGTGTGTGTGTG
>JAVDPK010001505.1:228920-265115 GCA_034780415.1 Cichlasoma orientale
ACACACACACACACACACACACACACACACACACACACACACACACACACACACACACACACACACACACAGGTTCTACATATCAGAACATAATCATTCCAATCAGGAAAATGCAACCTCAACAACACATGACATATTACAGCGTGTCATTATTTAATTAACAAAAAATAAGGCAAACTGTGGAAGCAGTCTATGAAAAACCAAGCACACCCTTTACTCCTTCCACAGGAATTAAAGAGGAAAGTAGCAGCCAGGTGCTGAAAATCAACAACGATCTAGAGACGTGGAAAACATCCAGTACAGTAGCCAAGCTTCCCAGGAGTGGACGTCCCAGCAAATTCACCACAAGCTCAGACTGTGCAACGCTCAGAGAAAGTGCAGAAAGCCAAAAGCTCCACCACAGACTCTACAGGCCTCATGACCAAGGCATTCTAGAGTCACATGTGAGGCCACAGCTAAAGCTTGGATCAAACTGGGTCATCAACAGGACGATGATCCCAAGCACAGCAGCAAATTTCCAACAGAATACCTGAAATAGAAAAGAATGAAGGAGCTGCAGCGGCCCAGTCAGAGTCCAGCCTGCTGTGGTGGCACCTTCAGAGAGCTGTGCATTAATGAATGCTGCAAACCTCCCTGAGCTGAAGGAGAGAGGCCAAAATTCCTCCACAACAACACGAGAGACCGATAAACCATCACTGCAACTCATTGCTGCTAAACGAGGTTCCTTGGATGTGTTTTCTCTTTTTCACATGACTGTAAAAATCAGAATCAGCATCAACCCTTAAAGTCTGTCAGGCTCTCTTTGGTACTTTCACTGCCAGAAATCCAGCTGTAAACATGGAAAAAGCACAAGAACATAATCCCCGCAAAATTCATCAAGAATACATATTATGTGGTAGATAAACATAAGAACAGCTGAGCAAATGTAATCCGCTTTCACACACTGAAAGCTTCACAATCTTCTGGGCAGCGTGAAACATGTTTAATATGTATAACTAATGAAGAAGAGACGCATTTACACACCAGCGTCACAGACGAGCTAACGAGGCCTCCAACTGACCGCACAACTCATCAGATCTACGCCTTGAAAACTGAGCGATCTCTAACCTGATGTACATTTATCATAAATGTCACGATGTCTGTTTTCCTGCCGGATCCCTGACACGTTTACACGGTGCAGAGATGATGATGGATGATGTTCAGAAACAGATCACACATGGACAGAGGCCACATCGCTTCACGCGTGCAGATACGAGTTCCCCTTCAGCCAGAAATGAGCTGAAATAAAGAATCTGAAGGAGGAGAGCAGAAGATGAACGGAAACATGGAAATCAAACAGGAAAAAACAAGTCCAGTAAACAGAAAAAGATGAGAGGTTAAAAAGGAGAACGTACAGAAAAGGAAGGAATTAAAAAACGAGGTAAAATGGAAAAACAAACACACTAGAAGAAGAAAATAAAAGCTTTGATTTTTTTTTTGTAACCGCGGCTTCTTCCTGCACAGAAATCCCTTCAAAATAAATCCCCATGAAGCATTTCATGTGTGCACGGAGGTGAAGAGGAACATCAGAAGGAGATTTTCCAGTTGTGAATTTGGGGATAAATGAAAGAGTAAATCTGTCTGAGAAGCAGACGCCGTTCCCGTCCTCTGAGGGCAAAAAAAACAACCTAAAATCCCGTCGGTCCAGCTGAGAGGATCTCCGTTATCAGAGCCGTGACCATGGCACCTCAGCACCAGCGCAAATCCCGGTCTCTGCCTGATGGAGGTTTTAATGTCTGAGAGTCACAAACTGTGAACGGCACAGAAACAAAGTTTGGCACAAAGAGAAACCAGACGGCTGAGAGAAACACCGAGACACCGAAGGCTTCGGGGAGCCTCCTCAGCTCAGCTGAGCGGTTCTGGTTTGAGAGGGCGGCTCCGAGAGGCGTTACGGTGAGAAACATTAAATAAACCAGACAAAGTCAGCAATCAGAGTTAGAGGAGGAGACATGAGTGGAGAGTGGAGAGAGCGAGGCTCACCGTGATGATGGCTTTCCCCACCGTGCCTCCTGGTCTGAGCAGAGCTTTAGACAGTTTCCTCTGGGAGATGATCTGTGTGCACAAACACACACAAAATCCAGGTTAACACACACACACAGAGCCCACCAGTCCCACCTCACAGAGCGAAGACATTTTAGACCGAAAACATTTTCAAGAAAGCGGAGTCATTTTTGCAAAGTTATTATATTTTTAGTAAATCGCTGCATTTTCTACAGAAATGGAGAAAAGAATATCTAGAAATGTCTGCAGATTTCAGAAAGTCAGCATACAGCATGAAAAGAAGATAAAAAAGAGGGGAAAGTCCTGAAATTTTAATCCAGCGTATTTTTGAAAAGGAAGGAGAAAGTAAAGTGAGCATTGGTACGGAGAAGACAAACACCAGCAGTCAGATGGCCGCTCATCAGTTCTTCTCAAAGTGACGACATTTGCAGGAAACCTTTGAAAAACATTTTTTGTGCACTAGAAACTTCAGAATGTGAGTTCATTGGTATTATTGTACCTGCTGTACGATGTCAGACTGTTTAAACATTTTTAGATAATATAATTGCTCTGCTTGTTTCTGGGTCTGTACACCCTGGAGAAGGAACGCGCTGAGACCTGTTGGTGAAATGTCTCTAGAGTTACAGGGCTACATCCAAACTCTGAGGTTGTGGCCAAACAGCTCAGTGCTGCTTACAGGAACATGCTGTCTGTGATGAATTTCAGTCTGGGTTTTGAGACATGCACTCCACAGAAAGCGTTCTATCTAATGACCTTTTAATGGCATCTGGTGCAAGAGACTGTCTCAGTATTACCTCTGTTTATCATTAGATTGTGATTAAGAGGCTACATGGATGGCTGGGCATGTCAGGTGAAGATACACTGAAGTTTCACTGTCTCCGTCTGAGGTTTGTACTGTGGTGTCCCACAGGGCTCGGTTCTCGGGCCCTTCTTATTCACTTTATTCGCCTCTGGGAGAGATTATTTAAAGTTTTAACTTTAGTTTTCACTTATTTGCTGATGATAGGGGAGACAGTAAAAACTGTTCTGCAGCTCAGTGCTGATGACATGGAGGTTCTTGTAGTCTACGGCACTTGTCCTCTGCTGTTCACGTTAGCATATGTGGGTTAGCTTTGCTCATTCCCGGGTTAAACGTCTGTCCAAATCCTGCTTTTTTCACAGTACATTTACACCTGTGGTTTGTAAAGAGGATTTGGAGATACTTGCTGTTGCTTTCATCTATTCCTTTCATCCAGCCTACTAGATTAAATGGTCCCATCACCCCACTTTAAATGCTACAGGGAGCCAGCCCCTTCACTCAGGATCCACTTTAAAAGTCAAGCTTCTTCAAGCTCACTCTTCATTCCTCTCACTCAGGTCAAACAGTCTGAACCTGATGTTTGTATCATGACCTGTTTAAGGTCAGCTGTGGTTGGCTCTGCTGCTCACCTGAGGTTTGCTGATTCTGTGGAGCCTTTGAAAAAGCGAGCTGAAGGCAGATCTGTTTGAGCATGTTTTGTGCTTGGTTTTAACAGTTGTGCAGACTTTTAATGTCTAATCTTTTTGTGTCTTTTCCATTCTTCTCTAATTTGATATTGTCCTCTGTGCCTCTTACCTGCTTTTTGAATGATGGATGATCTTAGATTTTTCTGTAAAGCGCTTTGTGACTCCTGCCTGTGAAAAGTGCTGGATGCATGAATATGACCTGCCTAGTTTCTTCAAAGCTAACCTGAGTGATGGAGCGGGATTTTCTACTCCAGTTTTTGGTCATAATCTTTCTGCGTTCCTTTATTATTCCCTCCATGAGCACTGCGGGTTTGAGGTAGTACTCTTGCTACTTCTTCACTTTATTCCGTTATTTCCATCTGCAGTATTTTATATTTGCAGTACTGCTCTGACCTTTTAAAGAGTTCAGGTTCTCAGGTTGGATTCAGTGTGGGGGTTTTTTCATGATTTGAGGACAGGTGCTGGTCGGGACACGCTAAGCCGTTAACATATTCTTTAATACACTTAAATACTCCTGAACCTTGTTTCCTCTTCAGTTCCAAGATTAAAAACCTCTCCTGCTGTGTAGAATCAAACCTGTGCTATCAGCGGGATAAAAAAGAAGCTGTTTTACTTCATTATGGAGCGAAATCCCTCCCCTCTGCCACCTCTTATGCCAGGATTTTCTGACGGCTTCTTCCAGGCCCGTTAAAAAGCTGCGGTGCTCCGTCAGCCATCTGGCTGCGGAGCGAGCTGGCAGAACTGACGCTGCTGGCAGAAACAAAGACGATGGTGAGGAGGAGGCTTTTCCCGACTTTCATCCAAGCTGATTGTTTCATCACCCACTTGGCTCCCGGTCCTCATCTTCTTCAGCTAAGCATGTTAATACTCTTCCAGCACATTTTTACTTCCTCTGCTGGAAGCTGAAAACAGTCGGAAGGAAATCCACAACAAGGCTCAGCTGACAGACTCTTAATGAAACCTACAGCAGGTGGAAAATCTGTTCATCTGCTTCTTTAACTCTTCAAACAGTACATAGATTTTCTTACTCTACGTTATCTCTGGATTTATCTTTTCATTATATAAGACCTGAAATTACGTGAGTTTAATAATAGATTCTGTGTCTGGAGCCCAAAACAGTTCCCACCAACAGAAAGCTCTGCTGAAGTTTCAACGCAAACTTTGGTAATGAAAGCAGATGGCTGCCTGTTGCCACTCTGTTATCTGACTGGCATTTACTCCCAGTTGGCAGAAGTTTCTTTAGAAATAAAGAGAAGCTCTGCGAACAAAGAAAATTGTCTTCTACAGAACAAATCTCAAAGAAAAATGAGGACTCTGCGTGCCACCGAATACAGCCGGCCATCAGACTGAAATAACCTGAACGCATCCTCCACGTGGTCCGCACAGTAACACTGCATTCAGCTCCTGAGCTTCCAGTCACATTGACACATGGAGACAAGCTGGCGGACGAATGTGTTTGTAATTAAGTCAGAAAGCTCATTTATTTGTTTTCCGTCGTTCTGATTTAAAACAGACGTTTCAAATGATTCATGTGTCTTAGATTCATTTTAAGGATGCAACACTTATGCTTCCTCCAACAAGCCTTCCTCAGCCCCGCGCTCCCACTCCCAGCCTCAACAGTGAGCAGCAGCAGCTAATGCAGACATTAACGCAGACCCCTGATGAAGAGGAGCAAGCAAAGCCTCTAGCAGCAAAGTGAGCAAGCTAAGGTTAGCCAGGTGTACTGGGTATCAAGCAGTTTGTCTACAGAAGCAGGTAAGCTAATGTTAGTAGGAGAAGGTCAGTTTTATATAACTTCACTCATTTCAGGTCATACAGATTAAAACATGGAGTGAGTTCTGTAAATGTCGGTCTAAGGATCATCCAGGATATGCAGCCTGCTTTTTTCACAGTCAGATTCGCCCTCGCTCGTCACGAGCAGACTCAAAACACCAAGATGGCGACAGTGAAAACGCTCATTCATGGCTTCATAAATGAGCCAGCCACCAACCAATGGGGGCCGTTACGCTGGGTGTCTGAACAAACAGGCCGATCATCATTCTAGTCGCAGTGACTGTCGATGTTTAGGATGCTGGTTTGGATAAAAATGCCCCTTCATTATATTAAAGGGGCGTCTACACTGGAAGAGACTTCAAGCGGCAACAGGTGAAATAACCGCTGGCGGTGTGAGTTACCAGGTTTTGAGTTAAGCTGTGAGGCAAGCAATTAAAGTGACCACCAATTAGAAGGAAGGAGAATGCTGATTGGAATTTCCACTAACCACCACTTGGAAAGCAGTGGTTTCATACATGCGGTGGGCTTAACGCTGAGTTAAAGCACGTGAAATTAAGAGTTCGGAGGTTCTGTTTTAGTTTGTAAGTAATAAAAATATCTTTAATGTCTCCGTTTTACTTTCTGAAAATAAAACAAAGATGACCACATTAGAGGAATTCCAAACGGGCGCTTTCATTTTCAGCCTCGCTGGTTGCTGCCTGGCATTCACGTGATTAGAGGCTGGTAAAGATTGTTATTTAAGAAAGCTGAAAACACATTCTGTGCCTCGAGCAGACAAATAATGATCTTTTATAATGTCAGATTTTTTCACTTTATCATGTCTGCTGCATTCAGGCTCTGATGGAGTCTCTGAAAAGCTGCTGGCTGCCAAAAATACGGCAAAGAACTGGCTTTTCAGCCGGGAAAGAAAAGAGTAGACTGATGTTTTTCTGAAGTTTTGATCCATTAGCAGAAGCTTTGGAAGTTTTTCAGGGTTGCAAACTTCACTCAAAACAAAAAGAGCCGTTTAAACGTTCAGCTGAGGTGAGTCTGATGATTGACAGCTTCCTAATGTTTACCTGTGAAAGCACAGACACACACACAGCACAGTCGTCCTCTGGCACTGGAGCTTATTTATTTCTGAACTTATTTGCTTGTTTTCACTCTTAGATGTCAGATGTGTGGAAAAATAGAAACTTCATTTTTCATCAAACTGTTTAAGGGAAGTTTCTTAAATGCAAATGAGATCCCCTGATGGGAGGCATGGAGTTAAATAAAGATAATAAATAGTAAAGGGTGTCTGGTGAAATGTGGCTCTGACCCACCTGTCCCAGCGTGCACTCCACTGATCCCAGGAAGATCGCCTCCTTCAGGCCGTTGTGGCTGCTGTTGATGTCGTACAGCTCGAAGCGCAGACGCTGCACCTCTTCAAAATAAAAGTCCAGCGTGAAAACCTTTGAGTAAGTGGGGTTGACGCAGCTACGGATCACCTCCGTCCGGTCCACCTGCAGGTGACACAGAGCACGAGTTTTAGCTCGATGACGTTCATCTAAATGTTTACTGTGAAGACCACCCTTAAATGCGTGAACATAGATTACATTCATATATGAAAGCTAATCCAAGGTGCAACCGAACAGTTCAACCTTTCTTTCCTGTTGTGCACAAATACGTGTGATTATTAACTTCCTCAGTTTTGTGAAGCACCCGTCATCATCCACTCTTTATGCTGAGATCATCACAGGTGACCTGCGAGCCAAAGAGCTAACAGCAGTCTACACAGTGACAGAGCCACACCCCTGATCAGGAGCTCGGTCATCATTTGTACCCCAGGTTCAGATTTCCAATGAGTTCCACTTTAAGCTCCTGGGGGTGTCTCAGGGGAACATGTGTTAAAAACAAGCTGAACTGTGCAGTGATCATGATGTGTGTGTCACCCAGCATCCAGCCCGTCAGCCACATCTGGCTCTCTGTGACTTTCTCAGTGAAGGTCGCAGTTTTCACACAGTGATGGAGGAGTCTGATCGATTTAACCGGACTTGCAGGTTCAGTTCACCTGGGTGGTACAGAGTCGCATCGCTGCACCAGGTGATGACTTTGAAGGGCGGGGCTTATCGGCACAGTCACCGAATTTTTGCAATCCCACCTGTGCAGGTTTTTTTTAGGAACTGAGGGATTTAACATTATACAATTATTCAAATTATACTTGTGGTGAAAACTCTTTCAGTGAAGCATCATTTGAGGTTAAAGAGAATAAAAATAGGATGTTGAACAATATTAACCACAAACAGCAGCAGCTCTTCCAAACATTTTTACTCATTTGTAGATTTGTGAATATCTCAGAGCTGTGCTGGTACCACGCTGCAGTCCACACACACTGACTTACATTACCAAATAAAAAGTCCACACTTCCAACGGTGCAGAAAATGTTCCAGATGGATGGCACAGGTCTGCGGATCAGGACGGGAGATCTGCTCCACAAGCCAGAAAAGAGAAGTGAAAGCGGTCTGAAAGTGATGAAGTCCTAAATTAGCAGCGAGCTGCTGAGAAGCTGCATGCAGTGGAAGTGTTTGCCCAACAGTCAGAGTCGTCCCGGTCTCCTCCTTTTAATGGACAGATGGTGTTCAGGCTGGAGCTCCTCGCCTTAATTGGACGATTCAAGTTTGTCTGAATCAGCTGAAAAGAAATCCAGCATGGAGCGCGAGAGGAAACCCGACCTCCTGCGAATCCTCAGAGTTTCTAAACTTTCTCTGCTTCTGTTTGTGAACGAGTAAAAGCGCTCCGCCGGCTCAAAAACGTCTGAAAACAGGAAGTCATCCCGCAGATTCACTCAGCAGTTTGATCTGAAAACAAAAGAAAGGTCCTGATGATCCGCAGTCACGGCGCCTCTCATTAGAAACAGAAGCATCCAAGCATCTGTCAAGGGTCTTTATTTCTTCTCTAAAACAAATGAGCAGCTTATGATAAAGAGAAGGTGTCAGCACAAAGACGAAGGTCCCCCTCTGATCATAGACCTGTCACTGTAAAGAGTATGAACTGTAAGAGATGAAGAGCAGGTTCCTCCTTAATGGGACTCCAACATCTCACCACACAAAGAAACGCAGGTGATAAAATCTGAATTTGAAGACAAACTGAATCCCCCACATCTCATATCTGCACCTGCAGCACGATCTAAGGAATGAAAATGAATACATGTATACACAGATGTCCTCGGGTGAGGCTGTGGAAGCTGCTGAGTAAAGGCTCTCTGCTGTGGCAGCAAAGCTGAAAAATAAAGACAGACAGAATAAATGGTCCCAACCAGGGTGTACCCCCAGCTGAAGGGGACAGCAGGACCAGGACAGACCCACTCAGAGCTGAGACTGAACAATACTGGCAGAACATCTGGGAGAAAGTCATGCAACACCCACACCAAGCGGCCGATAGAAGTGAGAGCAGACAACAACTTCCCACAACAGGCAGCAGTCACCATCGCAAAGTCTGACAGCGCTCCATAAACACCTGGCAGCACAAACAAGTAACAGGTACTGACTCCGAATGGCCCACAGAGGGCAGAACACGAAGGATCCCCGACACCTTCAGGCTGTCCTCTCAGGCATCATAGCAGCCCACCCATAACGCTCATTCAGAAACTAAGGGGCAGTCACGTCTGCAGGGACCGCATCTCTTTTTCTTCATTACCACCACCAGATAAGCAGAAGACAATGGATGGATGGATGGATTTTAAACTTTGTAATATTATACAGTACTAATCACACAATCACCACACACTCTGAACAATATAATGTAGAACCCCCTTTCTCAACCCGCACCATCTGTTCTGTCACTCAATTGTAGATACAGTGTGCAGGTATGAATCACACTTGCAATAGTAAGATAGTCAAAACAGGAGTGCAATAAAGAAGCAGCAGCACACACACACACACACACACACACACACACACACACACACACTGGTTTTCACATAGCTAATACAAAGACATTGTAGGATGTAAACGGGGCTCATATCCTACAGAACTCACGCTTTATTTTTAGAGTGTATGTAACCTTTCCCAAAGTTCAGATGGAACATCACAGCCCTCGGCCATCATGGGAGGGGCACTTATGACCTTTCCAGTTTAAAAGAATAAGACAATGAGCTAGCAGGCCAGCAAAAGAAACAACATTAAAGGTAATTACTGACCAGGTTTTAGACTGAATATGGTCATCAGCTCTGCTGGTTTGTTAACAGCCTCACTGAGCACTGAGGTCAGGGCACGAACAAGCAAAACATGCGGATTAAAGTACCAGGAGCTGATTTATATCAGTCTCATACAGGCTCCAAATCAGGGCAAATTTCAGCTAATTTAGCTTTAGTGTAACGGAGGCAGTGCATGATCCAGGGTCCAGGATGCATCTGACAGTGGGACATCTTAGTCCTGTTCCCAATGAGCTGTCTAATGCTGAGGCCACGTCTCACAAATGAATCCATAAACGTGGGAAATAATGTTCTCATTACTAACACTAAGAGACGATAGATTCTAGCAGGAGCATGTTGGGAAAAGAGCTGTGGCGTTGACGAAACCTCTCAGCTGCAAATACAGCGTGTGTGGTAGTTTAAATTTCCCTGTATGGCGTCGCTGCTGTCGGACCGGCGGGTGTGAAGAGGCGGTTGGTGATGTCACGGAAGCTCGTCGCAATCCAAAATGCTTCCTGAATATTTGTGGTGCGCGGGGTGGGGGTTGTGTGTATGCAGGTGGGCGCGCTGCAAAAATCAGGCCCATGTTTGTTTTCTTACTGATGTGTTTTTAATGTATAGAGTTAGAATTCAAAGTAGCGCCTGTTTCGTGCTTCTCAGCTCGGCCTCGGTTCGCAGCTCGCAGTCAGATCGGTCGAAATGAAGAAAAGGAGTTGATAAAAAGGAGCGTATGTATGGAGACGTGCTGTATCCTCCTGAGATCCTCTGTGGTGGTTCTCAGGACGATGTGGAAGCAACAATTACTTTCTTTTTTCCTTTAACTTTTTCGTACTTTTACTTTATTTTGTGTTTTTTTTTTTATTTCTCGGGCAATCTACAGGTTTCTTTTAATGTTTGTAAGAAGTGCAACTTCCATCAAAAACAAACAAAAAAAACATTTTTTTTGGCCAAGATGATGAATTAATAATAACTGTGAAGTAAAACTGTAAAAATCTATGAGGCATTTGGATTTGTTGCAGCATAAATGCCACAGTCACACTTTTTATTCACATTTACTGTGAAGCTGCAAACAAGCAAACAGGTTCTGATGAAAATCGACAAAATTGAGCCAAAAATCAAACCGAAGTTGTTTCCATAGAAATTCTGCTCAGGAAGCGTAAAATCTCCAGGTAAATGCACAAAATATGAAAGAAGAATTTCACTTCTTTGGGTTTCCAGCACAGAGAAAACAATTCTTTTGCATTTAGACATTAAACCTGTTTGATTTGTACCTTCAGCAGCAGCAGCAGCACTGACACAGCTCCTGTCCTCTCCTGAGGATCATTAAAGCTTCACCTGATCACAAACAGAGCCGGTCAGACTCACAGGAGGCTGCAGGTTATTTTAACAAGTGTGAAGGGAGCAGAGACGACTTCACATCCAACAACAACAACAACAACAACAACAACAACAACGGGAGAAAACGGCTCGTTCAACAGATTAGAAAAACAGAGTTCCTGATTGGCCCACATGCTGCTTTAGCCGACACGGATGCCGGTTTGAGACTGCGGTGGGACGACGTCCTCGCATATCTTCATGGATTTTCATGTCAAACAGTCTAAACTTTAACTAACAGTGAATCATTCAGCCAGCTGGCTGCAGCCACTCATGTAAACAGCATATATACCCGCAGCATAATATCACTAAAACATTAAATCAACATCTGGAATTTTCTTTGAGCCAACTGACAGCATTGACTCAGCTAAGCCACAGGTCCAGCTTCTATGGGCCAGATGTTGCAGTATTTGGGCCAAATCTACAGTATGTCAAACCAGCGTGTGTTCTGGGTCTCCCCCACGGCCTCCTCCTGGTAGGAGATACCACCTACGAGGAGTCCAGGAGGCATCCTCAGCTGACTCCTTTCACTGTGGAGGATTAATGGAGAGAAGGCATGAAAAGCAACATTTGGCATTCTAGAAGAACGTTTAGTTGAGTTGTGGCAGCAACTCCACATCTCCAGCTTTCGCCTGAACCAAGCCAAGGAGATGAACAGAGGA
Source organism: Cichlasoma orientale (assembly GCA_034780415.1). Classification (NCBI taxonomy): domain Eukaryota; kingdom Metazoa; phylum Chordata; class Actinopteri; order Cichliformes; family Cichlidae; genus Cichlasoma; species Cichlasoma orientale. The sequence goes on from JAVDPK010001505.1 coordinate 240,408, forward strand.
GGCACCATCACATCACAGTCTGCTATAAATATGATGTCCTGATCCAGTTTATCGGGCCCCATCCCACAGTGTGGCTTGCAGTGAAATCATAAGACCGCTGAAATTATGCATTTGTCTATAGATAAGATGGAGAATCCAAATTTTTTTCCACAAACAACTAAAATCTTTTTTACAGCGGCACAAAAACACGAGAAGCCTTCGAAACGAGCTGCATTTATCTGTAAATGCGTCTGTAAATAGATCTCAGTGAAACCAGGTGTTTCCAAAGGCTTCACAGCGTTTCTTCCTTCTGCCTCACTACAAACAGTGTTCACGAGCCTTGAAACAGTCGGGTCTATTATAGGATCACTGCGTACTGTTTTAATGCTGTTCCGTGTTTGTATACTTTTCTCACGTCGTTTGTGTGCTTCTCACGGCTCCTCTAATGAAGCAGCACCAGAAATACGAAATATAAAAATAAAGGGTGGCATTAATGCACATTCATGTATATGTCTGAGTGATATAAGAGGAGTGTGGGGGTTGTGTGAAAGAGAAGTGTGAAGATCCATAGTTAAAACTACAATTTCACAAAAACACAGCTGCCACTGTTATTAATTAGATTGTTTACAAAGAACAACAGGCTGAAGGACGTCCCTCCCTCATTTACACAGAAACTATTTCTGCTCTTTATTCCTTCTGGAATTGTGATCATTTCCGGTACACTATCACCACATCACCCATAACTACACGTGTATTTAAATACACCCTCATGGGGCACTTTATTATTAAACAAAGGCTTCTAGTTGTATATAAAAAAATGCCCTCAGATCTGTTGCACTGTGCAGTTTCACGGGCATGTCCTTTATACTGTCTATGCTTGTGTTCTCTTTCTTTTTTGTGTTTTTCTGTGATTGACTGCCCTGCCTTAATTGTTCCCACCTGTGCCTCGTTGTGCGGTCAGGCCTCTCTGTACACACTCACCGGCCACATCATTAGTTACACCTTGCTAGTACCGGGCTGCACCCCTTGTTGCCTTCAGAGGTACCTCCATTCTTCATGGCAGTGCCACAGCATGATGCTGGAAACATTCCTCAAAGGTTTTTGGTCCGTGTTATCGTGACAGCATCACACAGTGGCTGCAGATTTGTCAGCTGCATCCATGATGTGAATCTCCTGAAATATCTGTGTCATGGAGCGTTATCCCGCTGGAAGATCTGAAGATGGTACACTGTGGTCATAGAAGGATGGACATGGTCAGCAGTAATATTCAGGTAGGCTGTGCTCAGTTGGTACTAAGGGGCCCAAAATGTGCCAAGAAAATATCCCCCACACGATCGCACTGGCAGGAGCCTGAACAATTAATACAAGGCAGAATGGATCCATGCTTTCATGTTGTGTACATCAAATTCTGGCCCTACCATCTGAATGTTGCAGCAGACTCAGACCTGGAAAGTTTCTCCAGTCTTGTTCAGATTCGGTAAGTCTGTGTGAACTGTAGCCTCAGTTTCCTGTTCTTAGCTGACAGGAGCATCATCCAGTGTGGTCTTCTGCCGCTGTGTGGTCAGAGATGCTCTTCTGCACACCTCGGTTGGTCAGTCTAGTCATTCTCCTCTGACCTCTGGCATCTGACATCAACAAGGCATCTTCTTCCAGAGAGCTGCTGCTCACTGGATAATTTCTCCTTTTGGACCTTCTCTGTAAACTGCAAAGATGGTTCTGCGGGAAAATCCCAGCAGATCAGCAGTTACTGAAACAGACCAGCCCGTCAGGAACCAACAACAACAGCAGGTGTGAAATCTTCCCCATTCTGCTCAATTTAAACTTCAGCAACAATTTTCAGGACCTAGAAGAGGAGATCAGTCAACTCACAACTCGTACAGTAAAATTCTCAGATGGATGTGAAGAGCTACAAATAACTGAAATGCAAAGGAAAGTGATTTGCATCTAAAACCAAAGCTCATACTGCTTCTGTTGAGGTATTTTCAGTCAAAAGATTGGAAAACCGGCTGCATCTGAAAAGCAAGAAGCAACTTTTTTATCCTGATCAGTTCAGTTCTGCTGAGACAAACGGAGCATATGACAGCAAATAATTCTTCAGACGTTTATGTGACACCAAGAAAAAGGAGAAAAAAGTCACCCTGCCTGCACTTTAACCTCACTTCACTTCACCACATCCGACTCAGGCTGGTACAAAGACACAAGCCTGAGCAGAAAGAGAAACGTTCAGAGATGAAGCGAAGACGAAAGTGGGACGAGAGGAAGAATGAAAGCGAGGCTCGGCTGCGCAGAGACAGAACAGAGAGGTGGAGGAGGCGGAGTTTGTGTCTGTGTGGACACCAGGCGACATTTCATCTGAATTTCAAGACAGCTAAAAATATAAACATAAAGTGGGACAACAGAAAGCAGAAACCAGGTCTGACCGAGTCACAGCACACATGCTCAGAAAGCACACACTCACACTGCTACACACCAAAACTCCACACATAAAAACACAAAGTGATCACACATCAGCCCCTGCTTGGTCTGCTGACTGTGATGTGAATGCTGCAGTCCTAAATTCAAGCTTCCTTTTGTCAGGTTTAGGGCTGTGGCAAGCGTAGCGGAGGACCCCAAAATCATAAGGCACACTGGGCCACCAGCCCAGGATCATGACACCTTTGTGGGAATTTGAATTTCGTTTGCAACATTTTTTTTTCTAAGAAATTTCTCTTCCCTGTTCACCAGACTCGGCAGAAAAGGTAGGTATCAGTTTCACATCCCAAAACAACAGAACAGGTCGACTGTCACAGACTCCCTGTAACCACTTCCTGTTAGTCCAATGAAGCACACAGCAGCCGTATTATTGGTCAGATAACTGCAATAAAATGCTCCAAAAGGCTCCAACAGCATAAACACGGTCCAGAGGTCCAGGTCAGGGACTCCAGGTAGCTGAGAGCTAGCAGCTACATTATCATCATCCACCTGTCAGTCAAAGAGGCCACGCCCATAATAATGCAAACTTTGAACCTTAATCCAATTTAATGAAGTGAAATATCTATTATTTACAAAAGAGTATTAGGGACACGTTAAGAAAAAAATTAAATTGTGCATTTTGAGAATAAAGTCGAAAAACTATTTTGAGATTAAAGTCGTCATTTCAGGTCAAACAGCTGTCACGGCTGCTTTACCCTCTAAACGCCTTGTTTAGTGAAACAACCTGATCAGCTGTCTTATTGTGTCTTGTGATGCAACATGTCCCCTCTGTACTGCACGAAGGTGCAACCACCGATATCCTCACATCTGTCCAGAGTTTGTGTGTTTTTTCCTTCTGAGCAGATGCAGCTTTCTGCAGCTTCTCTTTAGCGTCCTCATACTCATCACTACATGGTGTTTGTGCACTAAAAGAGATGTTACTGAAACCGATTCTAATGTCTAGTTTCACTAACTCATCTACACAAGACATTCTGGAGGGTGTAGCAGACGCAGCATTGTCATTTGAAACGACAACTTTATTCTCCACATTTTGACTTTATTCTCAGTGATGACATATTTCAGAGTATTTAATTATTTTTATTACAAGTTTGTTTGTATTGTGCTTTGCACTTGATTAGCATCTCTTTGCAGTCATTTGGTGCCTCACTGTGGGCTGTTTGTATCTGTTTTTGTCGTTTTTGTCTCCCGGCACTCATTCTGTGTGTCTTTTGCTGCTTTGTTGTGTGATCATCTCGAAGCTTCAGCCCTCCATCCCTGAAGATTTCACTGACAGAGAGAGACAAGCAGAAAATGTCACAGTGCATACATTACCATTTCAGCTGTCTGAGACAAAACTCTCAAACTTCCACGTCTGTCAGAGAGGACAGAAACCTGCTGCAGTCACACCTGTTTGCATCATTTTATACACCCAGCATGTAACAAATGAACAGTTTCAGCTCAAATTCAGGTTGTAGATGCATGAATAAAATGTGTATTTTTTGACAAACAGCTGCTTTAGAGACACAAGTTTTAGGTGCAGCCATCGGAGGAAATCAAATTAAATCCGCTCGCTGTCTTCTATAAATGTCCATACTGAAACGTGACAGCTGACTAACTGCAGCTCCAACAGTGTGAGATGAAAATTAGATTAGATTTAACCGATGGGAGAGATCAATTAAGAATTTGAGGGAGAGAGTAAAGAAGCCAGAGGGAGGAGAGAGGGATGCCCACAGCACTAACGATAATCCCCGGGCCAATAAAACATTTATAACCACAGCCACAGCGCAAACATTATCTATAATAAAACCACCATTACACTTTGATGACTTACTGGCATCACTGGGACCTGAACAAGCATTAAGAACTGCAGCAGAGTGCTCCAGTCTCACCCAGATTATAATCCCTGCTGACACTGAGACACTCAAAACACCACACAAAACCAGAGAGCAGCAAGAACAACGTGAATGCACATTCACCAGTCCACCCACATCAGACCTCCCTGCACACGAGACTCCACAGAGGTGGCACCACAAAAGCGAGGCAGGAGGTGCTGTGCTGACATTCTCCATCCTTCTGTTACTTTCTAGCCTTCATTCTTCCCAGCATCATTCCTTCTTCAGTGTGAAATATTACAGTATTATGATGTTTATTTGTTTCTAGGCTTTTCTAGTCAAGCAGCAAAAAAAAGAAGTGCCAAACCCTGCAGTTCCTCTGCAGTCCAGCAGAGGCTCCAGCAGTGAGTCCGTCCCCATAGACTCCCATGTTAAAACTTTACAGCAGAAATAAACATGTTTAGAACACAAACTTTAGAACACAAACTTTTTTGGTGTCTATAACTAATGGCTTACATTATTTTCCTTTGCACAGAAAACAAAAACTACCTGGGTGGAAATGATTAGCCCCCTTGATGCTAATAGTCAGGTGTGTGTCGTTTTGCTGGATAACAGCCAGCAGTCAGCAAGTCTCACACTGAGCAATCTCAGCCCAGTCTTCTTTGGTGAATCTCTGAAGCTCCTCAAGATTTGATGGTCCTCTGGCATGGACCTTGGTCTTCAGTTCACCCCACAGATTTGCAGTGGGATTCAAGCTTTGTGCAGGCCAATCAGTAACATTCACTTTGGTCTTCTGGAGGTCATTTTTACCAGGAGCGATGCATGTTTTGGGACGTTGTCATGTTGGAAGACCAAGCAGCAACCCAGGCCCAATTTTGCTGCTGACTGCTTGAGGTTTTCTTTCAAAATCTTCACATTTCCATCTTATCCATCATATCCACCACGATGAGATTCCCAGTTCTAGATACACTGAAGCAAACCCACAGCATGATACTCCCACCACCATGTTTCACTGTTGAGACAATGTTGTTTGGGTTGTACACCTCTTGCTTCTTTCATAAATGACTCAAGATTTCTCACAGTGTTACTGGAGGCCAGGGTAATGCCATACAGAGTAAGTATCATGTTAGATACGATGTTTCTAAGGCTTGATGGGCCAAGTACAATAACAGTTTTATCTAAATTTAGAAGCAGGAAATTAGAGGTCATCCAGGCATTTATGTCTTTAAGATATTCCTGCTGTTCAAATAATTCATGGACATATAAAGCTGGGCATCATCTCCATATCAATGAAAATGTATGCTTTCTAATTATACTGCCTAAGGGAAGCCTGTATAGTGTAAATAGAATTGGTCCTAGCACAGAACCCTGTGGAACTCCATCATTAACCTTAGTGTGTGAATAAGACTCCCCATTTACATGAAGGAGTATTTTATCATTAGATAAATATGATTCAAACCACTGCAGTGCAGTACCTTTAGTAAAAATAAAAATAAAATACTATAGTATATAGTATCGAACGCTGCACTGAGGTCTAGCAGGACAAGCACGGAGATGAGTCGACTGTCAGAGGACATAAGAAGATCATTTGTAACCTTCACTAATGCTGTTTATGTACTGTGATAAATTCTGAATCCTCAATCCAGGTTGTTCTTAGCAGACTTCAGTCTGGCTTGAAAGTGTCTCTACTACAGAAGTGGAGTTTTTCTTGATCTGCAACCTTGCAGTCCATTTCTGTGCAGGCTTCTAGTGACTACAATTCCCAACTTGCCAAAGTCATTCACCTGTGTCCTGGCAGTTGTTCTGAGGTCTTTATACACGTCTCTCACTAGTTTTTTTTCCAGAGTCTTTGAAATATTTCGCTTCCCACCTCTGCCAGGTTGTTCTGTACTGTGACTGTCTTTGAATTTTTTATACTTCTCACTACAGTTCTTCACACTTGGATACTTGTATATCCATCACCTGCTTTGTGACCATCAACAATTCTTTGTATCAAGTCTAAACACATGTATACCTGTAAAATATGTATATATATATATATGTGTGTGTGTGTGTGTGATTTAAAAGCGTGATTTGTAACCCTCAGTTTTAACTTGATCTTACAAGCTTTGAGTATTACAGAGTTAAAGCTTAGCTCTGTTAAACAAGCACTTTAATTTACACTGAAACACGTAAAGAAGAACAAAACTCTGGTCCTATAAGAAACATACCATAGGTTAGGAACCAAAAAATCACTGTGATTGTTTAAATAGATCACATATTGCAAAAACAACAGATACAAACAAATGCTTCCTCATGAAGGTGCTGCAGAGCTGAAGGGCAAACATAGAGCATGAGGTGAATTAGAGCCATCCTCCTTCTCACAGTTATAACTGGGTCAATTCAAAGTGAATTAGACCTCCAGATGACAGTCCATCCAGGATAAACCAGGATCAAATCCACTAAAGAAAGACAGTTCAGAACCTGCCTGGGATCCTTCACATTTCTAAGATTTCCTCAGACTCACAGTAAACCAGTGATTGCTGTCTGCAGATAATTCAGCATACATTTAAAGGAAGAATTTGATGAAATGTAAATAAGGATAAAATATAATTTGGACGGTCGGAGTGGAATTACCTGAGCACATAAAATGAGTTTGGCTTTAATAAAGGATTTAATATTTTCTCTCACAGAGGTTCTCAGATAGGATCGTACGTAGGTGCTCATGGTGACCTGATTTTAAAAAAAAGGCAGGCAGAGGTTCACTTTAAAATGTAGCGGCAGTATTTAAATTACAGGAGATGAAATCACTGAAAAAATACAGGAGGTCATTTCAGCTGTAATTATGACTGAGGAGGGGCTGAAAAATGACCCACATATACTCCAGACTGTATTAAAATCACACCAGGGCAGGTTATATTAAACCCATCTACCCCAGGGAAATAAGTCCTGTCTCAGTGGAGCTGGAGTCCAAAATTAATTCTCCTTCAAGCTGCTTGTTGATAAGAATGCATTAAATGTTCAGAATAACCAAAACAGGGTGCTAAAAGAGGCTAAACGCTCCCCATAGCAGCAGAGTTGGTGAGAATTCCTCGGAGTTTTACAGAGAAACAACAAATCGTGTCCCTGGAGCGCTGCTCGTTTCCCAAAGAAAGCAGAAAAGGAAAATGTCTTTGAAGTGACAGCGTCTCACAGCCGCTAATGAGGAGGCTGATTTGGTTTTAATGGCGATGCCCTCACTCCTTAATCACTCCATCAGCAGCAATCACTCGCTTTGTCTTTCCACTGATGAGCTGACACATTATTAGCACTGATATCCACTGTTTTCTTGTTTACTCATCAGGGCGGCGGGGGCACTCAAATAAAGAAAATCATTAACCACTTTAGTCCAGATTTACATAAAAAAAGAGATAACGATTTAAAAAGGAGTTCGTCTCATTATGAAAATCCCGCTGCAGGAGAGGACAGGCGGGTCACAAAAAGAGGAAGAAAGAGCCAGAAAACAGGCTGAGACTTTTAACTGTGAGGAGAAGAAAAGGCTCCAGCTTGGAGCAGGAAGCAGCCCAAAACCTGAGGGGGTTCCCTTCATGTCAGAAAGCAGCAAAGAACTAAAACTGTGGCCTACTTACCAAACCCGACACTTCAGCAAAACTCCTTAACACGCCCGCGAGCAGGTGGTGAGTTCAAGCTGTACACGACTCGTGACTTCACATCAAAGTCGTGTACAGTGGACTGCTATGAATTTGTGATGTTATATAAGCAGGATGAGTAGAAAGACCTCCCAGGTTGCACGGATTATTGGCGCATCATTGGGTGGGTGCTCCGCAGATGCTGAGCGAGTGCACGCTGCCTGCCCCTCTTCTTCTTCTCAGCATGTCACACACTGTGAAACACTGTGAAACACAGTGAAACAGGTCCCTGATGTAATGAACTGTCAGCGGAAAAGTGAAGGGCAGAGGGAGAGTAAACAAGATGCAGCTGAACACTGGAAATAAGCCGCAGACCAGGTCAGTGTGAGCCCCTGTGCACACCCAGCCCGTTTGTATTACTGCAGCTTCTGATCAGTTTTAGTGAGTGTGTGAACTTTTCTGATAACTTTAAAGAGAATCAGACTGAGCTCACTCTGTATTCACGCTCTCTTTAAAGGACTAATTGTGTTGTATGGGAGCGTCTCCCTCTGTATGAGGATGTGCTCTCATTGGTGTGCACCAACTCTGAGTTTTTGATGGTGCACCTTTAGCCTCAGCTGAGAACTCCATCTTCAGACAGACCAAAAACGTCTGTGTTCATCCCGGGCAAACACAATAATTCAGTCAGCATCCCAAGAAAAGTTTGAAATGATGAAGAACCTCCCTCAGCTACCTCCACTCTGCTCTTCTAAGCACACAAGTGGATTTCAAGCCCAGATTTCCAGCTCGTGAAGCCAGAAGATCTCACAAGTTCTCCCAGAAATAATTAGCTTTCAGGCACAGAAACGCAAAGAGAAGCCAGGTCATCCCAAAAAAAAAAGAACAACAATCACCACCTGATCCCCTCCGAATCAGCTGATTTCCTTTGTTCAGTCACTTTAGTATATTTAATGAAGCCAGGCAAATATTCACCTTCCTACTATGACAATTTCAGGGCAACAGCACTTGAAGTTCACGGAGGTGGCGCCAAATTTAGCATTTTTTAATCATTTTTTCTACATAAATAAATTTGGGAGATATCCTCATGGAATTTGCCAAATCAATCAGCTGATTCTGAGAGGGTGAGGTGGGACGTTTCCTCCGATTTGAATCATCTATAAGGAATTACACACGACGAGCACCAACGTCCAGAAGCTGACGGAGACTCTGTAACTCCTGATTCTGTCACTGGAGAGGGCGCGTCAGCAGCGGAGCCTGATTATTGCACTGACCGATATGAGTTTGGTCTCTGTGAAGTTGAAGCAGAACGTCCAATAAAAGATCCGATTTTAGAAAGAAACTCTAGAAGTTTTTGACATCACATCAATGACAAAAACATTATTTTGATGTTATTACTACAGACCGAAAGCGTTACGAGCAGTCAGATTTGAACATGTGCTTTCTTTTATAAGTGCTGATCACCAGCAGTCATACTGGTTCTTAGTAAAAGTGAGGCCTTAAATTACAGCTATTACAGAAGAGTGATAGTGCAGCTGTTCTCACTGTGCTGTAGCTGCTCTTTAACCATTAAAGAAGTCATTAAAATTTTATTGCCTGCGCAGATAAACTGTGTAAAACCTTTCCGCATTAATAAGATGGATGAACCACAGCAGCGGCTATTTATATTTCGTCCGGCATCATCCAAGCCTCCCAAAAACAGAATCCAGCAGAGAATTATGTCACTTTTCTCCTTCATCATCTGTCGTGTCAATAAGGAAGCTGAGCGGCATCCAAAACGTTCCTCCAGATGGCTGATAACAGAGAGGAGAAGAAGAGAGCCGACACAGAGGGAGATGACTGTTTTCACTCTTATTATAGCTGTCACTGAAGTAAACAGATTTCCTCCAAGATGGTAACTGCCGTCTTTCAAATGAGCACCTGAGTCCAGCTCCAAAACAACACCTGATTATATACCTGAGAAACACCTACTTTAGAGTTCTGGACCAGATTACAAACCTGTCAAATATTCAAATTACACTCTGCAGGTGGCTCTGGATTCATCCATTCCACTTCTTTGAGACTTTTCATTAAAAGTCCCTCGAAGTCGGATTGTGCGGTAAACACCCAGGTGGAAACCGTTGGGATCGGCACTAGAATTTAGGATCTAAAGGTTTTTGAAGTGTGACGATGTTGGATCGAGCGAATAAGGCCACAGTCACACAGTCCTCAGACACGGGGCTGTGACCATCTGGCAGCCATCGGTCGCTAGGCAGAAACTTAAAGCAAACCCTCACCAGCTGCTCTGAATACTGTGAGAAGTGCGACACAAACAGGAAATGGAGCCTGTTTGCCTTCAGAGTAAAGGTTGCACCTTTTGAATGTGTTGGCTGCAGTGCTGAGGTCCAGGCTTTACTTTGAAGGTGAACGATCTGTTTCCAGTTTGCACTATTTCAAGTTTTACTGCCGCTCTGCTAGTAGTTCAGTCTTTGCAGACAATTTGGCATCTTCCATGCAAACTACAGGCAATCTGGTAGTGGCCAAAGCAATCTCAGGCTAGCTTTTGGTGAAGCACCACCTGTGCAACCAATTTCACACAGCAACTGCCAGCAACCTCCAGCAACCACTCGCCAACCAGTGGGGAAATTTTCCTTCATGACCAGTGGCTGTATCGCATTCAGTATGACAACCTTTAATCAATGTGTACATGACATCATGTGGGAAACGTCTAAAGTTAGGGATGTACACCATGATGTCACCCACTGATTCGTGAAGTCCCCTCTCGCAGTGTGGCCCGTGTGTCATGTTGATTTTTAGGAATAAGAAGTGACCGTATCAGGACTAACAGGTGGAGTACTGAATTATTAGCTAACCAAAAATCTGTTCTTAAATTCTTAAATCAGATTCTTTGACTGTTTCAGTGAACTGAAATCCTGGATGGAAAAAATTCCTTCAGCTGAATGACAGCAAAAATGCAGCTTTATTTTATTTGACTCCACCAGCTCTACAAAGATCCTCGTCAGGGTTCGAGGTCCTTTACTCACATACATCCAGCCTGTGGTTAAACAGCTTGGTGTTTTATGGATAGCTCCTTGACTTTTAACAGTCAGGTCAGTGGTGTTGTGAAGTTTTGTAGGATTTACAACCAGCTACCACGCCTTCATCACCTCTCGCATGGAATACTGCAGCTACCTGTATGTATGAGAGTCCAATTCCACTGTCTCGGTAGATGGTTCGAAACACAGCTGCTCGACTGCTAACAGCACATCAGTCCTACACCGGCTGCCTGTGAACTTTCAAATTGATTTTATTTTTTTATTTGTTGTTGAAGCCCTCCGCGGATAGCTCCACAGTATATCACAGATCTTTTAACTCCGCACTTTGCCTCCAGGTCGCTGAGGTCATCGTCCCAGCAGCTTCTCTCCGTTCCCTCTTTTTCGCCTAAAAACCAAAGGCGACCCATCCTTTGCTGGCATTGTTCCCATAAGAATCTGTTCAACAACAGACCATTTTAAAGCAGCTTTTACTCAAGTCTGAGCTGCCTCATGGTTTGGTTCACTGGAAATGTTTTTACTGCTCTTTTATTTGACTGTTTTTACTGTTTTGGTGGAATTCAGTTATGTAGTTATTCTCATTTTTCAATCTTGTCCAAGAGTTTTCTTTTAATACTGTTCCATCACTATTTAGCACAACTTTATCATTACTTTGACTTTAGCCTGGTTTTCATTTTTTATTATGTAGTTTGTTTTACGGGAATCCTGCGTCCTGAAATTGGATTCTTGGCTTCCAGGAATGTAAATGAGTGTGCCTGGGGAGCACTTTGGTTCAGCATGCCTTGTTTTAAAATGTGCTTTATAATCAGAATGGACTTGACTTCACAGTCCCTCTCATGTTACTCTGTGTGCTCCTCGTGTTTCCCAAAGCTCCCAGTGTTGAGTTCTGTTCTTTGTTTAACCCGAGGGAACAGAAAAGCAAAGAACAAGAAAACAGTGATACTCTGGTGAGTTTTTCGTATTTCCCTGTTTATTTGATTCTCTTTCCTCGAGGCTCACCTTATTTATTTCACCCAGCAGCTGCTCGTTCACCTCTCAGCACTTTTCAGACCGTTAAATACTCCTACACGACACATTTACCGCGGCTTTAGGCTTTGAAGTGAACAGTGTTAGGACTCAGAACGAGACTAAATTAAACCAAAGGTATTTTAACCTGATGGATCTTTATTCCTGCTGCAGGTACAGACAGCCGAGCAGCAGGACCGATGTCGCTGTCTGCAGGCGAAAGCTCTCAGGTTCCTTTAATCAGCAGCACTGACATTAATGTGACAGAAAGCTGATAATGTCCCCAGGACAAAATCAACACAGATGCTAATATCCATTCATCGCCGGGAACAATCACAACAGCCGTGGACACAAATCAGCCACACAACAAAGGACGAGGAAAATAAGAGAGGAAAAATGGCCTCCTGTTTCCTGCAGAGACCGCTGGTCAGAGGAAATCAGTTTCTTTAACTCGGAATCATATACATGTATACTATACCTGCATCTTACTAATAACTCTAAAGCCTTAAATGGCTTTGCTCCACATTAAATCAAAGACCTGTTAGTCCCCTACGTGCCTGGGAACTCACTAAGAATGGGGCTCTGCTGGTTATTCTGAGGTCTTGGATACTAATTCACACTATACTTTTTTTTTCATACATAATTACCTCGGCCATGTGTGTGTGTGTGTGTGTGTGTGTGTGTCATTCTCTCTGTAAACACAATAGTGTCATGTGGTGCTGTGGCGACAAGGCAGAGGACCCCAATGCAGTACTCAGAGGTGTGACCTGAATTTATACTTCAGCTTTATAAGCAGACGTAGAGCAGAAAGCAGGGCTCGTATAGCAGCACACTTGGCTTGAGCATAAACTATAACATAGACCTGAACCTGGACCTGGACGTAGACATAAACATGAACATAAGGCGCATAGCAGAAAAGTCACAACAACAGCAGTGACGAGGATGCAACAACAAGCAGAGGAAAACTCAGGGCTTAAATACAAAAGTAATACTGAGGGGAGTGGAGACAGCTGGGAACACAGGCAAACAAAATTCCACTAATGGGACACGGGAAGCACAACAGAACACAACACACAGGGAACAGAAGACCATCAAACTAAAACAGGAAGTGACCATGACACACGCATAGACTTGATAAAACATGGAGAAGCACAAACACAGGGATACAAACATACACTCGCTCAGACAGAACCTAAGGAGAACATGAGACAGGAAAGGAAAACTAAACTCCCAATAATAAGAACACATGAATGAACCAGAACAACTTGAGAAACAAAGTGAAGAAAAGCCCAAGTCCAAAATGCAAAACGCTGAGTCAAACTCCAGGATCATGACAGAGAGCTCGAAAAGTTTTGAATGAATCCTGATAAAACTGTGTAGGGGTGCAGAGGTCAGAGGTCATGTTATCAAGCCATTAAAGTCTGGCTCACATCCACCGAGGTCTTCAAGGTCAACTTGATTTATTGGTCCAGAATTGACAAAAAGGCTTCTAACTCAGAAACTGTGATTCTTACAAGTGTGGTGTGTGTTGTTAGTGTGTATGGAAAGTACTGTATAAAGATTTAAAACATGTCACATTTGACCTTTGACCTCTCCTTCAAGGTCAACAGATTGATCTGAGGGTCAAATTGACCATAATGCTTTACAGAGCTATTTTAAACTATGCTTCTTACTGCCACTGTTTGCACTGACAGCATATAGGCAATGATATATGGGGATTATAAATATCACGCTACTCTGAACCTCTGACCTCTTCTTCAAGGTCAAACTTTCATAAAACTGCTTCAAATTCTGCTGCCTTTGTTTGTATCGGCAACATTTAGGAAATGATACTCCTTTATGGTGATTTTAAATATCACATTATAGCTTGAATCCAAATATCATGTCACATTTGACCTCTGACCTCACTTTTACGGTTCAAGTTGACCCCAAAATGTCTTTTACCTTTAAAGAAAGTGTGGAGAGAAAGAGAAGGAGCTGCCTGGTTAGAAATACACTGCAGTATGATATCATATAATAAGCTCCAGTTATTCATGTCCAGTTATGTACAGATCAGTATCTGATATCCATCACCTGCTCCTACGTAATGTTTCTGTAATCACAGTAAAAATCTGATTTTTACTGCACTACAAACTTCATTTTTTTTAGGTTTAGGCATTGAAATTACTTAATAACTACAGGGTGAGGTTTGAATAAAGACCTCGGTTTCAGTTAAAATACATCCATTTTTGGTTGCCATGGTAACACATTCCCCTCTTTATCTGGACAAAAGACATGCTGCAGACTTCCTACTGAAACACAACAGTCACAAAGTCCTGCTGTCAGAAAAGATTGTGACAGTTTGTGTCCACCAACATGAACAAATCGATGACCGTTTCCTGCCTGTGAGTCCAGGCTGCTAGGTAACAACTAAACCCTAACCTTAACCCTTCTTTACCCGACTAACTTTAGCCCTAAACCCTAAAAGCTTTCCCAAACTGGCTGATATGTGAAGTGAGTTTTGTGGCACGGTATGATGGTTACTGACAGGTTTGACAACGTGCAATAATATCAAACCCCAAATTAACCCCCAAACCAATCAAATATAAATAAAGATTCAGAAAAAAAGCTTCGATAAACAGATACATCAAAACATGATGCAAATTAAAACCATTAGAAACCAGTGGGTCAAAGGTCAGCGTGGTTGTCATACCTCCATCCATTGTCCGTGGGACTGCATGTTGAGCACGACACAGGGGTCAGGTTTGGACAGAGCATCCCGGTCTGAGATCCCTTTACAGGTGAGTCTTAGCTCCACTTTGGTGAGGCAGGGACTGCTGAACAAACCCAGAGAGTTGGCCGCGGACTCGTAGATGTCACTCATGGTGGAGGTGTGACAGGAAATCTGAAGAAGAAATGCAAAAGTTCGGCAGGATTAACCACTTTCAGTGACAATTCGAAAAGATGTGCGTATTATTCATATTTGGTAGTTCAGGTCCCCCCTGTGAACATTTGGCTGTCTGCCTTCCCAACAAGTGGCCACAAAGACACATATGAGCCGTCTGTCTGTCTAGACTAACTTCAAAACATCATAAGCAAAGAGCAAACATCAGTCCATTTCCCACTGCAAGATCCAGCGAGTCATACCATGTACAACCTCTTTCAGGCTGAGAAAAATGCTCTCCAGGGCAGATTCCTCCTCACAAACTGCCGGCTAAACTTACAACAAGCACCGTTTTTTAAATATCAGCGGCCGAGCAGAAGCAGGATGGAGAGCAGCAGACCAGTCTTCACTTAAACACAGGCATCAACAACATACAATTTTCATGCAATCTAACATAATAACCAACAATTTATCAACCATGTTGGTCCCGTCTATTGTTATGTTGTTTTGATGCGTGTGGGACTGATGATGTGGTTCAACAACATTAGCACAAGTCCAGCTGATCCTGCAGTGGAAACAGGAAGACTGAAAGAGCTGATTACAAAGTCATTCTTTGCCCCTGCCCTGAGTTCCTGCTGTAAACGGGTGCTCTGAAGACCTCTGAAAGGCACCAAGCTTATGTTAAAAAGATTTTTTCAGTTTTTGTAAGAACATTTTACTTGAGGCATGTTAAACGTTGTTTTTGTACAAAATTTTGCTTCTGGGTGTTGTGAAACTAAAATGTTTAAATAGTGGTCATTAGATATTTGGATCGTGCTGACTGGGCCAAACCACTGTGGTATAACTTCAAGAATGGCAAAATGGATTCTCGCATGATATTGTGAATCTTGCAGCTGACTCCTAAGGTAACCCCTTTTATGAAGGTAGGGGATTGTTCAAATGTCTGTGTACAGGGTTCAATTATGTTATAATTTTTCCAATAGTACAAATAAAAATTGCTGCATAGGGAGGATCAATGTAAGGGAGGCTTCAGGTTCAAGGGCTGATGCCCTCCAACCAAAACCAGAACCAGACAGCAATAACCTCAGTGGAAGAACATGAGACAACAGTAAACTCACATTTACATGGAACCTAATTAAACTGGGTAAAGTTATGATTTTGAAATAAAGTCATGAATATTGGTTTATGCAACTATTTATTTTATTTCTTATTTTTACTGTGCCTGGTTGGGTGTAATACACTACTACTGCCAGAAGGTGGCAGTAAGGCACCTACAAGCTGTTTGCTTGTAGAGCAATGTAGAGTATGAGAAAAATAGAAGAATGTGCTCATAAATACAAGCTGCAAAATAAAACTGCTATAAGCATCGCAAAGTCTTGCAAGGAACACCTTCTAGTGGTCTATTCCACTCTCTGACTAAAGCTAGCATGTCTGTCTCAGTTATTGGCTTTGGTGGCTTGGGTTACTCAGCGGGTATAACCCAGCCACAGGGGTAGCTACTGTACAAACCAGGGTACTCCTAGTGCTGGTCCCAAGCCGCGATAAATTGGTAGGGAAAGTAGACAGGAGTACTGGGGTGCTAGACGTACAGCAAAGACAAAGAAAAAAGCTTATAGTGAGTTATAGTTATATAGTTATATGTGAGGTTGGACACTAAGGAAGGAGAAAAGGACTTGTATTGACTTGAACAGAGATATCGACCTGGAAAGGATGTGCAGCAGTTTGGGGTGATTAAGGGCAGAAATGGAAATGTACTAACAAGTGAAGGAAGTGTGTTGAGAAGATGGAAGGAGTACTTTGAGGAGCTGATGAATGAAGAAAATCAGAGAGAAGATCACAGATGGAGGACAGTTAGTGAATCAGGAAGTGGTCATCCACACTTAAACCACTGCAGAAGAAGAGGACAAAACAATAAGCTATTAAAGGAGCTTCAAAGGTTACAAACATGATGGATGCTGAATAAATAAAAGTAGGGGGCCCAGGAAACTGCCTTATGTGACACCACAAAACCTATCAGGAATATGTTACCATAAACCAGAGTAAAACTTCTACGAGTAACGCGGCGGAAAACCAGAGGGAACAACCTGTTCAGAGACTCAGTTCAATCAGCTCCAGCTTACATAACGCTCCGGTATTAACAGAATGAAGCAATAATATTTTGTTGGGTTTAAAACTTCCTTGAATATTTTGACCACATCAGCATCTGGTGGACATCAGAGGAACTGCAGCTAATGCACTGAGGCTCTAAGCATTCAGCTGTAGTAACACGTAAATGATTTCAGGTCACTCTCTTTATAACAGACAGGCAGGAGAACTTTTATAATAACTTTACAAGACATTTGCCAGCATCAGAGTGATTCAATTTCATAACTGATTTGCATACTATAATTGCATGGAAATCGTCTCTGTCAGAGTTGGAATGAATGCAACCAACAGCCAGAGCAAGTTGGCTAAAGTAGTGTTAATTAAATTGGAAGAGAGATTATTTTATCCCTGGTGTCATTTTATTCATTACATGCATTTAATTGTATTTGATGAAATAACTCATATTCAGCCAGATGAATCTAATTATACTGTGTAGAAGAAATTACCACATTATGATCAAAATGATGCTCGCATAATTCATCCACACATCCGGACAGGCTGTTTATAATAACTGACCCTCTCATTGTCAGGCTGAACTGATTGAGTTGCTTAAGTTAATTTGATCATAAGGGAACGTGCATTTTTATTTCTATTCCCGTGAGGACCCTCATGTCCTGCCTCAAATTATTGGTGTTTTTTCTTCAAAAAATTCTAAAAAAAAAAAAAAAAAAATAGTTCTCACTAGAAATGTTTGTGATTTCAGGAAATGTTGACTTTCTTCCAAATTTCTTAATTTCATGTTTTGTAATATTATATAACACATCATCCATTTATACTCATGCTGTCCATATTTCAAAGCATTTCAAAAGGTTTCAGATTCAGTGCCCTTTTTTTCCCAAAATGCCCTCAATTTCCCGTCATTTTGTAAAAGATATCTTCACTTTCCCAAATTGTCTCCAACTTTTTCTGACTGTAGAAAACACCAGGCAACATTCTGACCATTGACAGGTGAAGTGAATAACACTGATCATCTCTTCATCATGGTACCTGTTAGCGAGTGGGACATATTAGGGAGCAAGTGAACTTTTTGTCCTCAAAGTCGATGTGCTAGAAGCGCAGAAGATTTGAGCGAGTGTGATGAGGGCCCAATTGTGATGGCTTGGTGACTGGGTCAGAGCATCTCCAAAACTGCAGCCATTGTGGGGCGTTCCCAGTCTACAGTGGTCAGTATCTATCAAAAGTGGTCCAAGGAAGGAAGGGCAGTGAAGTGTCTCCTGAATCCAAACTGGGAGCTGGTTCCACAGAAGAGGGGCCTGAAAGCTGTGTTGGTCCCCCTTTGCTAACAAAACAGCTGTGATCCATGGAGGCCCCACCTCTGTTACTAAAATTTTGGTGCCAGATACCACAGCACAGCTTCAGGGGTCTAGTAGAGCCCATGCCTCGATGGGTCACGGCTGTTTTGCCAGCAAAGGGGGACCAGCACACCTGTTGAGCAGGTGGTCATAATGTTATGCTTGATCAGTGTATGTAACTTATAACCTAAACTTTACCCACAATATAGTTCCCTTTTTGGAGGGATGGAAGTCCTTAAATCATGAAACATGAAATCCCATCAGTTTGCAAAGACATATCCTACCAATCCCACAGCTTCACCTCCAGCTCACACAGGGTCAGTTTGAAGCAGAGAATGAAGCAGCTGGAATGAAATAACACCTCTGGGTCTGAGGTCATGGTTCTCAGCTGGAAAAGGGTGGGATGCCCACTCCAGGTTGAGATTTGAAACAGAAATTCCTCCATAAATAGTGATGTAGTTGCTGCAGGAAGGCAATTTAACTGAAAAAATGACATATGCACTTCACAGTCTTGCTTTTTACAGGAATACAGCAAGAGCACAACAAGGTGAGTCGAGTCCCCTGTTGCAAAAAGAAACGTCGCACACGTGTTGCACTCATTGACCCAGACCGGCTCAGAAAGATTTCAAAGCATTAGCAGTCTGTCTGCATTTATAAATTAGATGGCAATTATTAGCAAATGTTTCAAAGCCACAAGGAGGTTGGTGAGTCCTCTGGTAAGGTGAGGTGTTCAACAGGGAGGAAACAGCTGGTAGACCCAGGACACACTGGAGAGGTTAAGTCTCAGCTGGCTTGGAAACACCTCAGCTCATGTACATATACACAGCTACTTTCTACCATTTGAGACATTAAACTCACATATTTATGTGTAAAACTCTTTGGTCTTTAATGAGCACTCAGATCTTTAGACCTATCGTCTCCATGGCTGATAAAAACCTGCTGGCCGATAAACTCCGCCCTGACAGGAAGCCATTTCTTCTGGTTCAGGACAGAGCGATCGTATCTCCATCTCAACTCCCAACCAATCACCCCATCACCTCCCTCCATTATCCCATCAGCAGCACTCGGGCTCATCTGATTAACCCCAGGCAGAGCGAGGTTGTGGTATCCGAAGCACTCCACAGGAGGAAGTTATACTTATCTTCTAATAAAAATATAAAATATCCTCCTCACACTGCTGGCTCAGGTTACAGCCCTGAGGAAGAATGGAAGGAAGGATGATATTTCAGAAGGCCACAGATCTGTTCTTTCTGTGTAGAGGATCGTGTTTTACTGGTTCGGGTCACCAATCGATGGATTTTATAACAGATAAATCAAGTGCTCCTTATGAGTCTTTTTATAGAGCTTTTAAGATTCTTATCACTAAACCATGAGGGAGGTGTTTGATCATCACTGAGTGCCATTCTGCAGAAGAACAAGTCGCCCTGCAAATGACAGACTGACCCAATACTGAGCCTTCTCTATCCCATTCCTAACCCAGAACCCTGATCTCACCATCATGAAGCCGGACTGAGACTAGGGCTACAACGATTCATTGACATAATCAATGACGTCGACTACAAAAATTAGTTGATGCGGAATTTTAATGTCGACGTGTCATATTCTAAAACCACGTATGTGATGTCAGGTCTGGGTGGGTACGTTTTAGAGAGTTAGTGCGTGGCACTGATACCCTGTTAATGTTTGTACAGTAGTGTTAGTTTACCTGTCGGTCTCATGAATAATTTTTGCTAAGCGCCACCGTTTCAGTTATGTTAGCTAACGAGTGAAGAGACAGCAAGGTGATACTAACAGGTGGGCAGGCCTGAACAGGTGAGGTAAGACTGAAATAATTGTTGACTAATCAAAAAACTAATTGACAGATTAGTTGACTACCAAAATAATCCAAAGTTGCAGCCCTAACTGAGACCACATGAGACAGAACATACTTTTAGAGAAAATTCAGAAAAGACCCACAAGTTCTGTTTAAAAAAAAGCTACAAATACTTAAAAATAAGTTCAAAACCAACCCAAACATCTAAAACCACGTCTGAAACCATCCATATCTCAGCATAGGATTTCGTTTTTGACTCTGCCATTTGAAAACTCAAAGTCATGACATGCTCAGCCTTCTTGAATACTCTGTTATTCCAATGAACCACACAGCAGCCACATTATTGGTCAGATAATTGCATTAAAAATGCCCCAAAAGGCTCCAACAGCACAAACACAGTCCAGAGGTCCGGTTCAGGGATTCCAGTTAGCCGAGCTGACAGACAGCTAGCAGCTACAGCCGCCTGTGTCGCCTCTTTGACTGACAGGTCTAAAAGGCAACTAAGAAGCCAGCACACACCTGAAGGTTTATGGTTGGTAAAGCTGGACAATATGTTTATGTATTCTGATAACTGTCCTCTCACAGCTGAATTCCATTCGGGAGAATATTTTGGGGACAGAAATCAAGTGAAGAACTGGTCTGCTGATTGCTGGTCACTTTCAGTGCAGTGTTGTTATTATGTTGAATTGAAGCTTTCTGATGTAACCTTTAGCGATTCCTTTTTGCTGTGTACACCTTCAGGAACTGGGAACCACCACCAGATTATTCTGATAGTGAAGAAATCTTAAAAACCAGTGGATTCTCCATTAACCTCTGAAGGACTCTGATTCTAGTTCAGCGATTATTGCAATGGATTGACTGTGAACACGTTTGCATTAAACTGCTGCAGCAACGACCACACCTGCATCATAAATCTACACGTTTTATTGAAAATGGCTTTAACCAGAACCCCGAAATATCAGACTGGATGACAACAATAGAGGTCTTTGTTTCTTTGAGCAACAGCTTATAATAAATTAAAGTTACACGAGAAGCTACTTCAGCTCAGTCGCAGCGCTCAGCTCCTCCTGTCAGCCACACTCAGTGAGGGTACGTCCCCAAAAAACAGACATATAATTGCATCCTGTAAACCCGGAGAACTTAACGACCTGATCTGTGCGAAAATGTTGGATTAAAATGAGTTATTGTGACCTGATTTCTGTCTTGTTTACATTGATATAAGGGTAATAAAGAAACCAACATTGTATATTTTCGCCAAGTGCTTGCTCATGGGGGGTCGTTTTGACTGTTGGGTTTTCTCTGTAATTATTGTAGGGTCTTTACCTTACAATATAAAGGGCCTTGAGGCGACTGTTTGTTGTGATTTGGCGCTATATAAATAAAATTGATTTGAACTGAATTTTAGGACACCCAGTAGCTACTTTCCCTACTGAGAAGTTGGCAATCGTGTCAGTGCTTATGTCTGGAACTTTTAATTGTGAAAGAAAGGAACAGGAACATGTTAAGATCAGGCAGTGGCAGGAACAACAAATAATAATGAACAATAAATAATGCAATGAGTTGCCTCAACAATTAGCTTCAAAATATTTTCACAAATAATTTGATTAAGTTCTACATGGGACCTTTTGATTACATTTAATTTATTTTTCGTTCACTTCTCTCACAGCATTAATGTAAAAAATAGAGTTAACTCGTCATTTACGCTCAGCATTGTTGGTCTCATTGGGGGAAACGCTGCAGGAAACTTGTTAATTTATCTTGCAAAACTTCAACAGAACAGTTTGAAGTTGACTTTGCAGGACTGAGCACGCCCCTGTCTGTGCTGAGGCATGAAGACGTCTGTGCTGCACGACTTTATTTGGACATTACTTAGCACTAACTAGCAGGTATCTGTGACTGTGTGACACTCCCAGACAGTCTTTGGATCCCGCTCGCTAACAGAGCTAGCTAGCATTAGCAGATAACATAGCATTACAGCCTACTGTCCAAAAAAACTCAATGTGGCAGCTGCTAAACCACTAAACCTCAGTCAGACTGCAGAGTCCACAAACCAGCAGGTGACATTACAGTAGCAAGGCCACCTGTGCACACAAAGCCCTTCATCCAACACCAGCCTAAACAGTCAGGCTACTTTCATTAATAATTTCTCCTAATTGGTAGTATCAAATAAATAATTACCTACATGAAAATCCATCCATCCATCCATCCATTTGCTTCCGCTTATCCTGTTTAGGGTCGCGGGGGGGCTGGAGCCCATCCCAGCAGACATAGGGCGCCCTATATGAAAATATTTGATATAAATTTTATAATCCAAATGTCTAAATAAAATGGTTTTACTAATGTGTTGTTCTTTCTAGTCACGGTGTGAGGATTAGCGTTTTGAGTCACAGGCTGAGGCGACGCTTTACCTCAAAATGTGCACCTGCTGCCTCTGCAGCAATATTTTGTGACCAATCAGATCTCATCTTACATTTTATGCAAATGCAGAAATAAATTTCTAATAAGTCAGACTCCGGAGTTATTCAGAGTCAAAGCTTTGCAATAACAATTCACCATTTTTTCAAGAATGTGACACAGTAAGACTCTAAAGATCATTTTGAGATATATTTCATCCAAAACAAAATTGTGATTTACACCCACGCGCAGAGACGTTGGTTATTACTGCTCAGCTTCAAAAATCTGCATGACGACCTTTCATTTCAGAGCTCACGCTTAGATTTCAGCGCTGTGATTGGTCCACCTGCATCATCGACAGCTCATTTTTAGACTTGTCCGACCACATGGCGCTTTTTACGTTTTGCAAAAACACCAAATATGATATTTTTAAGATATTTTCTTTTTGTTGTTTTCCTGATATGACACCTACACTTTCAGGTAGATGATTTTTTTGTTTCTGAACTGCACACACAAAACATGAGAACAGAGAAAAGATCCGTATCACTGTTACAGACCGACTGCCTGCAATCACCTCAGAGGCTCAGTTCAGAGACAGTTTATTAACTTTTTAAATAATTTTCTCTCTCATGATTACTGCATATGGATGTGGACATCATAAATTCATGCTGCTCGATACACCAGGCATTAAATCATTAGAAGTCGCACATGAGTTGATGCAGCGGTGCTTTTCTCTCCGTTCTCCAGATAAAACAAACCTCGGCTTCCACATTGTTTCTCTCCTTCAGTGAACCTGCCACTGTCTCCTGTTCAGCCTGTTTTAATGAGCTGCAGCTCGCAGAGACCCCGGAGTCAAAAATGACCTTTGACCCTCTTCACTCAGCTCTTTCTTTTTAATGTCCCACCACATCTCCAGCACACACAGTATCTCTGTAATGTCACCTTCACTGTCACTCGAACTCCGCACAGAAACTTTTCAGCTCCAAAGTTTTCAGCAGCTTAAACTTGACGCAGAACATCCAGCAGCTGATTCATGTTTCACCGGCAGGCAGCGCTGCCGTTCCACAGGCTCCAAAACTAATGAGCAAACATGTTGTTTGACTGCCTCTCCGACCTGTAAGAGCGAGACCTGCAACAGACAGACTGTTAGAAATTACTGCTGCAAAATAAATAATTTGGGGCTGAGGTTTTTGTGAGGTAAAGATCACAGTTTGGGTTAAAGCTAGAGTCTCAGGTGGACTGCTAGCAGCTACCCCGACCTCCTCCCACACACACAGGCCAAACTGTCATTTTTGTGACCAGAGACGAGCTCCCAAAAAAATCATCATTCTCGGCCTCTCCAGCTTTTTATCAGCAGTAAAAAAAAATCTATATAAAAATAGGTGAAATAAGCTGTTCACTAAGCTGCTGCTTTCAAAAAAAGATGCATGTTTATCGAGTTAGCTTTGAAAGAGTCACTTTAAATCTCAATCAGTATATTGAAGATTAATACACATATTTACAGCTGCTGTAGTTTAGCCAAAGTGTGCTGTAAATGAAGTAGCAGGTGTGCACAGATGTGTGTTATCAAGCTTGCTTAAATGTTATGGTGCAAGATGCCAGTTAAACCATGTACTTATCCAGGAACAGTCACACGGAGGTGTTCATCACCTGAAACGAGATGCTCATCTTTTGCAACATTGGTAATTAAAAATATTCAGTGCATAATTCTGTATCACTAAATCTGTGGCAGACGCTCTCATCCTTCCATCCATCCATCCATCCTTCCCTCCAGCCATCCATCCATCCATCCCTCTTCTTAACCATTTATGCAATTCAGGGTTGCTCAGGGCTGGAGAATATCCCAGCTGCCACTGTAAGGTTAATTGCTGATTCTAAATTGGTCCAAAGTGTGTGTGTGTGAGAGTGTGTGTGTGTCATGTAACGCAAAATGAAGACTCAAATGCAAACTCCAACACAGACTGAATAACAAAAAGCAATTTAAAGTCCAAAAGGCCACAAAAATCAATGGGCTGAAGGAAACGACACTAAAGCAGGATTCAACACACTGAGGACGGGAACAGATGCTGTGACAACAAACAAAGGAGTAACAGGACTGTAGATACTCTCTCTCTCTGTCTCTCTCTCCCTCTCTGTCTGTCTCTCTCCCTCTCTCTCTCTCTCTCTGTCTCTCTCTCCCTCTCTGTCTGTCTCTCTCTCCCTCTCTGTCTGTCTCTCTCTCCCTCTCTGTCTGTCTCTCTCCCTCTCTGTCTGTCTCTCTCTCTCTCTCTCTCTCTCTCTGTGTGTCTCTCTCTCTG
>JAVDPK010001505.1:275338-299838 GCA_034780415.1 Cichlasoma orientale
CCCCCCCCCCCCCCCGCCGTGTCAGTGTCACGTGATGTCTCTTTGCGTCGCTTATTTTGGTCACCTAAACCATTTTCCTGTTACGAGCAGAAGCACCTTTAATTTGAAAGTTTCAGCCGGTCTGTCGTCCTGTCGCTTCACAGAAACCTGAATGCGGAAGTGTAATAATAAGGAAAGCTTTGAGTCGAGGCAGAGGCAGAAGTTCGCAGCTGGTAACTTTATTTTTGTACAGCGGCAGAAAACTGAGCGGTGAGTTTATTTCTTAAACATTCGCGTTTTTATTGACTCCTAACTTTGGCTTCACTTCCTGTTTGGAGCTTCAGACAGTTGAGCAGATTTTAGGCCACCATCAGAAATCGAAGTCGAGCCTCCAGCACGTCTGTTTTACGCGCGAGGGAACGCGACGCACACCAGACTTCATGCGAAATTTGGTCAATTTTATTTTCCAGGGTCGTTTCTTTAGAAAAGCGGTGATTTAAAATCAGGACAAAATCTCTTTATATTTAGGAAAAGAGCCGCCCTTCAATTCGGCCTTAGTCCCATTTCCTCTGGACTCTTATATGAATGCAGTCTGTCTAATTTTCTGGGCTTTCCCCATTTTAACTTTTTTATATAAACGCAGAGTTGTGGAGGTGGACACCGACGAAAAGCTGATATGTCTCTAAATAATCTGCAGAATGGTAGGATGGAGCTTGTGCCGAATTTCCTGGAACACACTCAGGTTTTGATTAATATTAACTGATCATCCGAACAGCACCTGTACAGTAGTTATCCGGAAGTCAAATCTACGAAAAATCAGCATTTCTGAAGGGTTCGGTGTTCCAGCAGAAATATGACAGTAAGATGGCCGGCTGGCAGTAGTTCGTTTTGTGAGAGCAGCGATAAACTGCTCTTATCAGTGTTTGCATTGCACACCTGAGCTGTGCTCACCTGAGTTTCGCTTTCACTGCTGTAGAAGGCACAAAGAGGTGAGAAGTGTTCCCACCGGTCCGTGCAGCCCTGCGGCGGCTCCACAGAGGCGGAAACTGCACAGAAACAAATTCAGTGACCTTTAATTGTAGTCTAACATCACTGCCGTGCAGCATTTGTACTACATGACGTCATTTCGCTTTATTGAATTGTTTATAGAGCCACTTTATTCTAATATAATTGAGCCCTGACTTTAGGACTTTTTGCCTGATCATATTCGATTCTGTTTTATTGCACTAGTTTGTTTTTGTAAGGTCGTGTTTAATGTTTTGGCTGCTGTGAAACACGAATTTCCCAACTTTGGGCAGGAAATCTTTCCTTCATGCCAAACTAGCTCATGCGTCATTTTTCATGCTTCTCTCGTTGGAATTGGTTTGGTTTTCAGCTCATCTCTCCCCTGAGTTTGGACCCACTTTATCTTCATCTTAAGTTAGAAAACCTGCATTTTTAAAATATTTATTCACGTGTAACGTTGCAGCAGCTAGCCCTGTTCTTTGGGTGAAGGGCTGCAGTTTAGGATTGTCATTATTAAACAATAAGTGCTCCACAGTATGATCTGAACATGTTTCATTACATACTAAATAAATGTACAAATGCAGATGTTAGTGTGATTTTCATCCGGTAACCCCCAGTGGTGCTGCCCGTGTGACTGGTCACATAGTTCCTCGTGGAAGTGGATGGAGTTTACTGTGGGGGATTTTTAAGCATTTGAGATATCAGAGAACAACTTTATCTCTCACTGTGCTTTCCAAACAAGCTGTGAATGTGATTTAAAACGGGTGCACTGATGTGCAAGTTCCTTAAACCTGATATTTAACTGAAAACTTTTAAACCCTCACCTGTATAGACCAACTTTGTCCTGTTTTCATCTCTTCTTCTCTCATTTTCTGCATTTTGAAATGTTAATGCTGCTGTTTTTTTTGTGAATTCTGGTTTTAAAGGTGCTACAGAGATAAAGTTTAGATGTTGTTATTCTAAAGGTGGGACAGGAGGTTTACGGCACCCTGCTGTGGGGTTAAAGCCAGCTGTTTCCCATGTTCCTGTCCTGATGGAGGAGGGCAGCTGGTTTCATGGTGTTTTCAGTGGCTGGCAGATCTGAGAGCGAGGTTACTGGGTTAGCAAGCTTAAAGTCAGAGTTTTCACTATTTTCTCTCTTTTTACCTGGCTGTATCGCCATGGTAACTGATGCTGAGCCTGCTTTGGTGCAGGTTATGTTTCTGTTCAAAAGTGCCACATTTTACATCTTTAATCTACAGGTTTTATGTTGAAGGAATTTGGTTTCATATGTGACACCGTGGTGCCGTCCTCTGGTGTGACCCTCGGGTGAACTTTGTGGCTTTGAAAAATGATTAATATGTTTTTTGTCTGTTTAAAAGCACAAACCATGAGTCTGCGTCACATTGAACTGACACGTCTCTGTTCTGTCTCTCAGCTCCATCATGCCTGAAGGGGTTTACTCTCCCACGACGACTCCCAACCCCAGATCCCCCTGGTGCCTGGTTCCCTCAGATAACCTGGGAAAACCACGCCTCATCTTAAAAGTCGCTGAAGTGGTGAGTTCAAAGATGCTCAGACTTTGAGCCTGTTAACACATCATCACTGCGGGTCACCGGATTCTTCATTAGCCAATGAGACTGAAATTGAACTTAGGAATCTGTAGGTCTGATTAGAGATCAGAACATCATTTAAAGCTCACTTTGAAAAGCTTGTTTCCAGCTGAAGCTTAACTTTGATTTTTAGGAATAACTCTTATTGGATTACAGTGACCTGCTGCTTATGAATGCACCTGACAGGTACAAACAGGTTGGATGCTGTCTTTTTTTTTAATTTCTAACTGTGGAGATCGTGCACGTCACTGTTTGCGGACAAACTTAGCACCAGCAGACTTTAAAATTAAAACCATTAAAGTAAAATTTAAAAAAAGTAAAAAAAAAACATTCCTCAAATTTAAAATGAAAGAATTTGTATAATTTAAAATAAATAAACCTAAAAGTAAATTATATTTAAAAAGAATAATATTTAATAGAAATAAGAACTGTGTGGATGGCCTTCATTTAGACATTAATGTTGGCAAATGATTAAACTCCTGAATACGTTTCAGATGCTCGTCGCCTGCTCTCTGGCTCGGCCTCCACGCGCTCGTTAAACGTGCTCAGCGTGGTTCCTCATATTTTTATGGACTGGCACCTCTGCAGGAAACAAGCCGGCTCCGGCCCCTTCCTGTGGAGAGCCGCCCAGTTTCCTGTCCAGCTTCACCTGAATCTGAAAGCTGGAGTTCAGGGAAAGAAAAGCAGGTTTCTGAACTACCTGCACAGGTGACGCTTCAGGGAGAGAAGATTCAGTGTTTAGGTGATGAAAACTTTTCATTATTTAAATTTAAAATGATTCTGTTTTGATGTTGCTCACATGTTGCCTCAGATGTGTTAAAACACTCTGAACCAGCTTTCTGCATTCGTGTGAAGGTCACACTCCTCGTCTCTGCTCCCTGCAGTCTGACTTTCTGCTGTAGCCGTCTGACCCTTAACCCTCCATCCTGGTTTCTGTGGCTGTCCGGCCCACACGGTGCACAAAAACAATGCAGCGGCTGGCTGCTGTTACCGCTCTCTGACTTCCATGAATTATGCACATGTGCAGTGATCCTCAGTCAGAGTCAAGCAGTCACTTTGTTTCACCAACACGGAGCTGCAGGACAACCAGCTTTTACACTTTTACTTCATCCTCTGGGCTGCTAAGTTTCAAAGGTTCTATTACCTAAAAGTTTGTTTGTTCCACAGTTCTCTGAAAGCTACAGAACGAAGTCTCAGTGAGGAAAAACTGGCAGTGCCCCACTTACACTGTCCAAGGCCAGGGTCTGCCATGCCACAGGGTCCAGCGACTGTCCTCCTAGATGCCTCATTTGTACAGTGTAGACCAGCAACCACCTCAGCCTTCAGGCATGTAGTGGGCCCAGAAAACAGTCCAGCTCAGAAAAAGTAAAGATTTTGATTTTAAGTCTGGACCGTATCAGACCGGGTGATATCTTGGTGGCTGCATCCTTCTTTTGATATTTAGTCTGTGCAGCTGACAGGATGATTGTAGTTATAAAAGGCTTCCTGCATGTGATTTCAATAACCTGCTGTCAGCCTTCAGTTGTGCAGCAGCTGCTGGTTTCAGTTCATTTCTGGGTCAAACCAATATTGCAGAAACCCAAAAAACAAAAAGCCGACGTGCTGCAGAGTCGATCCTCTGCAGGTCTCTGCGGGCTGACCCTCAGCAGACAGACAGGATGACATGAGCGTGAGAAATGAGGACGGGAATCCAGACCCGGTTCTAAATGATCCAGTCGTGTCTTTTAATGATGATGAGTTGTTTGTAACTCTCGGCAGCCGAGCTGAGTTACATTTGCACGGATGTAACCTGAGTTACATCCGTGCAGGTGAGGTGATGCTGTAAACCTGTCCAGGCCAACTTTTTTAAACATGCTGAGTCAGGAATTGGCATTGTATTGGTCTCCCTAAAGAGAGACAAATCCCACTCGACTGAGACAAGGATGACTCATTTTTAACTGATTCAGACAAACCCAGCCGCCGGCTCCCGTCACACAGACGCTGGTGTGGGGAGTTAAACCGGGAGCGCCTCTGCTTTCAGTTTAACATGTTTGTTTACGACATGCAGGAAGCTCCTCACTCTCCTTCCCTTAAGGCTGCTCAGAGGAGGAAACGCCTCCACAGTTTGTGGTGAGTTCAGAGTTGGCAGCGAGTAGTCAGAGAGGAAGCTGCTCCACTCCCCTCCAGATCTCCCGCTAAAACAGGATTGCAGCTGGAAACATTTGATGGAAGAGTGAACAGAGCTGACCTCAAAGTGCACAAAGGCACGTCAGTTATTCAGCTTCCCTCACGGGGACCTGACTTTTCATAACTCCAATTGAACGACGAGATCCACGATCAGTTTATTAGAGGAGGCCCTCGCTCTTATTCTGAAAATTCAGTTGGCTATCCCAGGACTTCCTGTCCTGTGTTCCTTCACTGATCCACTTCCTGTTGTGGTCTTCAGTGTCATTCAGCTGAAGGAGTCGAGGAGTGTCTTGTATTCCAGCAGGTACTCCAGCAGCTTGGGCTGCAGCCAGTGATGGCAGTCCTTTGCATGTGTTTGGTATGTCGTAGTGTTGTGCCCCCCCACAAAGAAGCCGGCAAACACAGAAACTGTTACACAACTTTTACTGGAGAGTTGCTGATTATTGGTTATTTTGCACAAAGTACTTCAGAAGTAAGGTATTTGCAGAGTAGAGTTATGCATGCACCTGTGCGTGTGTACATATGCACAAATAATCTAAATGTGAGGGAAACACTGCAGTTCCTGAGCACCTCTGTGGGGAAAAGTACAGCCTGACAGCGATTGGTTGTTGGTGATTAAATCTTTGGTTGTTAAAGTTAAAATTCAGTTATGGCAGCTGCTGCAGTAATGTTACCACAGGAAGATTTGGGGTCATGAAGTTGATTCATTAATTCATTTGTTTTTTATATAATGGATCTAAAACCCTCGTGGTGCCGCCTTTTCTTACTCGTGGCATTGAATGCAGGACCGACGCCTTCTCCATCCCACAGATGAGTCAGATGCACAAACGGTAACACAAGCTGCTAAAAACTCACTGAAGTCAGTACGTAGTTCACTTCAGATCAGGGGTGAGCAGCATTTTTTTCCTCACAAGGTCAGACTGTCTTAGATGAAGTGAACGGCCACGTGTTGGACGAGTGAACGGAAACACACACGGAGCTGAAATATGTTGAAATCTGTGGATATGGATGTGTGTCATTGTTCCACAGAACTGTCTGCTAGAAAGTGTTTTCTGTTAGTCTGCTGCACACATGACCTAAATATGGCATCAGCTTTTAGAATTTTTAAATATATTTTTATATTAAATTAATATTCACAGACACACATGACAAAACAAATGCATGGTCATATTTATATATATGACTTAAATCCTTTTCTCTCCTGACCTCTGTGTAGCTGAGTAACACTGTTTTTATTCAACCTTTAATACTGTCACAGGTCAGAGCTGCATGGCAACCACCGGTTGCTAGGGGAAAATGTGTATTGGTTGCTTTTATGAAGCCATTGACGGCAGCGGTGGGGCACAACTTACCTGTCTGTTTCCAGTTTGTGTCACGACCTCTCAGCGAGCCTTTGCAGATCAGTCTGCGTCTTCCATGCAAACTGTGGGTGACCGCGCCAATCAGTCACAATGAGGTTTTTGGTGCAGCACCCTCACTGTGATTGACCTTCAACCTCCAGCAACCACTGTTCTCAGGGAAATACGCATTTATTCTTACTGACCGGAGGTTGCCAGGAGGTTGCCGACCGGTCTCTAGGCCTGCGTAGGCACGTACACTTCCATGTCCGAACTACAGCTTTTACTGAGGCGGTCCACAGGCCGCTGCATTTAGCACGTGTGTGCAGATAGATGCAATAGAAGAATACCGTTCCTAGCAAAATAATTATGACCAAAGAGGTCTGTGACTTCCTGGTTATAAAAGACAGTGATGATGCCACTTTGGTGTTTTTTGAATGTTAAGTCTGAAGTCATGCAGCGAATCAGTCAGTGTGAACTGACTCAAGCATTGAGTCTCTGTCTGTGGCTCTCAGCTCCAGGCCCATTGGTTCCTACCTCACAAACATCATCAGCTCACTTGTGAGATTCTGCTCACTGCAGAATTTAGCAAAGAATTTAGTGATGGTTCATTTGCTGGGGGCTGTTTTCAGGGGTGGATTAATGCATATTTGCAGCAGGACAGTGATGTGTGGGATGGATTTGTTAGCTGTGCTCTGCGGCATGGGGGAACAAGTTATATAGTGTGTTTGTGTGTGTGACCTCTCTGTGACTGGGTCTTCCTCATCCTGCAGCTCTTCAGGAAGCTGCAGACTGGGAAGTGAAAGTGCTGCAGAGTGGTCAGTTTGGCTGTCGTTAGCAGATCTCAGAGCTGCTGTTGCAACAGTGAGAAGAGGTATTGGGTAGGAGCACAAGGCCTGCATCCGGCCCCGGGAGTCTGGATCGTGTTGCGGTGCTGGGCAGAAAGAGGATGTGCAGGGAGGGAGGACGGTGTGTGGTCAGCTCTTTATGAAACCTCCCTGCAAAATAAACTCTTCTCAGTAACTGGAACTTCTAAATAACTAAAAGCCACAGATTGAGGGGGCCCAGCTGCCCTTTTTCCAGCTAAATATTTTTATCTTTGGACTGTACTAGAACAGCTTTGTATTAAGTTTAAACTTGTGTAGCCCCTTCAGTTCATTTTAGCTGAGAGCTAAACTTCTGATTGGCTGCCCCTCATAACAGAAGGTTTGATAACCAGGTTGTAGCAATCCTCGCCTTTTATAATAAGAAAGAAACCCTGTGTAACGCACAACCCCAGTCACTAAGTGCATGAAATCAATCACACCAGGAAGTGTCAGGACACTCTGAATGTCTGTCCCCAGCCTGTTAACCTTATCCCTGCAATTAAAACCTCTGCCATCCTCGTTTGGATCCAGGTAATAAATTGAGCATCCACCAGCTCACCTGTACACCCCTTGGAGGCTTCCACCACCTCTGATTCAGAATATTAAACATTAAAAAAATACTCAAAATGTCCTCAAAGCTGCTTTCAAACTGCTGTTTGCATATTTAAAGGTTCGGTGACCTGTAGGCAAAAAAAAAAAAATACCTGAAAGCAACTCAAACCTTGCTGTGAGCACTTCTGTGTGGGAACTATTTTCTTTCTGCTGTCCACATCCACCAACCATATCACGCCCCTGACTGCAGGAGGCAATATGGATGTAAACGTTAATGGTGCCCACTGTCACCTGCCCTTTAATGTTAACTAGGTGCTCTCTTCTTTTGGATGGCGGGTGTAGTCATTGGAAAGCATCTAGTTCCTCAGTAGTCAGTCTGCACAGAGCAAGGTTTGTAAATTCTTTTTAATAGTTGCTGCTAATGAACAGCACTGCAGGCATATGTTTACCTCTCAGGCATCCTAATCTTCTGCTGCTTCTTATTTTCTTTCCTTCAGCTGTGTTGGAGAAATTTTAAAAACCTTGAAAAGTTGTAAAAGTAGATCCAGCACAAGCATCACTTCACTAAAATATGCCCTGCTCGGTGATTTGAAGGTTAAAGCAGTGTTTCCAGTAGACACATCAGCTGCTGGTAGTTTCAGCCCAGCTTCTCCTGATGCGCTCACAATCAAAGCCTTTCACAGTCTCAGTCGTAAAATAGATTTATTGTGAAGCAGACAGGAAGTGCTGAGTAACCTTTTTAATAGCAGCTTCACTCCAGAATCAGCGGGGGATTCCCACTTTGACTTCCTGTTGTGTGTGTTTAACCAGAGTGTCAGGTGAGAGAAGGTGACGCGTCTGCAACTGCATTTTATACACAAATCACAGCAGGTCACTTCTTCTGTCTGCGGCTTTGCTCACCTGCCTGTGCTGAACGGGATGTATTTCAGGGTTTACCTCAGAGAAGCAGCTGAACAGCGCAATGTTTTCCCGCTGGTTTCTAAAGACTGACTGCATTTCATCAGCATATCGATAGGTTTCATTTTTAAATTTTCAGTCTGGTTGTGTCACCGAGGGAAACGGGACACACACTTTGAGAAGTGGCAGAAACATCAGTTTCTCAGAATTCCTGTTACTGAAATGTGATCAGACTTCTGCTTTTAACGAAAGGCGGGAAAAAAAAAAACAGTTTCTCGCGTCAGCGACTGTTAAATGTCACAGACGAGTTCCCAGAACACCGCGGGGTTCAGAAGAAGAGCAAAGGTGAAATTTACCGTGGCTCTAGTTAAGTGTAGAGAAATGTTGCAGAGATGACACAAAGCAAGTACACAGTAAAGTATTTTTAAAGATTTGAACTTTTGTTTAGGGTAGCTGCAGGTGTTCAGCAGCAAAGAAGCTAAAAGCTGCTTCTCCTTCACAGAGTATGTGTGTTCAGGTGAGCTTCAAAACTGCTGCTGTCATGTTGAAGGTCACCTGTGGCTGTAGGCTGATTGTTGACCTGTTCACACATGGCACTTACCTACATTTCAGGTGATTAGGTCACAGGTCAAAGTGAGGTCTCTGCTCAGACCAAACTCTGAGGGGTCACTTCCATCAGTGAAAAGCAGCGTGTACTGTGTCTGGGATGGATTATAAATCAGAAAATTATATGAGCTGTGATCAGAAAATTCCAGCAACAAATCTCCCCTTCGAGATCATCTTCTCGTGCACCTCTGACCTCAAATCTGTGCAGAGAGCAAACATCAGTCCTGTTTCAGGTGACCAGAACTTC
Organism: Cichlasoma orientale; assembly: GCA_034780415.1. Taxonomy (NCBI): domain Eukaryota; kingdom Metazoa; phylum Chordata; class Actinopteri; order Cichliformes; family Cichlidae; genus Cichlasoma; species Cichlasoma orientale. The sequence continues at coordinate 284,586 of JAVDPK010001505.1, forward strand.
ATGTGGAGGATTATCGGTGGTGAGTCCTCGGTTTCCAAACCCAAAGGCAGCATGTCAGGTGAGGAGCGAGCCTGTCAGCGTGGGGTTCCACATTAGCGTCCCGATGCATCTGAGGGAGAACATTCAGAGGAACCCGACCAGTTTCAGACGTGACAGCACGGTCTGCGCTCGCCACCTGCTCTGTTCTCCAGATTTGCCTTGCTGTGTTTCTGAAAATAAAAAACAGCTCCACACACTGGAGGAGATCCAGCAGCGGTGCACGAGAAGATGATCTTGAAGGGGAGATATGTTCAGTTTAAATCAGATAAGGTGTTTTAGTTTCAGGCCCATTTCTGGGACCATTTGATCAGGCTTATAATCACTCAGTGGAGATCGTGGTTAACAGTGCAGGAAGTCTTCTGAATGATGCTGGTGATGGGAGAGTTATAACAAGTTTGTATAACCAGTGAATTAGGTCTTTGCATATTTATTTGCATGTAGTGTGAGGAAGTGAGAGCGGATCACCCAGAAAAGAGTTTAATAATAGACACAAACAGAGTCGCACTATTTATAGAAGTCAGTCAGATCTTTATGCACAGATGTCACTGAGCCTCTCCCACTTCTCAGGTGTTTTACAGCATCTCCTTCCAGAATAAAGTAATAACATTTAATAATAATCTGTTAGTGATAACTCTGTGTGAACAGTCTGAAATAACAGAAAATGTAATCGGATTACTGAAGGCAAAACAAGAATCATCTCAGTGTTTAACATTTTCCAGATGATTTCTAACTGAAGGGCTCTTCTAAAAATACCTGCCCTTGTGTGTCAGCCTTTAACATTTGGTAAAGATCCCCTGCGCCGAGTGTTTTTGGTGAAGTCCAGAGGAGTCTCGCTCAGTCTGCTGACGTCAGGCGGCCTGATTTTTAGCTCTGTGGTTCTGGGTTTTTGTCTGGAGAAAAATGCAACCTTTTTATAGCTTAACGCCCACTTTAGCACAGAATATTCCTACAATTAAACCTGCTGGTGTAATGGAGACTGAGGCTGGGGTTTGGTTCAACCACGACAATAAACCTACAGCAGACAGGGCGGGCACAGAGGGAGGAGCATTTCTGTTTGTCACCCAATACATTCACAGGCATTAAAGCCCACTAATCTGAATTTTTGTGTCAGTTTTTTCCTCATATCTGGTGTTTAAACGTGTGCACGCACACACACATTAAGAGTCGAGCTGCAGCTGCTGCTCCTGGTTCCCGGTGATCCTGGTGGCCCGACTTATGATCTTGGTTTAAATAAAGCTGATGCATCTCATGGTAGCGTGTCGCCATTGTGGTTCAGACATACTCAGGACGTCCTTGTTATGGGTGTTGGTGTGAAGCAGTTGTTGACACTGCCGCCCACACAAAGCTGAGCGGTCGGAGCGGTTCTACCACAACTTCTAATAAAATGCAGCAGAGTCGGTGGCTGCTCAGACTGGAAATACAGCTCTCATTTCCGTTTTTCCCTTTCATAGATCAGAGCTAAACAAGCTCAAACTGTCTGTCGGTACGAGACTTAAATAATGTGCTATTAACTAACACTGAAGGTCTCAGTTTCATACAGCGAGCGGTTGGCTGTCATTTAATATGCCATCTGCAGTCTGATGTAAAAGTAAATTTTGTATGGTTTTGAGCTTCTTACCAAATGTTTAACATCATGAACTGGGAGATCCCATCATGTTATTGCTTTTTCATGTATTTAACTTCATGAGATTAAAAATCTCTTTGCAAGAGTGTCCTGAATAAGAGGGGCTGCGGTGGGTTCACAGTCTGGTAACACGAGCTGAAGAGATAAAACAGTTCAGTTCACAGGTAACATTTGCAGCTGTTAGTCTGTGCTGCATTAAAGGCTGATGGGAGCCTGCAGGTTAGGAGGAGAACATCACAGTTTAAGACTCCGTCTGTTTCATATATAAAACAAAAAGGAGCGGTCCTGGGAGTGATCCCTGGAGCACACCCTTAGCTATATTTTTATTGGCATTGAAGTTTTTCAGGTTTTTTTCCTGACCTCCTGTTTCTCCCTCAGGTGCTCTCCTTCATCGCCTTCATCCTGGAGGAGACCGTTAACAGCTGCATCAGCTGCTCGCCTCTCTACTTCTTTGAGTTCGTCAGCTGCACGGCCTTCCTCTTCACCCTGCTGCTGCTCATCCTCCTCTGCACTCCGCTGTCCAACAAGATCGGCATCACCTCCTGGCCCAGTGTGGTAAGAACCTGCTGAAGATCGCGCTTCATTCAGACTCCACCTGTTACCCACTCTGAGGTGTTTTTTGAAAGAGTTTCCACGTGTTGGGAGGCAGATGTTCAGATTAATGGGCCCAGCTGCAGGTTAACTTGGCATAACACGAAGGCTGGAAACGTCTTGGCTCTGTCTCTGAAGATGGCAAAAAGTAATTAAAAATGACAAATAATAATAGAGGAAATTAAAAGAAGTGATGGGAAAATAATATAAAGCTATATTTAGTGAATTACTGAAAATGAAAAGGTACCGAAATGCCATCCATTTTCTTCCACTTATCTTTTTTTGGGTCATGGGGGGCTGGACCTATCCCAGCTGTCATAGGGCGACAGGCAGGGTACACCTGGACAGGTCGCCAGTCTGTCACATGGCTAACAGATAGACAGACAACCATTCACACTCACATTCACACTGTGGGCAGTTTAGAATCAGCAATTAACCTAACCCCAGTAACTGCATGTCTTTGGACTGTGGGAGGAAACCCCTGAAAACACGGGGAGAACATGCACACTCAGAAAGGTCCGGGCCGAGGTGGATTTGAACCCAGGACACGCGAGGCAACAGTGCTAACCACCGCGCCACCCAAATTTTTTAACTTTATTTATCAAGAATATGTGTGACAGATAAAGAAAACTAATCATGATGGTGCAGAGTGGATGCGACCAAATGCAATACATAAGCAGCAAGATTAAATATAAGAAATAACCGAATGTGACTGAATTTGGCTTCTACAGCCGGCTGATAAGATTCATATCTAAAGCTTAAAATCATCCCCAGCACTGAGGAGTGACATCTTCAGTTCCTCTTTGGTCTGAGCAGCTGTCCACAAAAGCATGATTTACTGTTGAATATCTAACTAACAGCTGAAAATATAAAAGACCATCTTGAAAAAAAAGAAGCAGCCAATAACGGCTAACACGTCTTCTTTTACCGGGTCAGTCATAATCAGACAGTGAAAATCACACAGGAAACTTTGATGGTTTATCGGGAGCAGCGTGTACAAATGTAGCCTTTATTTCAGAGATGTCAGAGTAACATCCAGCATTGTTCACAGCTCAGCGGTCAGAGGACGACTTTGTGTTTTGTGTCCGAGTCGCGGCGCCATTTATACCAGTTCTACTGACCTGAGCTTCACTAAACTCCAAAATGCAAATTACTTATTTTGTCGTTTCCAACTAACGAGACTTGCTGATAATGGTCCTCACTCTGCAGCCTTTCATTCTTAGTGTGGGAGTGGAGAGAAGACTTTTCCATGACTGTAGTGAAACTCGAAATCGAGAAGGGGCGAATCTTCTTTTTGCAAATTCAGACTCAACAGGGTGGAAAATGTTTGCGTGTGAAACAGTGAGTGTGTGAGCGGCGCAGCTGCTCTAAAACAAAATAAAAGCACCGGCTTCGTGTGCTTTTAGACCCCCCCCCCCCCCCAACAAGATCTGAGAACTGTGTTGGTTCCTCCTAGTTTGTTCTCACTGCGCTGCTTAAATCTTTTCCAGCCTCAGACTGAGACTCTGTTCTCTGGTTTACGTGCTTCTAAAACCATTTAAACCAGTTTGGTGTTGAGTGACTGCTGGGTTGCGTGGAGAGCACTGCACTAATTTGGATTTTAGTTTCACTAACAGTTTGATCATGAACGATGGTAATCAGGAAACACTTTCACTTTTTGTATTTAGTTTGGTGACAAAGCTCTCAGTGCATCTCGTGCTGTGAATCAAGCCTGTCCTTTAGCGTGCCGCCTCGTTGGCCCTCGTTGAGCCTTCAGTCAATAAGCTCCATCTAGAAGAAGCAACAGCTGTAAAAGGTTTCCTTAGGTGGACCTGTGGAAGCTCTCTTGATCATCAGGGTCTCACCAGGAAAGCGTGTCGCGCTGTGAGATTAGATGCTGGAGGAGGAGGAGGGGTTAGAGGGGCACGCCCATTAAAGAGTCGTGTTTGGACCACAATTAAACAATAAAACAACGTCCAGTGTAAAGTTGGTGAGATGTGAGCTTTAAGCTGACCTTTGAAGAGCGGTGGACTACTTCCCAGTGAAAACAATTGTTTGGAATGCCCATCGATGACTGGATCATGGTTTTTGCTGTAATCAGGCAGTTTGTGTCCTTGGAGGCTGCTTCCTCTGGATTGGTGAATTTGGCTGCATTGAAGCTCAATGAAAGTGAACACTGAGAGTAAACAGGAAGCTGAAGGTCGCAGAGTCGACCCTTTCAGCTGCACTGATTTTTATTGGCTGTGTCTCCATCTCACTCTTTACCATTCATGACCACCTTTATGTGCATGAACACTTGTATTTAGGCTCTCTCACCCTAAAATAAAAAGAGGAACACGACACCAACCGCAGCGTGGTTCTCTCATAACCCGACTTTCTTCTCAGACAGCTGAAAACCACAGACAGGAAGGACCAGAGCTAAATGGCTAGCAGCAGCTAGACTTTCAAAATAAGAGCAAGGGGATTGTAAAATAGTAAACTGATTTGTTGTCTCAGACGGATCAGAGATTATAAGTCACCATCTGAATCGAGTTTTTATGCACTTCCTTTAATGTGAAAATATTTTAGATTATTTTATTTTAGAGAGTCTGAGGGGGTCAGGTGGGACGTTTTCTCCCATTTGTGTGATTTTTTTTATTTATTTATTTATTTTTATTCTGGAATGACCTGATCTGTGTTCCACATTCATAACCAAACATTAAGTGACTAAATGTGATGAATTTAAGTCCAGCTTGCTCTCATCAGTCGACAGAAAGGTGTAAAACATGAGACAGTCAGGTCCACGTGGGCTGATGGGATTTTTAATCTCATGATTAAAGGTGTTTCCTAAATAAAAATAGGAATTTATTGCCATAAATTAAGAAAATTGGATGAAAATTATAAACTCACATAGACTAACAAGAAGGCCTCAGAGAGCACAAATCTCCACCCAGGCAGCCCCGCTCTGACGGTGTTTCCCTCTTTGTGTTTTGTAGATATTCATTTAGTTTCTTTGTTCTTTTAAACGTACTTTAAGACGTTTGCAGTGCAGTAAAAATCAGATGAGGGCAGCCTGACACAAACATTATGTAGGAGCAGGTGATGGATGATGGACATGAATAACGTGAGCTTATTATATAATATTATACTGCAGAATAAATCATGCAGTTGACCTTGAAGACCTTTGTGGATGGAAGGCAAATTTTAATGGATTAACATGACCTCTGACCTCTGCACCCCTACGCAGTTTTATCAAGATTCATTCAAAACTTTTTGAGCTATCAGAAAGAATGAGACACACACACACGCACCCACACACACACACGCACAGCCTCCTTGGCACAGGTTCGAGTGTCCTGCACCTTCCTGTGGAGTGCATGATGGCCGAGTAACAGTGGTTTAGCTTCATTAATGTTCTGTATGTGATGCTGCCGGACTGTTAAAGACCTTCACCTGCAGAACGCAGCACCTCCACTGTGAGGGGGAGCAGACACCTGTCAGCACAGGGGCCGACAGCTGCTTCTTCCTCCTGAACTGAAGGAGCGATGCTGCCTCCTGCAGTCTGCAGGCTGAACTTCAGCTTTATTTAAGCTACAGACCAGTAGAGTGAATTATCGAAAGACTTCATGAACGATGAAATGACATTTCACACTGCAGCAGCGCAGACTAAAAAACACATTAGAATAAAATAAATGATAGACAGCAGGACAGCACAGCGTGCAAACTACAGCATAAAGATTCATGACTGCAGGACTGAGTGCTTTAGTTTTTCTGCAGGTTAACATTCACACACTGAACAGAAGATGCAGCTTTCTGAGGAACATGTAGGCGGAGCTTAAAGAGAGGAAGTCAGACAGATTACAGACACATTATGCATGCCCATAATTACTTATAAGATTAATTCCAGGGACATAAAGGATGACCTTTGAACCTGTGATTTGGACCTTGATGGTTTTTGTTGTGCGTTTTGTATTCAGTCTCTGCAGCAGAGCTAATTGGGGGTTCATGGGGTCTTAAAAATTAGAACAATCAACAGTTTGAATTAGAATCAGACTGCAGCACATCGGCACCGTGATTATGGAGAAGTCCTTCTTATTGATCTCAGCACTACAGTTGGATAAAATCACTAAAACATTTTTAATAAGAGTCTTTATTGTATTTTGTCTCTTAAGAATATTTATTTGGCTGGATTTCTTTGCTCCGTGTGTTCGATTAGTAACAAGTCAGGATTGTGTATGTAATTCTATTCATATAATTTATTAGCTCTTTTCTTACATAAACGATTAAAAACCATGAATGATGTCATGAGAACATTTAGATAATGGGGTCGTGAATGAGTCCTCTCTGAGGCTTAAACAACGTTGGTGAGTGAGGAGAAACTGTGGAAGTTACGTCAGAAAGATGTCTGCTAAGCGTCTGCGCCTGAAAGCCGGCTTTGACCTTTGATCTTCCTCACAGGCCCGGCTGAGATTGGTGAGGTGTGGGCTGCTCATCTTCACGCTTCTTCTTCTTCTGTTTTACAGGACTTTTGTTACACCGGTGTCATCTCCGTGCTGCTCTTCATCGCCTCCTGTGTCTTCGCCTCAGAGCCCGGCAATTTGGTTCAGGCCACCGTAGCTGTGGTGAGAAAACTTCCACAGACTCACACGCCATCCTTTCCTTTCCTTTCATACTCCCTACCATACCTCCTCCTTTGCTTTCCTTCTTGGCTGATTGTGTCATCAGGTCACCTGTAGGAGTGTTCTTCTTCTCTCTCCTGCAGGTCTTTGGCTTCTTGGCGTCTGCGGCGTTTGTCTGTGACTTCGTCCTGATGGTTAAGGATCGCGGCATTCCCTTCCTCAACAAGGGCAGGAAGCAGGAGCAAAGTAACGGCGTCCAGCCGTCAGGAGAGACGCAACCAGAGGCAGAAAAGCTCAACGCGGAAAACGTGCCTTAAACCTCTGTTTGCTCATGCGTGAGGTCACACATTGTTTTCCACGATATTTCTGTAACATGATGCTGAAGGGCGGAGCTTCCAAAGCTGACCTCACGTCCGGTTTTCGAGCTTTTTTAAAAACCAGTTTCTAGTCATATTTTCCCACAGCTGAGCGCACTCTGCTCGCCAATCAATCATCAGATCAGTCCTCAGTGAGCAGTGCGGAGCACACCAGCAGTGCCTCGATTTTAAAAACTGTTTTTGAAAGGATGATTTTTTTTTTAAAGAGACACTAAAACCATCAAACCACTAAATGTCCTGCTGTAAGTTAGCTTTTAGGATTTTTTACACATTACATGTTAACTGCTTTGCTTTATTGTCTTATTGTGATAAAAATAATTACCTTAGCAAACAAAAGTCAGATCCTGTACGATAAAACTCTCAGAATGAAGCATTTTGTGGCGGCATCCTGACCTCTGATTGGTCCCGAGATAACCCTGTTTCTCCAATTAATCCAACAAAGTTATGATTTTCAAATGTTTTTTTCTTTTCTTTATATTTTTGTGAAATGTTGCACACTTTTACTTCCACACATGAAGTGAAATGTTCCCCGTTGCTGAAGGAATGTCTGTTCTGTAAATTTTCTGTTGTGGCCCTGAACGCCTCACGATGCTTCAGATAACTTTTAAAGTTACATCAAATGATCTGAAACGCAACAAAGAAACGTCACAGAAGTGTGATTCAGCTTCCGACTCTGTGAGGCTTAATGTGTGTAATTATTTAGAGTGTCCAGCAGGGGGAGACGGTCACTCACAGTAAACCACGAGCCTCTGATCGGACTCCTCCGCGTCTACTCAAAGCGTCCAGGCTTCATAAACCCTCTACAGACGACTTATTCAGTTGATACAGACGAGTTTAAGTTCATGGAAACTGTGTTTTTATTTAATTTTGTATCCACATACTGTAGAAACATTCCCATGTTCTTTGCTAGAAGTGCTTTAATCCTTCTTTAAATTGTCCAGTCTTAAATCCCCCCCCCCCCCCCCCCGTTTCTAATGGGGCTCTAACGGGACCACAGTCATGACTGAGACCATAAACTCATCAGGACACTGTTGGGCTCATCATCATCATTATTATAATCAGACTTTTTTTTTTTTTTTTTTTTTTTTTTTTTAAACCATCAGAGGAGGCGCCCCCTGCTGGACATGACAGAATTAGCCCCGCCCTTTTAAAGTTGTTGCATGAGTTTATTTCTAAAAGTATAAATGTGCCTTTTTTAAAAATAGTTTTATACTTTTAAACTCTTTTATATGTGTGCTGAAAGCAAATATCAGTGTAATCTAGCAAAACCGCTCAGAGCTTTTTATGATTTTTAACTTTTACTGCTTTTTATTAATATTTTTCTTCCTGGTGTTGAGATGAAGTTGATCAGAATTTAAATCCTAATGATTTAAAGTAAAGTTTGACCCAGTCGTGTTGAATTTGGACCTAATTGCTGATGTGTGAATGTGTTAAAGGTCAACAAGAACAAAGTGAAGACTATCAAAGTGCAACGTGTCCAAAATCTTGTTCTTTATTCTGTCCCGTGGCTGATTTTTAAGGTTTTTGTCGTTGTAGGATGTGTGAGGAAATCATGAGTGAAGTTATTCTAGTGAAAATAAAATCAGGCTAAAAGTGAAAGAGTGGACTTTAGAATAAGTGAAATGATGCTGCACGCTGACGGTGGAATTGTCCTGAGCTTTGGTCAGTGTGCTCACAGCTGTAAGTAGAAAAATGCTCCAAAACAAAAACGTTATCAGTGCAGGTGATGTTTCCTTCTGTCCAGTATTGAAGGGCCGTCACTGCGTAAAGCACCTTGAGTTCACTCGTTATGAACTGCTGCAATATAAATCAAATTGAATTGAACTGGCTGTGGCAATAATACCTTTGAAGTGCCTTTAATTTTTTTAAATGATAATCGTAAAGTGTTGCTGTGACAGCTGGGATCAACACTCAGGGTTCTCCTGCAGCTTTCTGCTGGTCTGTGAGCAGATGTGAGTCACAGTCCCGTCTCTGGTTGTTGTTTGCACTTATTTGATTCTTTATTTTAAACGTGGACCAGCTTCAGTAATCCTCCGTTGTGGTCATGTTTGTGTGAAATATTCCTTTAATGATTATTCGCTGTAACTTCTCCCCCCCCCCGGGAAACCCATTAAAGTCACATGAGGATCCTCACTTTTAAAGTGTTATGCCCAGAAAATGAAGCAGACTGCAACCTACAAATTACCCCCTGAAATTTTTTTAATACTTTTGTACATATTTAAGCAGGAAAGGTGTTCTGTTCTTTATTCCTGTGTCGAGTGATCTCATATTTCGTCTTCTGTTAATTAAGAAATTAATCACATTCAGCCTTTTTTAATAATCAGAATGAAATCAGTACGAAATTCAGATGTAAATATTTTGGGTTGGAAACATAAAACACCTGATGAATGAAGGAGAATCTTTTGGATGGGACACACACGAGTCTCTGAGAATCAAATTTGTTACTAATTCATGAATACACTGGAACACTGAGAGGAAGTCACTTGAAAAACGTGTTTATTTGTCAGACGATCCAAAAATCTGAAAGCATTCATATTTGAGACCAAGTAAACTTCATTTTAGAGGAAAAACATTATTTTGTAATGTGTGTGTGTACGTTTCCATGATGCTTCTCTGTTTTCACTCCGTCTGTGTGTGAATGTACGGTTATGATGTCACTGAGTCTGTAATTGCTGCAATCACTCTTTTCTGTCGTGTAATAAACTGATTTTCAGTGAATAAAAAACGTGTCTGCACGTTCTCAGTCAGCCGTCTGAAGAGCCCTGAAAATTAAAAAAAAAAAAAGACGACTGGACTTCTTTCATTTTTATGTGTTCAGCCGCTCACCCAAAAACACGGCTGTTTGGGCTGAATGTGAGTTATTTGACTGCGTGTTGAAGCCAAAGAGGGAAAACTGTGAGGAAAGCACATCCAGCTTCAGGAATGGATGAATCCCCAGATTCTGCTGTTATTTGCAGGCTCTGCAACATTTAGGATTAAAACCACTTCATTAAACTTCAGATGTTCAGAACGAGCCGATCAGATGTGCTGGCTGTGTGCTGAGACTGATGGAGGTTCTGTTGGTTCTCGGCTCCTCGGTGAAGCTTGGAGGCTGCGCTTCCCACTTCCTCACTGCCCACTCAATCTGCACAGATGTGAATCCAGATTAACTGCTGATGAAGCTGTCCACCTTAAATACAGTTCAGAGTGGGCACCTGAGGTCACTGTTCAGATGTGGAAATAAGACCTTTTTCTTTCTGTGACTAAATCAGACCCGAGTTACTTGGAATATTTAGTGAAACAGACAAACACAGATTTTACTGTTGAACGAATAAAGCTGCAGCTCATCGATACAGATTAAGATGATCAAACGCATTCATCTGCGAGCTTTAAAGGTGATGTAAGCAAAGTGAGAGCTGCATCCTGCCCGCTGTAGAGGCTGTTTCTCACACCTTCGGTGAACTGATTTCTGTGACTCACCTGAACTCACCTGTCCTGCAAACAACACATCCTGTGCAGACAACAAGAAGAACAGTGGGAGGTGGTGATATAAAAGTTTAATAAAACATTTATTTTAAATTATTTAAAGTCATATGCTTCACCCTTTGTATGACTGCACAGGAACACTGTGCAGGTAAGAAAATGATGTGAGGATCCTGATTGTGTGCATCCTGCAGCAGACTGAGAGCAGGGGAAGAAAGCTGATGATGTGTGGTTAGAAATAAATTGAGGAAAATGAATGCAACAGTGAGAAAAAGCACCACGCTCACAGTGACGAGGAGCAGAAGGAGAACTGTCAGCTTGTCCGGATTTACTTCTGTCAAGAAGATCTCTCTCCAAGACTGGATGTAGACGATAAGCTGCTGCTCTGCAGACATTTCTGATTTAAATTAGTGTAGATATTGTTTACAACAAATAGAGGGATGATAGGGAAAGGGCATGTAGTGTAGAGTGTGTCATTCCTCCAAACCAGCCTGAACGTGTGTGAGCAGTCACAGTTTAACATCACGCAGCTTTTTGACAGCAATGAAAGTCTGAAAGAGGAAACTGATCAAACCGACCTTCCTCTGCCTCCACCTGCAGGCTGTACGGCTCAGAGAGAGACTTCAGGGTGGTCTTCAGAGCACAGGTGTAGTTCCCAGAATCCTCTGCAGTCAGAGGGCTGAGCTGGAGGGAGGGGCCAATCTCTGAACCAGGTGACCTCCGGTTGATGGAAAGTGCAGGCTGAAGTGCAGAGCAGTGTGATGGTTTCATTTCCTCTGAACTTTTTCTCCTCACTGGAGCTGAATGTTCTCATGGAATAGAATAGCCTTTATTGTCATTATATGTGAACATATAACAAAATTGTGTTCCAGAACAGCCATCCAAGAAAAGACAAACAAACCAGACAAACTTCTTCTTAAACATAGGGAGATAAGTGTTCTGCAGCCTTGCTGCCGTCACAGACGATGAAAACAATAGCAAAAACACAGAGGGTTAGGTGAGGAGAAAAAAGTCATCTCATACTATAAAAAATTGCAAGAAAACATAATCTGATTGCTGAACTTAAATCCCTTAAATCAAGGCATATATTGGACCCATGTAACACAATTTAATAATCAATGTTGGTCATGAAAACAGAATTAAAATCTCTTACATGAGGAAAATGCATTTGCCATCTATAACTCAGAATTTTAGGTTTTTTTATTAACTCGAAACTTTGAGATACTTAACTAAAAATTTTGAGTTATGGATGCCTTTTTTTTCTTTTTCTTTTTTTTAGTGGCGGAAACAAAGCTTCCATAAGTTCTCCAGGCTTCTTGAAGGAAATTCAAAGCTCTTCTTTGGATGTTTCTGCCATTGGTTCTGTTCTCTGCCACGATGATCCCGCTCTGCTTCAATAATGCTGAGGTCCGGGTTCTTGGGAGGCCAATCAATGACTGATAGAGATCACTCTGTTTTTTCTGTCCAGCTTTTACTGCACTGGCAGTGTGTTTGTGAGCACTGTCATGCTGAAAAATGAAGCTGCTGCCAATCAGATGCTTTCCAAATAGTATTACATGGAGGATCAAAATCTGATGGTACTTTTCATCCCTCCATCAGACCTGCTGCCACTGCTTTTTAGTCCAGTTCTTGTGTAATGTGCTACACCTCAGCCTTTCCTCCTTTTTTCCACTCCTTAAGAACGGCTTCCATGGCTTTCTGCTGATCTGTGCAGATAGATTTTCAGGCCTTCCCTTTCTTCTTCTTCTGTCCTCTGCTTGTCCAGTTTCCTTTTCAATGAATTTTAATACAATGGAAGCGCTTGTTTTTCACACTTTCAAAATATGGATTTGAGAGATTATGAGATGAAACAGCTCCTTCTGAACAATATTGAGCGCTCTTGTCTCTTCTTGTAATCACCGTCTGTAAAAGGAAAAAGGATAAGTGCCACACCACGACCTGTTGCAGAAATCAGCTGTGACAAAAGCTCATGTGATGAAATTAGAGGAATGATTGCAGCCTGTGCCAGTATACCAAGAGCAATCGCAACCTGATGCAACGGCAGCTCTCACACGCCTGGAGTCACTGCGTTCAGTGTCTCAGTGAACAGGGTCATAGAATACTTTGATCCAGTGAGACATTCCCAGGAACCTGCAGTCAGACAAAGAAGATACAACCACTGTCCATCACAGCGATTAGATTGGTGCGGTTTATTAAAACTATGGTGTGATACTCAAGTTCAAGGCTGGATAAAAAAGATATTTGAGCTGAAAAAACACCAGATTTCTCTGTAGGTTAGTATGAAGGTAATATTTTGAAAATCATCATTAAATATATTGAAGTTGTACAATTAAAAACAGCTGATTCTGAGGGCTCAGGTGAGACACACATCAGCAGTACGTTTCCCTCCTCGCTCGGTCAGTTTGATGAAATAGATTTACTAACAGGAAATTTCTACATTTGCTAAGCAAAAAATGAGGAAGTTCAGTACTGACCACAGAGACATTAAACCCACCACCTCAGTCAGTCAGTGTCTTTATGAGCACTGCTGCAGTTTGATCGCACATTTAAACTAGAAATCCTTCAATCAGCTCAGTAAAACGTAAGGATGGCAGTTTGGGACAAAAAGACTCTCTGGGTTTTTCTGTTTCTGCTGGCAGGTAAGACATGATCTCTGCCTGATGATGGATTTTTATATTATTTGTATTTTTGACATGTCTTTGTTGTACTGTTTGTTTTTATTGTTAAACTTTTCTTCTAGAACAAATTATAAGCGGCTCTACTTTTTCTTTTTCTTCATATCTTGAATGTTTCGTGTGCTCAAAGATTTCTCTTTCTTGAAAAAACAATAAACATGTGATCAGTCTTTATGCCTCCCACTGATCTGCTGTCACAGCTTCTGTGTTTGGTCTTTTTTAGGTGCTGTGGGTCAAACTGTGATCTATCATTTCACGTCTACCTGTGCTGTCAAAGGATCGACTGTCACCCTCCCCTGCAGCTTCACTCCACTGAAGTCCTTCAATGAAGGTGGAAGAGAAGTTCCACTAAAGATCGTCAGAGTCCGCTGGTGTCAGAACCATCTACTCTGTCAGGGCACCACGCCGTCTGTGTATGACAGTAAATCAACAAACAACGACCCTCATTATCAATACCTGGGAGACAAGAAGACAAACTGCACTTTACAGATCAGAGATGTTCAGGAGAGAGACCACACAACCTTTCGCTTCAGGATGGAAGCTGATCATCCTGCAGGACATTTTACTAACACGACAGGAGTGACTGTCAGAATAGTTGGTGAGAACAAAATCTCCTGATTCTGACACAAATATTAATCATTAATATTAACAAGTGTTCAGTAAAACTAATGCACAGTTTGGTTTTAGATGGAACTAAAATGAGAATAATCAGCTCCAGTGAGGATAAAAAGTTCAGCAGAGGTGAAACCGTCACACTGCTCTGCACTTCACTCTGCACTTTCCACCAACTGAAAGTCACCTGGTACAAAGATGGCCACACCCGCTCAGAGAGTGGCCCCTCCCTCCACCTCTGCCCCCTGACAAAAGAGGATTCTGGGAACTACACCTGTGCTCTGAAGGCCAATAACAAGATGCTCTCTGAGCCGTACAGCCTGCAGGTGGAGGCAGAGGAAGGTCGGTTTGATCAGTTTCCTCTTTTAGATTTTCATTGCTGTCAAACAGCTGCATGATGTTAAACCTTTACTGTACTGAGCTCCACTGTGGAAAATAATATTCCCCCATTATCCTACAATATTTAACCTGCAGCTCCAGGATTCAGGTGCTAAATGTTTAAAATCACTGTGATGTCTGCAGAGAAGGAGCTTATATCTACATGCAGTCTCAGAAATGTCCCTTCTTCTTGACAGGACTCAAAATGGACAAAGTGATGGTGATCCATCTGGTTCTGTTCAGTGTGCACACGGTGCTCATCCTCACCGTGTTATCAGTCATCCTCAAAAGGTGATTTTTACCCACAAATTCCCCTTTCTTCTCTACTCTTAGTCTGTCTCAGTAGCTGCTGGAGTCACCACAGTCAGCACCACAGGTTAAAACACCGAGCACCGAGGGGCCACACACTTCATATCATTCCCAAACCCAGATAAATGGGGAGGGCTGTGTTAAGAAGGGCATCCAGAATAAAATTAAGTATCAAAATAATTCCATACCAGATTGGGCAAGGCCTGGATGGAAGCAGATGATTGGTGTGTCATGATCTGTGGCAACCCCGAATGGGAGGAGCCAAAAGCAAAAGTTTCAGGTGATCAAAAATTCATGATGCCACCTGTAATGGGTCTTCTTGTTCCTGTACAGGATGTGTTGCTTGCAGGTCAGCAGCACGGCAGCAGCAGAGAGCTCAGAGACATTTGGAAGCTCAGGTGAATCACACAAATCAACACACTCAAGATCTGAGAAACAGATTTGACAGCAGCTTTCTCTTTGCTTTTGTGGCCGACCTGGTTATGGTGAGTGAAAGTCTGTCACTCTCGCTCTCTCTCTCTCCCTTGTTCTCTCTCTCTCTCTCGCTCTCCTCACATGACCTCATACCACACCTGTGGCTGATTGCTAATTGGCATCCTTTAGGATAAA